>JASAUF010000212.1:2722500-3322500 GCA_030180095.1 Magnolia changhungtana
ATCCACCCCGACAAAAGAAACTGGTCAAGAACGGTGTTACACCATGAAGGGCGCCAAGGAAATACAAATTAAAATCACCCGATGGAAATGGATCGTCAAGTGGTGTAATGCGGTGGACAGATGAAATGGATGATTGCCTTATTGATACGTTGATGGATGTTGTTGCAAATGGCAATAAGAGTGCCAATGGTTTTAAAAAGGAAACCTACAAAATAGTCGTGGAGACTCTGAGGAGTGCAATAGAAATAACAGTTTAAGAGAAACATGTTGGGAATCGTTTTCGCACATTGAAGAGGTTATATTTCGAGGTTCGGGACACTTTGAATGCTAGTGGCTTTGGTTGGGACGATGACTTGAAGATAGTGACCGCTCCGAATGATGTTTGGGAGGATTACATACGGGTGAAACTATTTTTGAAATAAAATTTGTTATAACTTCAGTAATTAATTTTGTTTTTATGTTGTACGTATCTTCTCATGTGTGTTTACTTATATTGATTTTTATCGTTGTTGTCACTAGTCGCATCCTTACGCACAACATGTTCGGGGAAAAACGGTGCGAAGGTACGATGACCTAACATACGTATTAGGTAATGACCAAGCAATTGGATTGCGTGCTTCCACAGGAAACATGCATAATACTAAGTCATCGAGAAGGTCCAGGGATACCGATATTTCACCGACACGGTCTGTCGATCTGAATGACGATACTCTCGTGTTATCGAGTGACGATGTAGGGGACTGCGTGCCTAACATCTAGTGGTTGTATCGAAGTCGTGATGGTTCTCATATTGCAAACCGAAGTCCGACTGTGAATGGGAACAACTTGGCCAACACTGGAAGCACAACCAATTCAAGGAAGAGAGTTAGGATGGAACGCCCTTGTGATATCATAGCCAAAGGAATGAGTGACGTTGCTAAAGCTGTCAAATCACTGGCTATTACCATACACCAAGGGAAGGACATGTTACGTATGTCGCAGGTTGTACCTGCTCTGGAGCATATTGAGGGCCTTACAGGTCATGAGATCTTACGCCCAACAAGGATATTATCGAAAGATGAACAACAATCTGCTTCATTCCTTTCTCTCCCTGAGAATAGAAGGTTGGATTTCGTGCTGATGTTGCTTGCTCCAGATCAGTCATCTGACTGAGCATAGTCTCCTCCACCTGACCGTATGGGTTTCTGTTTTGTTTGGCTGGTTTGCCAAGTGATTTTTTGGACATAAAATTTTTTGGACATATGTGCTAGTTGTGTTGACTAGCTGGATGAATGTGGGTTATTTTGGATGATCTTTTTTATTTCTTTTTTGAATTTTGATGTGTATTGAATGATCCATCCATTGATGCATGTTAACCTGCATTATCTGTTTATAAGGTCTGGAAATTTTGTTATGATTATGTCCACGCTGCTCATGTTACCGCACTCTGTATAGGATAACAATTCAGATTTAACAGATTCTGTCTCCTCTTCAGGTATCCTCTAACAATCATTATATCTTCGTTTATCATAGGCAGTTATATACAAATAGTAATCTTTATCTCATTATGTTCCACTATAAATGCAAATGGTTTGACGTTGTTCAGTTTCATTCGTAATTTACAGATGGGTAAAAAAATGTACGTTGTATTCAATGGCCGCCAACCCGGCATCTATTATACATGGGAGGAGTGTCATCAACAAGTTGATAGATATTCTTCAGCCTGCTTCCGTGGCTACAAATCGGCGTCGGAAGCATATACTCAATGGTCTATTTTCCGCGAGGTTTCCTCACATCAGAATGCAGCATTGGGCGACTTGGATGCTGATTATGACACCATGGGATCGACGCATGGACGCGGTTGCATCGCCAATTACAGCAACCATCTTACAGGGAGATCGAGATCACCATCAAATTACTGACATTACAGTGATGGCAACGGCACACAGGGAGATGAGGTTGATGAAACGCCGCATTCACTTGAGGCGCTGATAAAGATTGTATTTGGTTGCTTGGTTTTAATCCTCGCCATTCATCTCATCTCGTGTCGCTGAAGATCAAGCTTACCGGATACAGTGGCCAAATTAGTAGCTGGTTTTACTTTCTATTTTTTGGAACGTTTTTGGATATATTTTGGACTATGATGGACTGTGAAATCTGATTCGCTATATATGTTTTGGACATGACTATGGCTGCTAAGTAGTATATAAGGTTGTAGTGGCAGTATCAGTTTCATTCATCAGGTAGATTACATTACAGTAATCAGGTTAAAATCTACTAATTTAGATATCAGGCCATTGAAATTTGGGTCTGCCATACAGTGCATGATTCAGATAGATGTGGCATATCCAAAAATCTAGTGGAGGTCTCAATATGATGGAGTGGCTACTGCTGTTTGATCTGGACTGTATATACCTTTCTTAGGCCCATACTGACAGCCGCACGAATCATGATTGTATGAAAATATGGATGAAGCATGTACACAATGTGCGGCCCAGAAGAGATTGACCACTGACCACTGGTTTGAAATGAGCAACGTTTTTGGGATGGCAGGGCAAATCAAACAGCAGGAGCAGGTGTATTGGAGGTGAGGTGTTGGACACCATAACATACTTATTGCGTAAGCCATGTCTATTACACGATGGCACCAAACATACAGCTGGTGATTTAATGTATAGTCCACCTTTTTACCATAGAAATCAAATGTGTGAGAACAGTCAACAGCAGGAACAATCATTAGGAATACAGGTAATAAGTAATCATTACTTCTTTGCGTCCAAATTTCGGAAAACCAAACAGGCCCTTAATGAGTCTTGTAACAAAACTCAGGTAAGATCTTTGTTTATGTTAGAGGTGGTGGGTTCAAACAATTCGGGTAAGTTTAAGGAAACCCAACCAGTCTTGTAATTAACAACTAGAGTCATATAGGAACTTGGCACAATTTCATGCTAATCCGAGTTCATGACAAAGCCAAGTTCTGAGTTAACTCGCCAAGTTTCTTACTAATGCATTAGGCTTAAAGGAAAATGATTGATAAATTAATGGAAATATGTTTGTTGAAGGAATACTTGTGCAATTACTTTCTTGCAGCCAATTTAATTGCAATATTTTCTACTTAGTTTTTAGTTTTTCCTCTTTCCCTTTACCTACTTTTGAAGTCCATTTTCATAAAGGGATGATACTATTTCACTGGGAAATGGCTGATGCAGTTGTCAGTGTTCTCCTGGATAATTTGCTGTCAATACTCATAACTGAAGGTCGTCAGCTACATGAGTTTGATGACCAATTTGTGGAAACAGAGAAGAAGCTTCAGTACATGCAGAGCTATCTCAAGGTAGCTGATCAGGTGAGGAGATGTAATAGCGGATTGTCAACTTCTATTCCGGATAAAACACGAAGGGTGTGCACCAAATTTTACAAGATATTGCTTTCCTACTCATTTGAAATCCCGTCATCTGTTGGGAAGCGACCGAGGAATATAAATCAAGGGGTAAGGAAGGTGAAGGAGAATATGACTACCTACTTACAAACAGCTCGCCAACCTGGCAAAGATGAAGATGGTGGGAATATGGTGTCAAACAACCATTTACTCCAAAAGCTTAAGCTGTCAGAGTGTGGTGTATCAATGTATATCAAGGGAATTTATCACTTCAACACCCCCCCGCACGTGCGGGGTGGGAACTCCGCACGGGAACATATTGACGAGGATGGAGGGACACTCACACCATAAATAGCCGGGCTTGATTTCCTGGTCCCTGGGCCGGACCTGATTTTCCTAACCCCCCATGGGAGAATAATATATTAGCGAGGCATATTTGTTGCTCTCAAGATTCGAACATAGGACCTTCCGCTCTATGGTGGGGTGGAAGGATTGGTGGCAAGGTGATCTTGTGGTTGCCATGGTGTGCCTTGTTGGGAAGAGTTGGATGTGGGGGAAGTGTGAACTGGGACAAGGCGGAATAAAGGACACCGTTTGGCAGTGTGACCCTGAATCCTGCAAATTTGGCAGTGACCAAGGTATGGTCTAGGAGGAGGACGAGGGCCCTGTGATGAATGTGGTCCAGCATTGGTTGCAGCAGGTGGTTGGTTGGTTGAGTTGAAGGATGGGCGCCATTTGGTGGTGGTAGTGCTTTGTGATTAAGAAGGACGCCAATTTTTGTTGTTGGTTCGGGATGCGGGATTTGTAGTAGCTGGAAAATGGTGTGGCTCGAGTGGGATTGTTTGAAGAGAGGCTTCAAAATTGATGAGTTTTTCGTGAAGTTCTTCAAATGTGATAGAGGTATCTCTTGCTTGGACAGCACGGACTAATTCTTTATAATCATCACCGGGACCATCTAGGATTTTGTTTGTGATTTCTTCTTCATCAACTGTGGCTCCAAGAAGAGCAAGATCATCTACTCGAGATTTGATGGTTTGCATAAGCTCAATGATGCCAAGGGAGCCTTTGGTAGTGTTTTTGAGTTGGTTTTTGATTTGTTTGATGCGGCCACGAGAGGGCTTAGCATAGGTGTTGGCTAGAATTGTCCAGGCTTGTCCGGAGGTTTTGGCTTGAGCTATGAAGGGAATAATGGTGGGTGAGATGGAGCCAATGATAGCGTTGAGGATCAGTTGGTCCTGTCTGGTCTATAGAATGTAACTGGGATTGGATCTGGTAGTATTGGATTCTGTCAAGGTGGCTAGCGGACATGGTTTGGAGCCATCAATATAGCCAAGAAGGTTATAGCCAATGAGGAGTGTTTCGAACTGTAGTTTCCAGGAGAGGTAATTGGTAGAGGTGAGTTTGAGAGGGGCTTGAGCAGCAACGTTGATGCTGATGAGAGTTTGGTGTGGTGCATTGGTGTTTAGGATGGTTGCAGGGGCAGTTTCGGTAGCCATGACTGCTAAGAAACAAGGGAAAAAAAAATAAAAATTGGATCGGCTTATACTACTTGTGGTTGTGCTCTGATACCATATTAAACAACCATTTACTCCAAAAGCTTAAGCTGTCAGAGTGTGGTGTATCAATGTATATCAAGGGAATTTATCACTTCAACATATGGGAATGACCTACCCAATCCTGATGCATGAAGTTGAAATGGTGGGATTAGAAGATGACTCAACGAAGATTATAAATTGGATCTTAGAAGCGGATGGACCCTCAATGGTGATTGGAATAGCTGGAATGGGGGGAATCGGTAAAACCACACTCGCTCAAAAGATATGTGATAGTGCAAGTGTGAAAGACTCTTTTAAGCACTTGCTTTTTGTTACTGTTTCTCAGAGTTTCAAATTGGATGAATTGCTGAAGAAAATGCTGGGGAAACTAAATGTAGAAGAAGGATCTATGAGGGGAAAGGATGTTCGTGGCCTGTTGGAAAGGCTTAAGGCTGAGTTAGATGATTAGTACTTGATAGTTTTGGATGATGTTTGGGAAACAGATAAAAACGGATGGTGGGAAAGCTTCGAATCCGCTTTGCCCAATGTGAGTGGTAGCTATGTCATTGTTACAACAAGGAATGAGGAAGTTGCTAAATCTATGGGGACTACCAACCATCGCATACATCGTTCGCAAATTCTTTCGGGTGAAGATAGTTGGTCCTTATTCATCAAAGTAGCTTTAGCAAGAAATGGAGGTAAGTGCACAAAGCCGGACTTGGTGGAAGTTGGCATGGAGATTGTTGCCAAGTGTAAGGGGCTTCCTTTGGCAATCAAGGTTGTGGGCGGAATGATGTCACAGAAAGGTGATTCCATCCAAGAATGGATACGAATATCAGAGCACCTAAAGGAGGAGTTGAAAATCAGCAAGAAAGATGAGCCAGTCATTTCATGTCTAGAGTTAAGCTATGAAGAGCTACCAACATATTTAAAACCTTGCTTCTTGTGCTTTGCCATGTTTCCTGAAGATTTTGTAATTTATGTTCCATACATGGTTAACTGGTGGATTGGTGAGGGTTTTGTTTGGGGAGAAAATGGGAAAACGGCAGTTGAGATAGGAGAAGAACGTCTTTCAGAATTATTTAATCGATTTTTGATACTTGGAGTGGGTAACGATACGTCGGAGAGAAGCTATTTTCTGTGCAAAATGCATGATATGGTTCGAGATATGGTAATAAGAATTGCAAGAGGAGAGCTTTTTTGTGAGGTTGGACCGTGGAGGTAGTCTCGCATTCAGTGAGCAGTCTCGCCGTTTGGGAATTGTGAAGAATACAGTTGTAGAGAGCATCGGAAACAGTTCCACCAAGCTGCGGACGTTGGTTGGGATGGACATTCAGCGCAAAGAGATGATTACAATTCTAAAAGCAAAACTATACGAATTAAGGTGGTTGAGGGTGTTATCTCTTTCATTGTCATACAGGAATCTCGATGGAGATGTGGTGTGCAGCGATTGGTTGAGTGGGATAGGGTCTTTACAGAACCTCGTTTATCTTAACATACAGAGTTCTGCCTTAATATCACTGCCCGATTCAATCGGGAATCTTCGTAATCTTCGGATTCTACGTTTATGGGACTGCCCCAATTTGAAAAGGCTTACTGTGTCAATCACAACATTAGAGAAGCTAACAGCTATCCAAATTGTTAGGTGTGATTCTTTTGAATGCATGCCGGAAGGGCTTGGAAAGCTTTCAAATCTCGAACGGTTAGGATGGTTTAGTCCTGTGAATAAAAATGGATCCGGTATTTCGGAGTTGAAGAGCTTGACAAAACTTAGAAAACTTACGATGTACATAAAGTCAGTGGAAGAAATAGAAGAAGGGGAATGGAATGTGTTATCAATGCTCCAGCATTTGCAAATTCTAAAGTTAGATTTTGAGGGAATTTCTGTTGAAAGAGATGGAGTTGTAAATAAGATTGAAGGTGAGCATTCTCCTCCTCTTAAATCCTTGAGAGAGATGTATATTTGGGACTGGCCAGGAGAAAGGACAGCTGCGTGGCTCAGTCCTACTTCCCTTCCCAATCTTCAGTTTCTTGAGATTAGGAGAGGAAGGATTAGGGAGATGGGTCCCAGATTTTGGGACAGCGAGAGTGGGGTATGGAAAGTGGAGGTCTTGGTGCTACTATTCTTATCAGAGATGGAAGAGGAGTGGCAGAGGATGCGAAGGTCAATGCCGTCTTTAAGACTCCTCGAGGTTTGGAGCTGTCCGAAGCTCAAGTCATTCCCTTTGGATGTTACAGATTGGAAGAAAGAAGAAGAAGATTCAGGTAATTAAAGGGTAACCCAAACTTTATTAATTTTGTATATCCAAAACCATTTGTGAAGCCTGTGTTAAAGGCATTGAAGAGGCGATTCGCGAGCACTGCACTATGCCACGTCATACCTTTTTTTTTTTTTATTACTCTCGTACGTGTGCCGTGCTTGGCAAGTGTGCCGCGAATTACCCATTCAATCCCCGGAAAAGCAGATTGCGTCCACACCGTTCAATCTTCAGAGGAGTAAACTCTGCGGGACCCACTATAGATGTATGTATTCTATAAGTCCAGATTCGTATTCTATTCACACCGTTCAATTGTTTTTCCAGATAACTTTAGGGCAGGAGCCTAAATTGAAGAGTCTTGAATCATATCCAAAGTCCAAAAGTTGAGTGTGGGGTGTAGGAAAAAAAGGTCCGGACTCTAAATTGAATCATATCCAAAGTCCAAAAGTTGAGTGTGGGGTGTAAAAAAAAAGGTGGACCACATTGGGGATAATGACATCCACCGTTGAAAACTTCTCAGGCCCACAAAGGATTCTTTCATATGCAGATTAGATACAGGTTGAGTAGTGAGACTTAAAGTGACGTCACCAACTTCTGTGGGCCCCACCATGATGTATGTTTTGTATCCACAATGTCCATCCATTTGGAGAGTTCATATTAGGGCATCATCCAAAGAATGAATCAGATCCATATCTCTAGTGAACCCCACCACAGAAAACAGTGGGGAGAGTGACGCCTACCATTAAAAAGTTCTAAGGGGCCACGAGAGTTTTCAATCAAGCTGATATTTGTGTTTTTCATTCTTTCATGTTTGCGTTAACACATGATCAGGTTGGATCTCAAATAAACATCATGCGTGCCCCTTCAAAAGGTTTCAACGGTGGGCATCACCCTCTCCACTGTTTTCTGTGGTGGGGTCCACTCCAGCCTTGGATCTTCCTCATTCTTTGTATCATGCTTTAAAATAATCTCTCGAAATGTTTGAACGCTGTGGATACAAAACATATGTCATGGTGAGGCCCACGTTAGTCTCGCAACTCAATGTGTCAGTAGCTAATCCGCGTCCATTTTTTTCATCCAACCAGTTAACGAGATCACATAGACATAGATGAAGGGAAAATACACATATCAGTTTGATCTAAAATTTCTGAGGCCCCACAAAAATTTCAATGGTAAGCATTCGATTTTCACCATTTCCTATGGTGTGGTCCGCTTGAGTGCTTTGGATATGGTTCAATTCGTGCGTACCCTAAAATGAGCTGTCAAAACTGATGGACGGCGTAGATAAGCCACATACATCTACATGGGCATCGCAGAGTTTACTCAGTCAATCCGCTTCCTTAATCTCCTCCATGTATTCGCTACAATCTTTTAACCTTTTTATTTACTACTTTATTTTCAAATCTTGGAATGTTAGGATAGATATTGCGTCCTCATAGCCAACCTCTGTCAGTCTATCACTTTTGACAGACCTTACATGGAACTAATATGCTGCTGGTCAAGCTATTTGTTACTCTAGCCATGTTTCACACTTGATACACAGGCATTTAGAAGTGGCACACATGACATCAAGCCACTATCTCTATATTATAGCCCAAAATTTAGATTGGTCCAACAATCCTAAGCTCAATTCAGGGACACTTGTTTGTTGAAATAAAAACATTGGATTTTTTTTTTTCTTCAATCAATAAATGTCCACCAATCTACTAGTCAAATAATCAAATAAGTGCCTTATTATCATGATGACACTTTGTTAGATTATGTAAGTTTTTTATCAAATCATTGTCTTTTGGAATTAAATTTTAATTCTAGAGCTACTTTAGAATTTTGGCAATGTGGAATTTAGCTGGAATTTAATTTCTGATTTTAAGGCATTTACAACTCTTCCTGAAAAGCAACTCTTCAAATTCCAAAGTGTCAAACATAACACATAATTCTCAAGAATTCAATTTCTAGTCGCCAAACCACCCTTAGTTTCTTCAAAGATGTCTCTAACATCTCTTCCATCTCTCTTTACTCTTTGAAGTTGCAGGTGGCGCCAAAGAGGAGGAAAAAGAAGAAGGTATGTTTTTTTTTCTTTTTTCATTCTCTTCACACAACATTTTTTTTGGCTTGAAGGCCTTTACGTAATTTTATATGTCGTATAATAATACAAGTAAAAAAGAAGACATGGGTGTATTTTTACAGGGGTGGCAACATTCAGGGTACATTCTTAGATTGATCCGAACCTTTTATGTTCTTACCACTACCATATAGATGTTACTTTCTTTCAATCAAACACCCTTAATGATCCTAACCTTTGAATCTTGATTTTTTGAACACGAGTCATTGAAAATTTTACTTTTAGTTTTTTCATGATCATCAGAAAAAATAAAATCCAAATTGTCCCTGTTGTCGGTGGAAAATTATTAGAAATATAAAAATTGGATGATCCTAGCCATTTGGTCGGCAGATTCCAAACTAATAGTTGAAAAACAAAAAAGGTTAATGGCCCACATTTGGTGAGAAGAGGAGAAGAAACTTAGTCTTGGATTACCTAACATTTTTTTAAGAACATGATTTGAGATGGGTCCTACTAGATGGACGGTCTCAATTTACACATGACCATAAACCATGTACAGTAAATGGGTTCTATTGGCTCTGCCTTATCAATTTTGTTGTTCTGTTAGACAGTTACCATTTTGTTTTGTAGTGGTATACCCACAGTACCTCCCTACTTTATGTATGGTACAGATGAGCGATCCTTCTGATGGTTCCAATATATATGTGACCATAACAAAAACAAGTAGGACAACTCATCAGGTAGGCCACTCATTTATGAGATTAAAAAAAAATGATTTACAAATGCATAGCAATGGCTCACATGCCCTACTTGTTGGAGTGTTCACATTTGAGAAATGATCTAACTGAGTAAGTGCATAAAAACCATCATATGCAAATGGATGCATTTGGCATCCAAGTCCCCCTATTTGGTTAATTGGTATATGATTCACTTTGATTTTCATCCAACTGTTTTCTTTGTGAAGGAACATCACTAGGGGAGATTACTGCCGCATGACTCGAGGAAAAGCGATTTCTATCATACAGAGGCAACCCCAAACTCCCGGCGCTTATCACCCGAGTCTTGTTTTCCAACCGTCTATACAGTTCATCTGTGCTTTCTGGCTTTTAACTTCCTGTCTCCATTAAAAAATCTGTGAACTCTAGTTCGTTTTATGTTATATTTGTACCCAATAAACATTTGAAATTAGTACATTGTGATATCTAGGGACATACTCAATTTCACTATCAGATACATTTCATTGATGATGTTAGTAGATTTACATGGTATTTTTCCTTGTTATACATTTAGTGTTTTTTTCAAAGACTTAAATCCAACATTGAGAATATGTTTGAGTGCATAATGAAAATATTCAAACTAATGGCAGCAGTGAAAGCTGGAAATTCAAAACCTTTCTTTAAAAACATGGCATTGCTCACCGTTTCTCTTGTGCTCATACCCATGAGCAAATGGTCTCGTTGGTTCTGTAAGGTGGTCGATGCCCCCATCCTGCCTGTTATGCGATTCAATTCTGTCGTTTTCTCATTAACCATATATTTTCTTAAAACACACAGTAAATCCATTTAATTCTGTTTTTCATTATTAATTTCTTAAGGTTTTGTGTATGAATGTTTTAATTAATGGCTATGTAGTGGCTCATCCTCCTCACATGTGGCACAAATGTACATCTAGACCACCCGAAATTGTGGTGTCCAATTGTAGATGAAGCGTATCTCTAAAATCACAATAATCATCGATTAATTGCTATCAAATGGATGGGTAAAACTAAAATATATAGAGGTCCAAATTTGAAGGGAAAAGTCAGATGATCAATATTATCTACTCGGTGAAAATTTTCATTTATCATCCATTGATGGTTGGGTCAGCGATTTAGACAGTTTGGATTGGCATGCAACTATGCAAATGTGCAATCAAAGCGTCCCCACCATTTTTCAAATGGTACCAAGATAAGACTGATGGGACCCTCTCATTTGATCAGACATTATAGATAATAGATCATCCGACCAATGAGATTCAGGGCCGCCCATCCCTACGAACCATCACGATCCCCATGCACGAGATGGGGAGCATATGATGGGAATTGTTGCTCTGTAGAAACACTCATAAAGGAATTACCCAAGGAAGAATTCTCAAATAGAATTAAAAAAGGGAAATGATATTAGTCCCTGTGTTTTCTAACTACACATTCCTCTACTTTTGGTCAAGGTTTTTTTGTTCCAATTACTTACAGCAGTAGATAAGTAACGGATTTGAGATAGGTAAGTTCAGTTTATGATCAGTTGTAAGTAACGCTTTTATTTATAGTTACTTGATCACTTCAATTTAATAAGTAAAAATCAAGATAAGCTACTTGAGGCATAAGTAGCTTAATAACTTACTATCCAAACGCCCCCCAAATGGAGTTTGGCAGATCTACCTTCTGCTGATTCAAGAGCAAGGCTGCCGAGAGAGCCGCTCGCCTAACAAAATTTTATATCAAACCATGGCTAATAAAAAAAACATCACACAATTTAAATCAAAATTTTATTTCTAAAATTTTATATCATTGTTATCTTAGTCTTCCTACTAGCAACTAGGATCAACCTTTAAATGTCTGATTGGCAAAAGTTTTATGATTGGGTGCCCTCCAAACATCAACCTTCCTCTTTTACTCAGGTTCTAGAACTAGCCATGGTAGATATTGGTGTTGATAACAGTTTGATACCAATAGTCCCCAATACTAACCCCGAACCCAACAAATACATCTACCCCAAACAAATGAGGGATAATCATGGAGTGGAAGTTGCCAAACATAACACTGACTGAGCACAAGGCGCACGCATCGTGGAATTAATTTCGTCATATCAGGTAATCAACAGATACATGGGTACCCAATGAGGCATACACTTGTACCACCTCAAACCAAAGATGGAAAAGTGATATTTAAGTAGTTGGTTTAAGGAGCAGAAGGCAACCTATTATGCATATATTAAACACCAGTACTCAAATCTCAATGCTTTATTTTAATTTAAATAGTTGAATTCCATTTCCAAAACTTTATAAAAAAAAAAAAAATTATATTGAAATTATAAAAGCTTAGCTTGAAACTATGTTTTTAAGAAACTTGCCTGAGCCTACTCGAACTCGATTGAACCCAAACCAATTTGATATTATGGTTCGATTACTAAATATAAGGTGGTGGACACGCCCCGGTCTTGACACAGTCGGTCACCAGGAGAGAGGGAGGAAGTTCGCACACTTGCCACTTTTTGGATTCGTGCCAGATGTTTATTATTTGATTTGGCTACTCGTTATTCCTTGTTTTTGCAATACCTTTTAAAGGTGGCCAGAAAATGGTACTTTCGAATTTTTAGAGTCGCCGCTAGCCAATCAGGCCTACTTATATCCATGGTTGGCTAGCCTCGAGGTCAAGGAATCGCAAAACCTCTTGACCTAAATAACTCATGTAATTGACTTGCGACCGGAAAATCCAGGTATCGGTCTCAGTGACCCTCTTCTGCCCACACACTGTGTGGTTTCTACTTTACGGAATATGCAAATTTCAATGAAATTTAAATTTGCAGGAGTGTTAGATGTCTAGCCGTGCTTCACGTAGTTCTATAAGAAGACCGAGTAGGAAAAAATAGAATAAGTCCTAGCCTTACTGTGCAGAATCAAGTGACCCTAGGCAAGCGAACAAGATACATAAAAATATTTATAGAAAAAAAAAAAAAAAAAAAACCAGCAAAGAATGTGAATGATGATAGATAATATGTTAGAAATATGTGGAATAGACTGCGTTCTGAGCTTGATTGAAATATGAGAAAGAAATAAGAAAATCAAACACCATTTTTATTCAAAGGGGAAGGTCTGACGTCCCTAAGTCTGACCCTATTCCTAACTCGGCTGATTTCCTCTGATGGGTTGACTTTCAAAGGACGGATTATTGAATTGGTTAGGATCACAATGTCAAGGCAAATAATAAGGAAGGACAGGGGACACCTAACCTTGTCAACCCAATATCTGTAAGAGGGGATCCAGATCTCTAGTAGGTGGAAAGATTGTCAGGTGGTCGTCGGTTCGGGGTCAGTCGATGGTCTACTAACCTTGTGTTTGGCCCAGGGGCATATTTCCATCATTTTTCCTTTTTCTTTTGTCTCTCTGGGGCTTATTTTAAGTCTATAGGATCAGTGGTTGGGTGATCCAAACTATTCGGTACCTTTAGAGGGCGATCTAAGCCTATTATTTTCTTTCAACTTGGTTTTCAAAGCGTCCTCTAGTAGACAAGTGTGGCCTTATACGAACACTACCTGGGTTGTAGATCCTAGTGAGTGTTGATCATTGGTTCTTCTTGAAGAGCTAGGGATTGGGAATCTCTTAATCAGGTCTAATGGTCTAGTCCAGGATGAGCCAGGGATTCTGCCTCTGAATTTGGTCAGGCGTCCAATGGTGACTGAGGGTTTCAGGTGCGGTTATATCAAGGTATAGCCAAACAGTTTAGGAGTAGTATCTTATGATTTAGGAAGGATCTATACTTACGTACACCATAAAGTCCGTATACTAGCACATATAATAATACAAAGAACTTTGATATCATAGTATAGTGTCATGGATCATACATGGGCACTTATAAATTGTTCAAATTGTGAACCCTACTTTAAGCAATAAATAGTATATTGATATACTTATTTAAGTCCATGCATATGTTGAATAACTGGGTGAGGCAAATGCTTGGTTAATAAATGATCTTATTTGACAAAGGTATACCACAAAAAGATTTTTCATTCACTATAAAAACACGATGGCTTATGAACACACAATAGTATATCAATTGTACATATAGCATACGCAAAACTTATCTTTAACTTATAAGGCCAGCCTCGGCCCAGCTTTAACCACCAAGGGCGAGGAACAAGGCCAAGGTCTCTCCATCCCATTAGGGCTTGGACCAGGTTAATTAGGACCTGGCTTTAGGGCCGTAAGGCTGAGCCACGGCCACCCTTGGCCCAACCCTATCCCAGCCCATTGCCACCCCCAAGGATCAAGTTTGCTACCCTAGACAAGATCACTAGTATACGCTTCTTTGGTAGTACTTATGTCAACCATTTTAAATCATTTTAACTACTTATAAACCAACCAGCATGAGTAAACACTGATGTTACACCTTCGTCCATAGCTCAAGTGGTAGATCCATAGCTCAAGTGGTAGACTAAGTGAAGATACCTCGTTTCAACACTGAGGTCTTGGTATCGATTCCTCAGTGGGGGTGGCTAACAGTGGAGTGTGTACTGACAAGCTAACCTGAAAAAAAAAAAAAAACAGTTGAATCTTTGAGTTAGCCCAATCTTATTAGACATTGAGTTGAGTCGAATTTTTGGGTTTCTAAACTATGGGATACATTTATTATTTTATGGAAGTGGATCAACCAACATCTCTCATCTTGCCATAGCTTTCGAACGTGGCTTCTGTTCATAGTGCTAAAAATTACTTTGAATTGAAACAGGGCCAAGTCATCTCCGAGTCATGACTAGTTATTGAATGACTAGCATGACTCGGTCTTGACTCTAACGAAACTTGTCGTGTTGAGACCTGGTTGAATTAGCTTGACTTAAACCGAGTTAGTTGTCTGGTCAAACTTCCTCTTTTCCTTGAATTAGCATCACTCCACCCAACTTGAACTGATTCGTACTTTCTTGTGTGTGAGAAAGCCTCATCAGCACTATGAAGGTAATTTTTTTTTTTTTTTTAAAGGCTAATCCATAACTAAAATAATTCTACAATGCTCCTATTGTTGTTATGGCCATCTGAGATTTTTATCGGACTGATCTTTCTTACGTACGGTCTATATGGGGAGCGGATTAACCGTTACATGGATAACAGCTTAGTGGGTGTTATCCTAATCGTGTGGAGCCCATCTTGATGTATTTTTTATATATCCACACTGTCCATTTGTCTTTACATCTCATTTTAGTATGCAGTCTCAAAAATTAAGAAGATCTAAATCTCAGGTGGACCATACCATTAGAAAAAGTGACGAATGACTATGAAAAACTTTTTGTGGGCCAAAAACGTTTTGGATCAATCTGATCTTTGTATTTTCCCTTCATCCATTTCTTCTCGACATTATCAACAGGTTGGATGGCAAATCAACTTTAAAACTTTATGAGGGGCACTTCGGAATTTTTAATGGTGAGGCACTCAAACACCATTGTTTCCTGCGGTGTGGTCCACCTGAGATTTGGATCTTCTTAATATTTGGTACTGCAAATAGGATGGAGAAACGGATGGACGGCGTGGATATACAACACATCATCAAGGTGGGCCCCATGATAAGGGTAACACCCACTGAGCTGTTACCCGAGTAACACCTAATCCGCTCCCGTCCGTGTAAGGATTTTCACACATGGACGGAGTGGATTCCACATATATATAACATGGTGGGCCTTACAGAGCTTGGGTGTTTCACGTTGGAAACGATTGCGGCATCAAAAAAGGAGTTAATTAATACTCCGGCTGTGTATGATACTTGATACACATGTGCTTAGAAATTATTGATTAGGCATACGTTAACTCAAACTAAACTGTAGTGGGCCCATTATCTCAAAGTTAAGAGTCCAAAAACAAGATTGGTTAAACGATCACAGCCTCTGATTCATGGACATTTGTTTGTTGAAGTATGACTTCTAACTATATTTCACTTTCTAACCGTCCAATAAATGTCAACTAATCTGATAGCCAGATGATCAAATGAGTGCATTTTTGGTTCGTGATACTTAAACTAGTATACTTCAATTGGACGGTTTAACTTATCACTTTTAATGCCATGTAAGCAATATCTAAGTAAATTTATAACTGCCCATATAATATTCATTACCCAGTGCTGGAGTACTAGAGTTTTAAAAACACACACTGATAGAGCTGTACACAAGTCGAGTTAACTCGGTCAGCTTGCTCGACTCGACTCGGAAAAGCTCGGCTCACCTTAGCTTAAAACTAGATTCGGACCAAGTCGAGCTGGTTTTTGGAATTCAAAAAAAAAAAATCGAGACGAATTCGAGCTCGAGTCAACTTAGCTCGAACCCCGACTTGAATCAACTCGGATCAATCGGCTCAGTGACTCTGTCATTTTGATTTTGATGTTGTTCACCGAGTGTTTGATGAAATGCCTCAATGAAATGTTGTTTCTTAGAGTGCTCTCATATCAAGGTATTTTCAAAATGAATATTTGAGAGAAGATTGAAGAAACAAATTTTCATTAAAAAAAAATAATAATAAAACTTTACATTGGAGGATCACCCTCACATCTTGATCTTAATGTTGTTCGTGAGTGTTTAATGAAATGCCTACAAAGCGCTCTTATCGATTTGCATTCGAAGCATGGGAGATTGAATATGCAATTTATGTGTTTGAGAAAATATCGCACAGGCTCAAACTTGGCTCGAGCTAGCCCGAGCTGCTAACCGAATTGAGCCGAGCTAGCCAATCAGGCTCAAGGACCGAATCAAACCAAGTTTGAGCTAAGGTTGGCTGCTGGCCAAGCCGAGCCTAGCTGTGCCAAGCTCAACTCGGTTTGACTCGTGTACAGCTCTACACACATACAAAGGGAGAGAGAACCTGTTTTTATGATGATTTTTTTGAGACTAGGGTGATTTTGTACGCGCATACATCACTGGATCAGATGAACCTGGTTTCTACCAAGAGAATCCCCCGTGTATCTGGGAAAGATGATGAGACCCACTTCATAAAGTCTGTTTTTTCCCCTTAAATCTCCTTTAAAAAGGGATACAATATAATTAGCAGTTAAAATCAACTTAAAGGAGAAATAGGCCAATATTGGACATTTTTGAGGGTCGATTAGTTGTTCAAGTGTTTAATCAAATCAGGACATGGGCTTGAAGAAATCTTTACCCGACTATCAGATTCGCTACAATTTACAGCCTTTTCATCTTCTTTCACATGTTGAGACTAGGAGTTATACCTGTAGAGAGTGGCCATATGCATAGATTAAAAACTCGAAATAGCTCGAATCATCTCACCCGATTCAACTTGATTATACCAGATTTCACCAAGAGTTGAGAAAATCTCAATTTGGTCATGACTCATCTTCAGAAAAACCTGCTTGACTCGAAAAGGGAAAAAAAAAAAAAAAAACAAAACTAACTAGTCAAATTTGATTCAACTCTACTAGGCCATTACAATCCTCTGTTATGAAATCTAGCCAGGTTGGCCAATTGCATGGGGTTGATCCTCCTCTTTATTAGGTTTCTATCTTGTACATTGAGACTCTCTACATTGGTTTCTATCTTGAGTTACAAAGAGATGGACAACTAGCTGTTTGAGGTGTGTGTTTGAGGATGTTATTTCATTTGTTCATTATGCTGCTGGGAGCCTGCAATCTGTAGATCTGACGAGCACCTGGTATGACTTTCATGTGCCATCATCTAAATACTTCCCACGAGGTGTCCTGATCTGACCTCAACTTTGTGTGACTGGTCAGTTTTGTAGGTGGGTGATGATGCTACAGTCAAAAATGAGGCAGCTGGGTTTAGTTCACTTGACAAAAGATAGCTTATCTACAAAGGAAAGATCTTTTGGCATCTACACCATCACTTCAGATGTAATATGGAGTTTTTTTTTTTGGAAAATGTTTTACAAACTATGTTCAAAAGAAACATACACATAGTATTTTATCTTAGGTTGTGCTTGGTTGCAATAAAAAATTATGAAATTTCATTATTAGTAAGTCTAAGTTGGTGCAAAATATCATGAAATTTCATGATTACTGTTTAAGCCAAAACAGCCTTCACTACGAAGAAAATGTTTTCAAAATATTATTTTACCTATCAAGCTCAATGTATGTGTTCATGGATTGGATTATAGCTAGATTGAGAGACTATTCAATCTAATGTGCTATTGTGGGTCTAACTCAGACTTCCCAAGGTTTAGGATGATGAGTGCATTTGCTACATCCGTGGGAGACAATGGAGTCCTGGTTGGTCCCACGCCTTAGATCTGCTTAAGAAAAAACCATTCTTTGATTTACTTGAAATTTCATGAACAAAGGAAGATGAATAGTTTCCCCCATTAGAGAGAGATGTTGGATGTGGGACCCATGCTCATGATGCCCTTGTTGAGGGAGGAGCCGTCGCGCACATACATCCATAGGTATCATTTTGCATATGGTATGTGTCCTGGAATAATGTTACATTGACCAAATACTATGGCTGCATTTGATCTGCAAATCTTTTTTTCATCAAACTGAAATAATTCACAAACAAAAATTATATATTTTTTTAAATCTCACTATATCGAGACTGAAGACTTGGGGGCTTTGTTAACCTTCACCACCTTGGTAAAGATTGTTAACCTTCAATGGCCCAACCAGGTGAATGTCCCCATTGATATTGGATTTCATCTAGAATGGCAACCTCTAGGATCAGCCACTGCCCAAATCCCAAATTGGTTGGATGGTCCAATCCATGCGTGTGCCCGCACACACACAAAAGAAAAGAAAAGGAAGAAGAAGAAGAAGAAGAAACAAGATCCCACAATGTGTATAGATTGGATTGTCAATGCAGTTTTAGAGGACATTATAGGCTACCTTTTACATGGTTCAGACACTAGGTTTTGGACAGTGAATTGTATTGAAGGTGGCCATTCAAACAAACGGATAGGATCAATGGGCACATTCACCGTAGAGGCTTAGTGAATGTTAGCATTCTTCACCGACGTGATGAAGGTTTTATCCATTGTTCAAAAGTCCAACTGTATTGCATGTTGCACTTTTTGTAAACAGTGCTGAGAAAATTTCTCAAAACGTGGTTGATGATTCAGGGTACAAGAAACACGCATGCAGAGCCAGTAGCAAGAATCCTACCCAACTCATTGTGGTGCAAGTTTATGTGGGGCCCAGGTGGTTCCACCTGTGGCCATAGTGAGCGTTGGATGGCATCTATCATGGACTGCACATGGCCCAAAAATCACCATGATTGAATGATCAAATACATTTGTTTAAGTGAAAGGAAAATGGAAGGATGAGTAAAATGGCTGTGATTGTCCATTGGGGGTGGTTTTGGGGTCATGTATGATAGTTGGGGGAGCCCTCCTGCCCAATGGTCAACTTTGATTGTAGGTGGGCCCACATGGGCCCCACATAAGAATTCCCACCTCTTATAAGGTTAGTAGAATTCTTACTGTATCATGGCTCCATATATGGTTCAAAACACATGACAAACCAAAGAGGAGGTAGAAGTCGGGTGTTTGTACAGCATATCCACATTGGATGAAGTGATGAACATACACATGCCATTGTCATCATCAAGGTTCTTGATTCACTAGAAACAACCAAACATTGATACAAAAGGGCAAAAAACTCAACAATATGTATTAACACAGGATTTTTCTTGACAACCTTTGTTTTGAAGTTTTCAAAAGCACAATACACATCTACATCAATTCCAAGCATTCATTTCAGATTCGAAAGCAATCCACTTCTCAAAAGAATCCCTTCTTCCAAATCGAACTTAGGCACAACTTACGCAAGAACCTTCTCCTCTGCATGCTCCATTTAGAAATATCCGACTTCAAATGCATGGAAAGTTTCAATAGAAGCAGATGAGTGACCTTGAAGACTTTCCAGTACTAAAGATGTTAGCTTATAAAATGGAGCAGCTCCATTGTTCCCTACAAAGACATTGGTCAATTAGTTAGTAGAGAGACATAAAACATCTTCAAATCCTACTGTTGAAGAAAAGGAAGGGCTACCCACTTCTTTGGGTCTTCATAATAGCACAAGGCTTCTTGAAATTTAGTCCAATACGGGCCTGTCTCCTGAAGATTAACTTTCTCCGGCCCTCCTCCAAGATAAGCTTGAACGATGAACTGATGAGTTCTTTGCCTGTCATTTTTCAGACATGAGGCAGCAGAGACCCATTTGTTTAGTGGTTATGATTCTCAAGTGCATTTGGCACATAATGTTCAATGATTGTGTCTTATCCATGTGACACGTAAGCGTGTTAATCCAACCTGTTCCAATCGTGGACCCTAGTGGACGGAGAATTGCACTGATTTCTCTGGACAGACGTCTGATTCCTCCCCATTGAAATTGATCATTTGTGTTTTTTTTCCCCGTAACCATTCACCTGATGAGAACCAATCGAATGGTTTGGATCATCCAATCCTTGTGGCTTTGGGGCAATGCACATCCACAATGGGGCCCGTGATTTGGACTTTTTGGATTGGCGTACATCCATGTTATGTGTAGGGTAGATGCCACCACCAATGAACATGGCATGCCAAATTCACACCAGAGTCTAGCAGACATTTGGTTAGAACATGAAAGATTTTGACATGTTGATAGACCTACCTCCCTTCATATTCTGATAGCCAGTTCAAGTAGGCTGCACCAAAGTACATGGATATGAATGGATGGGAAAGATCCTCTACAGAGGTAACTTTGTAGGCCTTATAGCCCAAATCCCTTGAAATTAAATGGAAAAGTAAAGAAGGTTTCAGCCTAGAGATCACACATCAAAATTTTGATTATATTAAAGGTACAATCATACGTAATCTCTCTCCATACATGACATGAAGTTGGTTTCATGATGCCATAAACTTACTTGTAAAGCCACAAAGCAAGGGGATACTCGATTCCCATTATTCCACTATGTGGACCCGCTCCATTCACAAACCGCATGCTACGAAGCTCAGCGATGGCAGCTAAAACTGTCTGTGTATAGGATACGTTTTAGGAAAATAAGCTTGGTTATCATCGAAATGCAAATCGAAAAGAGTTTAAGAGAGATCATGGAGGAGGGGCATATGGAAAAGATAGAAATAAAAGAAATATACACTTAAAGATTGGCTTAAGATGCGTTACAGTGCCGCTATCTTTAAGGTGATATTCGCACCCTACTGATGTTTAAACCAGTTTGCAAGAGGGTTATAGCAAATCCACCTCCAGGATAAAAATAAGCCTCCTCTCCTAAATTGGAGAAATGTGGGCTTCGGCCTGCAAAAACGAAAAACCACACCCTAAACACACTTTTGTAGTATACACCCCTGACCTCTTTATTTTTTGAAGCTTAAACCTTGACTTCTTTTTTATTAGAAATTTACCCCCTAAAATTCTGCAAATTCTGCAACTTTTCAAAACATCCCATAACAAGAGAATGATGGAGAAGAAAATGGAAAGGAGATTTTTGGAGTTGTTTTTCAAAATGATGCAGAGATGGATTTTTCTATACCAACAAGGGACGCATATACTTCATGATGGTGTCTTTCCATTGTGTCTCTTCATAAATTGCAACTCTCCACCAAGATTTTGAATTAAAACAAAAAAAGATTTATTCACCAAGATTCACCATGAATCACAAACAAAGGGTCACTAAGAATCACCACAAGTCACTACTTTTTTTCAGATTTTATGCTTGAAAAACCCAACAAATTTTTCGTTTTTTTAGAAGAAACCCACCAGTTCAAACATAAAGGAAGATTGGAAAGTAATGTTTAGAGACGAGTAAAAAGAGAACGGCAAAGAAGGATGTTTGATTCACATATATGCAAGATCTAGGCCTTTAATCAAGTAAGCCCCATCATGAATGTTCCCTGACCCAACAATCAAATTGATTTAATTCAACATCACCAATCCCCTATACTTTACATTCTAAATCATGCGATCTGACTTGGGGATCTTTTGTGAACAGGGTTCCTATCTTTACCCACTTGAAATTTACGTTTGTTTTTTTTTTTTTTTTTGACAACACAGGGTGTCCCCGCCCCTTTTGAGGCGTGACTATTCCATGTGCATGCAAGCAATCACCCACAACCACGTGCATCGGGTAATGCCGGGGAGGGGAGCCAAACCCACTCCTATAGGGAGCAAACCCACAGTGCTGGTCGCTCGCCTAAACCCCGTCGAGTCCCACTTGAAATTTATGTTCTATACTTCTTAGCACTAATTAAGTTGTAACATAAATTTATATATAGAATGTAGAGATATGCATGCTATACCACAATGCATGTGGCATCTACCACAATAACATTTGTTATTTCACATATAAATTAAATTATTAATTTGTATTATATATATAAAAAAAAAAAAAAGTACATTGCTTATAGTTAGGGCATGTTCACCAAAAGTTTAGTCCTGTATAGCGTAAGTCAGGCTTGTTGGTCTTGTATGTTTTGGTTATGTTGTCCTACAATAATAAATCTTATGTTGTTTATCAAGCACCTGGAAAAAGGAAGGATTACTTGGCACATGTGGTGCTAAGGGTGCAACTTGTCCATGGAATTTCAAAGGTAACGATCATCATTGAATCATGATTATGGGATAGGGACTTATTATTGTAATAACAATTGTGGACAAGTGGTTCTCATGGCTTAGCGAATCAAATGGTTGATTTGATGATCCCCATGGTACATAGGATGTGTTCAATGGTCTCCTAGGTAGAAGATCCCATCCATCCAATTCAAAGCTCTTCATAGTTGATTATAGAATTTTTATTGTATATTTCTTTGGACTCTCTGTTTGATTTTGTGTTAGTTAACTAGTTGCCAGTATTAACTTGACCTAACTCGATCTAACCTGACCCAACCCATACTATGTTAGCATTGAGTATTCAACACCTTGGCTTGCGTAGCCAGGTTGGGTTGTGCCTCAGGCCAACTCCCGTTTAGGTTTGGTTAGGCTTGGGTTGACCCTTAAACTGACTCAACCTACTTGAGTTGACCCTATGCAGCACATATACACAATGACAATTGGCACATGTGGCGCATATGTGGAACTTTAAAATGTCCAGTGGCATGTGCATGTAGGGTGCTTAAAGATGTACGGTGACACAAGTGGGACATGTGTGGTGCTTGACGATGTATGATGTCACACAACTTAGCACATGTGGCAAATGCAAAACTTGAAGTGAACTATAAGGTTAAATGTGGCACATTTGTGGAGCTTAAAGATGGACGGTGACATTTGTGGCACACCAACATGTGCCACGAGAATAGTCCAACATATACCATAACATGAACAAGCAGGTCTCAAGATTTTTTAGGAAAAGAAAGGCCCTAAAATAGTCAAAAGAGTTGGACAACTTATCCTTGTTTTTCTGTTTCTATGGTAGAAAAATAGTAGGCAAACCATTCGAAAGAGGCTTGTCCCTGATTGACTAATCAGGAACTGAACTTTTGCTGCTACTAAAAAAAACCTTATTGTATTACTTGAGCAACCCCTAGCAACCATGTATTGAAGGAAGAAGTGTACTGGTACTTGTTCCCATACATCATACTTGAGAGAAGTAGGCCACACATGGTAACATGAATCTTTGAGAATTTACCCTAGGGATCTCATGCAAATCGAATTGATTCACAAACTATAGGAGAACTTGCAAACACAAAAACCATAATCAATAATGAAGATGCTTTATTTAGGAGAAAATCAAGATGATAAAGGATTCAAAATCGCTGGTGTATAACAAATAATCCACAGAAATGACTTCATAGGTAAAAAAGAAGAAGATAAGAAAGAAACAAATGAACTCAAGATTTAGGTGGTCAAAGCTATCAGACCTTTTTCTCTTCACAAAAAGCCTTTAACATGGGGCTCAAGGCTGTAAATGGGCCTTTTGCAAGGGGAAAATGTATTTTCTCAGTCCTCCAAAATTGCAAGAAAGGACTTTCAAATTTGACTTTCCCCACCGATCTGATTTGAATCATGCATGTTTTTTTTTTGTGAAGGATGATGGATTTTTATTTTATTTTTTGAATCATGCATGTTAGACCAATTTGAGTCATGAATACCATGTGTACAATTTCTGAGAGCATGCATATTAACCATCACACTCTTCCATAGCATATAACAACTCCCATTATATAATGCTCAGGCCAAGAGTTTGTTGTTATATAATATGTACAGATTTTCAATTTTGTATATGTGCAACATAAGGTTCAGATTTCAGATATCCAAACTATTGATAGGATATGCCAAGCATTTAATTTCCACTCTAAATGAATCCAAACCTTTTGCCATCTCTTCTTTAGTGAATCAAAGCATATTTTACTCACTTTGATGACAAAACATAGGGGTTTCATATCCAATTCATCAGTGTCCTGAATGTTTCTCATCCTTCTAAAGTGAATCATATCTGCTTCTTAAGTATTAACTAAACCCAAACATTCCCATTTTTCATGTTATAAGTTTCTTGTACATTTCCTCTGATGTTTCGCAATTTTTTTTTCAATAATTTCTTCCTTGCTTCAACATTTTTCTTTCTTTTTTTCCTGTGTGTGTGTGTGTGTGTGAATTTGTTTCCTAGTGTGGTAACTATGGCTACAAGTACAATATATTAAAAGCAATAAGTTGGCATCCAATTTAATCTTGACCGACTCGGAGCAAACTTTCCAAGTCAGAAAGAGTTGATTCAAGTATAAATACTGGGCCAGACTATGGTGCACGTTCGCTACAATTTAGTAAATTGTCAGAAATTATCCACAGAATAATGTGGCATACATGAATGTCTTTCCAGGCTAAGAAAATTGCTAACCACATCTGCATGCATGTAGACACAAACCATTTGTGAATTGCCACAAAAACAGTTCGTAAGCTAGCTATTGAAAATACATGTGTTTAGAAACATTTTGATCTGTAATGTATCCAAGGATAAGAAATGCCAAATGATAAGCATCAACATGGAACATCAAGAAAACAACATCTCGCATGCATGCTACTAACCAGACCACTCACAGCAACTTAGTAAAAGCTGTGAACTACCTAGCATAAATTAACTCAAGAAATTTAGCCAAATTTAGTTCTGCATCAACACAAAAGCCCTAAGATGTCTAATAGCTTCGGTCAACTTACAGGTCGTACTCCCTTCCTGTTGAAATGTCTTGAGATAATAATCTCGGAAACTGCCTGCACATCAACTTTTAGATAAGAGACCTTCATTGTGAAACTATTGTGAAACTAAATAAACTTTTGAATAAGAGATTGGCATGGAGATAGTGACAACAAGTGGATATACTGTGTCCAATGCCAATACCATTATCAAATTGCATCAACCTTGTAACTCCTAAGATTGTCACATGTTCTGACCAATCTGAACTGATCAATAGACTTTCCCAGTCTGTAGATGAACCAACAAGGAAAACATGGCAGTTGTTGGCTGTTTCTAACATTCGATCTGTAAGTTTTATTCTGGACAGCTGAAAAACTTCTCTTGACTGTAGAAATGGTTGATGAATCAGATATAGTCATGGGTTTCTAGTTCGTGTGAATTCCAAGCTACGGCTCATCCAGGAGGTATTCCATTGATTGGATGATGTATATCAATTGCTTTAGTGATTCAATTTAAGGGTTAGTTGTAATTGTGAAATCCACTAAATAATAGTGTAGCCATCAATGTTACCTGAGTCTGAGAACGGGTATCAAGTATTGTAACTATTGGGAAAGGTGGATCCTCCGAATCCTAGTTCTCAGTATGAAGGTACGACTAGGATTGGTTACACTCATAAGTATATTACATTAAATTATTCCCCTAAAAATATCACAAATTTGTAATCCAATTGGTACAGTTCCCAACTCTAAATAACTAAAATCTTTAAATTTTAAAACCCTATTATATATGGATATAAGTCTCGGAGAAGGGGGGCCCTTATCTAAGCGTTCAACTTTGGTACTTTTTTTTTTTTTTAAGGATATGAATGTCATGAAGACACATGGTATATAACAAAGAGATGGTGACAGTTTTTTCATTTGGTACGACTAAATAAGATTCCCCTTTATCGCCATACTTATTCATTGTAGTGGCGGAAGCATTTAACAGTATGCTAACCAAAGGCCAAGAGGCAAGGCTCATTTCAGGCTTTCATGGAAACCTGGGCGGCACAATTATATCTCATCTCCAATTCGCAGGCGATACACTTTTTATTTTGTGAAGCGGATGAAGCCATGGTGGATGGCCTATGGAAAATAGTGGGGTGTTTCGAAGTGGTGTCTGGGCTAAAAATTAATGTTTCAAAAAGTGAGATGCTTGGAATAGGTTTATCTAATGAAGAACTATCTACTGTTGTAAACGTATTTGGATGTGGAATGGGATCTTTTCCATCAACGTACTTGGAACTTCCATTATGTGTAGGCAAACCCCTGAAGCATTTGTGGAACAAGGTTATAGGGAAATTTCAATGGAAATTATCAAAATGGAAAAGCAAACACTTATCCTTGGCGGGTCGAATTAATCTTATCAAGGTAACATTATTGAATCTCCCCATCTATTACATGTCCTTATACAAATGCCTGAAGTTGGTGTTGGAAAATTAGAAAAATAATGAAGGGATTTCTTATCCCAAGGGGCAGAAGACAAATTCAAGTTCCACTTGCTCAAGTGGGAAGAATTGTGCAAACCTCTAGTTGAGGGAGGAGTAGGCATAAGAGATCTAGAAATTATAAACATAGCCCTCCTTGGAAAGTGGATTTGGAGGTTTGGAACCGAAGAAAAGAAACTATGGAGGGAAGTTATTGCCTCCAAGTATGGTACAAGAGTGGGAGGTTGGGAAACCAAGAGGTCATCTCTCTAAGGTCATCCAGAATTTGAAAGTCTATATCCACCGTTGCTCCTATAGTGAAAGCAGGAACGAAATTCTCCCTTGGAAATGATAATAGGATCCGTTTTGGCGAAGACACTTGGTGTGGTGACAATTCCCTGGCGGAGGAATTCCCATCTCTAGTTCGTCTAATGCCGGAAATCAATGTGTAAGTGGCCTCCTGTTTCTCATATGATGGGGGGAGAGGTGCATGGTGCCCCCATGCCGAAGGGCCTTAACTGATGAGGAGACGCTCAAGCTTGCAAGGCTTCTAGAGAGGCTTCACCTGTTCTACCCTTCCCCTAATTTGTCAGACAGCTTGATTTGGAAAGCTACACCATCAGGAATTTTCTTGACTAAATCTCCGTATTCTATACTTTGTGGGGAGGGGGGGAATTCACGAGGTAGCAATTTCCCCTCTATTTTTGAGCATATGGGGCTCCCCCAAAAGTGGCTTCTTTTGCTTGGCTGGTGGAAAGACGCCGAATTGTTGCAGTGGACAACCTCCAGAAGTGAGCCATGATACTTCCCAATATTTGTCTTCTTTGTATGGCTAATGCAGAATCAATCAACCACATTTTTTTACACTGTCCGTTTGCTTTCCCGGTGTGGTCTCATCCTCTCAAAATTTTTCAAGTTAATTGGGTTATGCCTCATTCTGTCAGGTCCGTATTCTGGTCGTGGCACAGGGCCACCCTCCCAATGAAAGTGACCCACCTGGTGCTTAACTCTTCCAGCAGCTCTATGGAATATTTGTGGAGAACAAAATGCTCATTGCTTTCACAACAAATCAGGTCCTTCGGAAGAGGTCGTTTGAAAAATCAAGAGGGATGTAATGGAATGGGCAGCAGGGTCTGACAGTGTGAATCAGTTTTCTCTTTTTGGGTCCAATATATAAAGTAGTCCCTGCTAGTAGTGTTGTATTTGTTGTTGTTTTGGCAGTTGCCTTTCAGCTAAATCAATAAAAATTAATCATCATCCTTCAAATAAATAATAAATAAGATTCCCCTTTCAAATTACCAAATAACAAAAATTCCATGATGGTTTTATACAAATGCATTGGTGAATTTGAAAATGCCATGAATTTGCACAAACGTGTAAAGTGAACAACTGATGATAGATAAGACATTAAAATTATTAAAAGCATTGGAAAAACTTGGGTCAATCATGGGCTATTGTTGCCTATGGGATATAATGGCCTATAGTTGCATGAAGCATGAAGGGAAGCAGCAACAGAATAGTCTGTGGGAGCAGGAAGGCCATTTCAAAATGCTAGAAAGTATAAATGACTAGAAAAAGTGGGAGCAGGAACGTGGCTTGAAGAGGGAGTAGTGCATTGGTAGAAGGTTCATGCAACTAAATTCTGGCTAGATGTCTTCACTCCCATTTACTCAAACATGAGTTCTATCCCATCTTTTTAATTTATCAACTTATCCATATTTCCAATCAAAATAAATCATCATCATCATCATCTAAGCCTTATCCCAACTAATTGGCGTCATCTACAAAAATCCTGATCCGCCGATTCCACTCTATCAAGGACCATGTCCTTAGTTAAACCATTGGTCATCATATCTTTTCTTACTACCTCCACCCACATCTTTTTGGGCCTTCCCCTTGCCCATCTAGAGCCTTCAACTTGAATCGACTCACTCCTAACCAGTACATTTCCCATTGAACTAAATTAATAAAGTTACCCATTTCCATTCAATTGTCACACACATTCCCTTTTCTCAATGTGTTTAATTTGTTGTGTTGTAGCCGAAAGAACCCAAAATGCTGTAAGACTGGAAATGTAGTAGGTGGGTTTACATGAATTTGTCATTGTAGAGACCATGGGTTGGTGACTGACTGTATGCTACAGATTTTGTCTGCTACACAAGCTTACATAGTGAACCAACACCTCTTTTGACCACTCCATTAAAGTTTAGCTTCGGGGGGAAAAAATCATGTTAACCATGGATCATTCTTATAAGAAATAGGGGAGCTCAAACCACTCCAGCAAGGAAGAAAAGGCATGCCTCACTGTTAGCTGAAGAAATCTTGATCATAAACAAACTCGTAGAAAATCACCTAAAGGTAAGTAACTCTTTTTCCATTTGTCTAAGGTAACTATATAACATTATTTATGAGAGAGAAGGGAAAAAAAATACATAAAAAATCAAAGAAAATTGACTTGCTTGTATAGTTTCTACTGATTGTGACATACAATGATGATCAATAAGATTTTCTCATGTCCAAAAATGTTGGCTTTAGATATCTTGTAGATCTAGTAGTAGTACTGATCTTGTTCATTTATGGGTATATTCAACCACGGGTAAGTTTTCATCCAGAAGTTTCCTATTACAAATGAATGCCTAAGTGAAAGATTTTTTTTGAAAGGTAACGCTTAAGTTAATTTCATCACGAATAATGTGAGAATTGTTGTCTTCTTCCAAGTTGTTCATAAATGTGGATGTTATTTATATTAACAAATGCTACAATGGGATGATTTTCTTTAAACGTACACAAAATTGGGAGCAACATTATTAGTGGGGATGTATTTTTGGAAAATTATAGTAATGGTTCCTAGATCCTTTTTTAGTCCCTTGGGTTGCCCACCTCAAAAATGACAAGGAATGGCTAACATATGTGAAACTATTTTTTAAAATAACATAATATTATAAATAATACATTAAAATTATATAAATATTGCATTTGGCAGTGTCCTTGAAGCTGGTGTGAAAATGCCCCTACATTAAACACACACTAAGAGTAGAAAAGACAATGAGGTCCAATGTAGGACCTTACTGTAAAAACTGAAAATGCAAAAAGAAAAACATTTATAAGTAGCTTGTGTCTTTTATGCTTATTATACCTTCACTTCCGCTCGGGAAAGGTATGGTCTTTTCTCTGCGTCATGCGAAAAGCGTACTTTTCCTCTTCTCTCTCCAGATTCTGTCCACTCTTTGAGGACATCAGGATGCTTCCACATCTCTTCCATATCCTCTGGTGAAGCTCTTGTATCCCAGTATGTCCATGCATCACCTGCTTTCATGTGGGCAACATAATGCATGATCCATAGATAAATACGAGAAAAAATGTTCCTGAAACATACACATTTCATTGGCAAAAAAAAAAAAAAAGGCTTTTTATATGATTTCTACTTCGAGTAGCTATTGGCAACCAAATCCTTTTACTAGGCCTGATTCTACCACCCTTATGGTTGTGATGCATGTGTTACAAGCTACAACAATGTTATCATCACCACCACCACCATAGCTTTGTCCCAGCTATTTAGGGTCAGTCTTACTAAGCTCATTTTTCCAATCATATTTTAAATAGGAATTCCCATGATTACTTGGAAGAAGTTGTATGAGTGGCTGGCACCTGACTTCAACCTCTCTCTTGTGCCTTGGTGGGGACAGGCTAGCACATTGCTTCTAGGCAGAATTTTCAAGTTATAACAATAACAGCATAAGGGGTTAAATCCATCTAATACATAGAAAAAAATGATGAATTAAATTTCTAGGTGATGTATTTATTGCTTTCTTTTATGGAGGCAGAGAGGGAGTGAAATTAATATATGTCCAAGAACAAGGTGGTTGAATTTAAAAGGAGAGAAAGCATTGTTATTTGGGAATAAATTGATAAAAGAAGGAAAGCCCAATTCTGAGGAAGAAGTTAATGGTTATATGGAATGAGATGGCAGTGTGCATTAAGTGGAGGAAAAAGTTTTAGCAGTATCCATAGGGAAAAGCCACTCTTATAAGGCAGTGGAATGATAAGTCGAAAAGGCAATTAGCATGTTACAAGGCTTGGCATGCATTGATCCAAATATCGGCTATATTATCGATATCGCCAGGTCAGCAATACCAAAATTGTCGACAGTTTAAAATTTTCAAAAATATCGCTGATACTCCAATAATATCAACGATATCATCAATATTAGTGATATTTTAAGAAGAATCCCATATAAAAGTTCTTTGATGTCAGCAATACTATTGATAATATCCCTGATATCAGGGAAGTATCCATTTTATTTTATTTTTGTGGGGGGGGGGGGGGGGTGGTTGAATTTGTTCCTTATGTGATTTTGATTGATCCCTCCTTGCTTTTATTGAATCAAAGTTTGAATTTAGGGAAAAATCTCAACTCGAAAAGAAGAACGGCGAAAGTCAAGGGTGATGAAAAATCCATAGAAACATCATTTTTTTTTCTTTTTCTTTTTCAATTTTTAGAATGGATTGCAATGAAAATCCATGTTTATGCATGATTCCCATGAATTGACATAGATTTGTGGCGAAAAAATTAACATTTAAGTGAAAAATAAGGGAAATTGGTGAAATCCTAATTTCGTATTTTTATATTGCATATATGTGTTTTTACTTTTAATTAATGTCAGAATTTTATATATTAATGATTGGCTGATTTATTGATTGGCTACAAATTTATATACTTACTTTATACTAGTTTTTTCGATAACACAAGATTAGGCCCCTATAAAATGAAAAGTTATTATGTCTAGTTGTTTTTTGCAATATTTTTATTCCTACGTGTGTAAACATGTGTCTTTTAATACCTCTCTAAGGATCATTGGAAAATTCTACCTTTTTCCTAACATTTCTCCAATTTTCACTCAGACAGAGATATTTTTCCAAGTATTGGCAATACAGATACATGTTTTCATATCCCCAGTTATTGATACATGTAACAATACAAATACTCTGAAAATTGTTGGCAAGGGACTAAAAATGAGGAAATTTTAGAAGAATATCTAAATGCCAAAAAGAACACTAAGAAAGTAGTAGGTGATGCTAAACTTAAGGCATGCAATGATCTGTACCATAGGCATAAGCTATCCTATAACTAGCTTACCTCCCAAAAGATGGAACTTGTTGGCAAGAATGAAAGACCATAGAAGAGAACACTGACAATAACACAAGCCTTTTTAAATACAATCTTTTAATCCAAGGACAAATAGACTCGCATGATTTCCCAAGTTCATGAAGGAGCAATTTCTTAAGAGTAGAATACCACTCAAAGCATTTTCACTATTAAAATCCAGATAGTGTCAGAATATCCTATAAGCTCGCCCAAGTCATTGAAGTGAATACCTGCCTTCGATGAAACATGTGCAGGGGGACCAGGAGCATGAGTTAACATGGCATGATTCTCAGAGATTTGTGGTTCTCTGCACAGAAATTAGAAAACAATGATCAATTTCAGCACTTCTGTTTCCATCATACTCAGATAAAAAGTTGGTTGAAAGGCAAGTTGAACCACTAGATATGCATCCTATACATGTTCCCTCCTAGCAACAACCTGAAACATATATTGAAGCAATGAACTTTGCTGTGCCTGCTTTGTGAACTCGAGTTGCACATCATATGGCACATAGTGTAGGTAACCTGGCCCAAATATCAGGCTGGCCCATTCATTATGAAGTATGTAAACAATGGATTGCTTAAAAGAATTACAGATGGTCCACATTCAATGTACACATGAGACCTGCATGATGTGTATAGAGGAATAACTTTTGAGCTCAATCATCGTCATGATGGGGCCCACCTGATGAATGGATTGGATGTCCAACAAACATGACAAGTTGGCATTTGTGAACATGTGAAGAATTGACGGGTGTGTTTGGATGTATAAAATTCGTCACTTCATGAATTAGTAAAGTTCATTAATCAGTAACCTCATGAAATTGGAAGTTTTCAATTTAGCAATGTTGTTGTTTGGTTGTTTTCCTGTTGAATTCATGATTCAGTTGCTTTTCTGTTAGGCTACTTTATCATATTTATGTTTCGATAGAGAGATGGCCATCAGTAACTCATGTCCTTCAAGAATCACTTCAATCAAACAATCCTAAACATCTAACTGGTGCCCAGTGAAATGGAGAATCCGTGTCGACTAGAATGGAATTACAAAGAAGGTTCATCCTTCATGTGGGCTCCACCTTGGATTGCCCATATCTCTCATGAATCATTTTGATCATAGAATCCTTACCATCTGAATAATTGTTAGCAAAATGGATGATCAAATCAATATAACAAAATGGTCCAGTGACTGATCTAGACATCTCATCATGTTCATCCACCACTGATTGTCGATATTGTGAATCACTTTGATTGGATGATCCTAACTAGTGTTTTAAATATCAACAATATCAACCGATATATCCCAGGATATATCTTGTATCCCACCTGTTTGATACGAAGCACACAGGTAGTGTCGATATATCCCACCTATTTGATCCGGTGAGCATTTTCAATTTTTGATCCATGTTTTTGCTGTAAATCACATTAAACCAGTGTCAAATGGTTACAAATCTATGATTCTTCATGTTTTCCATCAAATATCATTGGAACTTGGATTTTGATATTTGGGGGAGATGGGTCAAGTTGCGGAAAATTGAGAAAAATCTAAATTTCTCAATTTCTCGCAAATCGGTTGCAATCTTTGTATCCAGATACAAAATTAAACATGTATGTAACCTGATCTAGTGATTCTTCTTTTTCTTTTGAATGTATTGCTTGGGTTTCCATACATGTCTTCTTACGTTTATAAATTATATGAATATACTTGCATCAGTTCAGTTGGAAAATGCATATATTAGGACCCCACACAAAGGAAACCCCTATTATGTGCACTTTTTTTTTTTGTGATGTTTTAATTTGTAGGTGTGTATTGATGTCTTTTTCAACTATCCTTGAAGTTTCATTGAAAAAATCAACCAATTTCCTAATGTTCCGATGTTTCCCAACATCAACGATAAATTATGCGATACAGCCAATATATCCCATGCGATAACCGATATGTATCCGTATCCCAAGGGTGCGATACATTACGCGATAATGATATTTAAAACATTGATCCTAACATCTGATCGATACACAATAAAAGGATGATCGAACTCAATTATAACAAAAATAGTAAAGCAATCAATCTCATTCATTTTGTGGTTCTAACAGGATTGCCTATATCTGTCAAGAATCACTTAAGTCAAATGATTTTATCCATCTTATTGATGGCCAAATGAACCACACAATCCATATCCAATAGAATGGAGTCGTAAAGCATGATTTTGTCAATCCTGTGGGCTTCACCTTGAATGTCCATATGTCTCAAGAATACTGTTTCTCTAATCAATTGTCAGCAATGTGGGTTTTTTTTCCTAGAGATGACAAAAATAAGAAGCCCACCAACAAGCGGGGAAGGAATACAACATGACACAAAATCAAAAAGCCCAAGAGAGATTCACAGTTAAAGCTACCTTTACATAAACTGCCCAATCCAAAACGAGACTTTTAGCCTTCCTAATAACCTCATCCATTGAGGCTTTTTCATCTGAAAGTATTGGCCATTACGAGCCCCCCAGATAACCCACAACATAGCGATGATGGTTAGCCTCTACACAACTTTACCGGCCTTCGGCATCACCCAATCGGTATAGAACAATGTTAGGATTTGTGCTACAGAATCACACGGATATGGCTCTAGTATAGCAATCCAAGAGCACCAAGCAATCACAAGAGAACACAAAGATTTAACGTGGAAAACCCTTTCGGGAAAAAAACCACGGCACAAAGCGATAGATCTTCACTATGAAAATAGAAATTACAAAGAGAGAGAACTTACCCGGTTCGAACAACCTCGAATCTCACCCTTGCTACACCCTTTGATAAACCTAGAACCCTTTTAGAAACCCTTGGAATGCCTTTAGAAAACCTTAGAATACCTTAGAATGGCCCTAAGGACTCCTATTTATAGATGGGAAACTCCCACTTACTCACATCCCTAGAAACCGCCTCAAATTTATGCAGTCCGCGTAGAATCCGCGCACCATCTACGTAACCCTCGACTAGTCAAAGGAGGGCTTCGACCAGTCAAAGGGACCTTCGACTAGTCGAGCCAGTCCCTCAACTGATCGAGCATCCAGGACTTACAAGATTTAAGACATCTCTTTAACAACAATCTCCACCATGTCTTCAATCTTTAGCCGTGTAGCTTCTTAACCTTTTCTCTTATCTCTGCATTGCATCATAAAGTCAATCAATGCTTCTCGTGCACAATTCGTCCTTCTTTTACGCTATCGCCAAGCCCAGAGAAGTTACACAGAACTTGAACTTCTCTACAGGAACGACCTTAGTGATCATGTCTTCCGGATTCATGCTGGTGTGAATCTTCTCCAGAGTTACGCCTCCTTCCTCAAGCACCTGTCGGATAAAGTGGTGACGAACAACAATGTATTTAGTATGTGAGTGATAAACAGAATTTTCAGCCAAATTGATAGCGCCCTCGCTGTCACAATTAACCGGCACGGCTTCCTGCTGAAGCCCCAACTGATTTATTATGCCTCTCAATCAAACACCTTCCTAAAATGCTTCTGCCACTGCCATATACTCGGCTTCAGTCATGGAAAGAGCCACCACAGACTGAAGCTTCAACATCCAACTAATTGCTCCATCTGCTAGTACAAACGAGTAACCTAAAGTCAACTTCCTGAAATCCACAATGCCTGCATAATCTGAATCCACATACCCTTCCAACTTTGCTCCTGTCTTTTCAAAAGTTAAGACTTAGTCTTCTGTACCATCTCACCGCCACCTAATATTGCTTGCTGGGGTATTTGCTCACAACACCAATAGCCTGTGAAATAACCGATCTAATACAGACCATGGCATGCACTGCCAACCGCATTTGAATAAGATCCATGAGACATATACTGCCTTTCTTCATCTGTTTTGGGACATGTCCTAAGGAAAACTTGAAGTGAGCCACGTAAAGAACGCTCACCAACTTTGCCTGGTCCATCACATACCTACTCAAGGTATTCTACCTGTGATTACCAAAGCTTGCTCCTCTTCCAGTCTCTATGAATATCAATGCCGAGAACCTTCTTTGCAGCCCCCCAATCCTTCATCCTGAATGTCCCACTTAACCGAGTCTTTCGTACATTGATTTTAAATAAGTCATGATTGGCGATCTACATGTCATCAACATACAATACCTGACTCACCATGAAGGAATCAAAATTTATACCACTACCTAGGCGACAGGTCATGCAACGACTGCTTGCAAACTTTTTCTCACACCCTTTAACTTCAAACCTTTCTGGTTGCTTCATGAAGAACCTCTCTTCCAATTTCCCATGTAGAAGCACAGTTTCCTCATCCATCCTTTCAGCTCAAAATCGCATTAGGCAACCAGCGCTAATACAGATCTAATAGACACCTGTTATACTGTCAGCACGAATATCTCTGAGAAATCGATCCCTTCTCTCTGAGCATAACCCTCCACTACCAGTCTCACCCTGTATCTATGTTGTATCCTCTTAAAGATCCACCTGCATCCAACTGCTTTCCAACCCACTGAAAGCTCCACCAGCTCCCATGTGTCGATCTGGTACAACGAGTCCATCACATCGTCCATAGACACCTTCCACTTCTTAGCACCAGGCTCACCTAGAGCCATCTGAATAGAAGATGAATCCTCCTCGTCTGTAACGAGAGCAGATGCGATATTGGAGTCGTCCATGTACCTCGCCGATATCCTACGATTATGTGGTGTGATTCTTCTCACAGGTGACTGCTCCACCTGCCCCGTATCTCTGCCCGCACATCTCAGCCTTCATGCCCTGCCCACTCATGTAGCCATGCCCAGCATATCACACACGCGCAGAGGTGGAATCCACTACAGCCACTGCAGTTCTACCTGTTTAAGTGTTCCCGATCAACCTGTAAAGATTACCGAGTCGTTGCGTTTTCATAATTACCCTTGTCCCCTTAGATACTTTAAGAGCACCATCAATACCTGTGAACTTGCAGCCCATTGCCTCAAGTACACCAAGAGAAATCAGATTCTTCTTCAAATCAGGAACGTGCCTAACATCAGTCAAGGTACGCTCCACCCCATCAAACATCTTGATGCGCAATGTACCAACAGCTACAACATTCTAGGCAATGTCATTGCCCATAAACACATGTCCACCATCGCACTCCCTATAGCTGGCGAACTAACTCCGATGAGGAGTCATGTGAAAGGATGTCCCTGTGTCTAGAATCCACTCGCCCCTACGATCATCGTACGGGCGTCTGATCGTAGACACAGACAAGACATTACCATTACATCCACTCGATCCATTTAACGTGGCAGCATTGGCCTCCCTGTATGAAACCTCAGATTCTTCTCTCTTAGATTTAGAATTTGTACAATTCTTCTTCATGTGCCCTTCCATCCCACAGTTCCAGCACTTTACATTTCCTTTGCCCTTGCCCTTGGATTTGGATCTAGAGCTTGAAGATCCTGTAACTTGTTCAGAATTCCTGCCTCTCGTAAACAGTGCATCAGAATATATCTCCATGTCGCCGTTTAGCTTTCTCATGGCCTTTCCTTGAAGGATTGAGATAACGGTGTCGATACTCAGGGTTTTATTTGTGGTGCACGTTGTCCTTGAATGACTCATACGATGCCGGAAGAGAATTTGACAACATTCATGCTTGTTCCTCATCTTTCATCACTTTCTCCATATCCAGCAATTTGCAAACCAATTTATTAAAGTTGTTGATGTGAGCCTCCAGATCTCCACCCTCTATCATCTTGAAGTTATACCACTAACGCTTTAAGTGTAGGCGATTTTCAAAGGATTTTTTCGCATAAACATCCTCTAACTTCGCCCACAACTTAGCCGCAGTTTTCTCCCTCATGACATTGTAAAGAACCTCATCTATGAGAATAAACGGATCGAGGATAAGGCCTTCTTATCAAGAGTATTCCAATCATCATCAGTCATAGTAGACTTTCACTCCTCAAGAGCACTATCTTCGCCTTGCTTGATTAAGGAACTGATCATCTTGATCTTCCATAACTCAAAGTTATTTTTCCCTGAGTACTTCTCAATATCATACCTAGTGCTTACCATTATTGCTTATCCCTCAGATTCAGATCTGTGCCCCAACGATTGCTCTGATACCACTTGTTGGGATTTGTGCTACGGAATCACACAATATGGATCTAGGATAGCAATCTAAGATTACCAAGCAATCACAAGATAACACAGATTTAACGTGGAAAACCCTTTCGGGAAAAAACCACGGCACAAAGTGACAAATCTTCACTATGAAAATAGAAATTACAAAGAGAGAGGACTTACCCGATTCGAACAACCTCGAATCTCACCCTTGCTACACCCATCGATAACCCTAGAACCCTTTTAGAAACCCTTAGAATACCTTAGAATGGCCCTAGGGACTCCTATTTATAGATAGGAAACTCCCCCTTATGCACATCCCTATAAACTGCCTCAAATTTACGCAGTCCGGGTAGAATCCGCTCACCATCTGTGTAACCCTCGAATAGTCGAAGGAGGGCTTCTACCAGTCAAAGGGACCTTCGACTAGTCGAGCCAGTCCCTCGACTGGTTGAGCATCCTGAACTTACAAGATTTAAGACATCTGTTTAACAACAAGCAAAACCAGAAAATGATCCCAAACTTTGCTGGTGAAGGAGCAGTGCAAAAAAGAGATGACCAATTGTCTCCCCCACGCACATTAGACGAATGTTAGGGAGAACTAAGGATCAATGCCAATTCAATTATAACAAAATGGTCCGACAATTGATCTAGACCGCTCATCACATGTACCCACATTGGATATTCAATATATTTTAAGAATCTCTTTGATTATTAGACCCTCATATCTAGCTAGTGGAGAATAAAATAGGTGGTCAATATCAATTATAACTAAAATTATCCAACTTTCAACTTGACCATCCATAATGTGAGCCCCACCATAGATTGTGCAATCAATAATCACTTTGATCAGACAATTTTCACCATCCAATCCAGGACAACTAAAAAAACATTGCCCATATCGTTTATGATGAAAAAAATAAAACGATTAATCTAGAACAGTCATCACATAGACCCCGTCTCAGATTGCCCTTGTCTCTCAAGAACTTGGTGATCCAACCATTGAGTTCATGACCAGTACCGACGAAGGTCTAAACTGCTAATAAGAAATGGCTCCAATGATTAACTTGGATCCTCTATGGTACAATTTCCACCTTGGGTTGCCTATGATTAACTTGGATCCTCTATGGTACAATTTCCACCTTGGGTTACTCAAGATTTACTTAAACCAAGTGATTATGATCATCTGAACCATACTAAGTAAAATGAACAATCCATGTTGATTGTAAAAGTGGACATTGAACTAGGTTGTTCAAACAATAGGATCCATTTTTTATTGTCCATGTATCTAAAGAATGACTTTGATTGCAAAATCTTAACCATATGACCGACATGAACAAAATGGATGGTAATCCCAACCACTCAATTATTGGCCAAAAAGCCAAAGGTACATGTTGATTACAAAGCCCCAATCATCGATTGTGCCTGTGGACCCACATGTGATTACTAGTGGGCTGTTTGTTTGCTTGTTAAACTCAATACCTCTTTCGCAATAGAACTGGTCAATTCATGAATTGAAAAATCTCATCTTCTTTTCTGGCCACTCATTCCATGAATTTGAGTTATTTTACTGATTGCCTAATTTACATATCAATAAAATTGCAACTGTCCTAAGTACACATTTTCAGAAACTCCAGGGAAATTTTCAAATTCCTAACTAAATTCAGGGGGACAATAACAACCTCTTGGATGGTAGACTCTCCTTGGCAGAAAGATAGCGTTGCCAACAATCCAATGTTGACTTGTGAGTTGCCTTTTTTGTCCCACCATCATAAGCTCTAACTACAAACTCTTCACTTCTTTCCCTGCAAACATTAGTAATGGTGTTAACATTTCACTTGAGCAAACATGATTGGACAGATCTACTAATCCATGATAGAGAAATCACAGGGTGAAGGGCCTCAACAAAAGTAGCACAAAATTTCTTACATGCAGGCACAGGTTGGTTGATCCAGAGAGATATGATGGACCCCACCATGGTTACGAGATCCCCAAAGAGATCTCCCTGATTGGGAGATCCCAACCTGCCAGCTTTATCCTGATCCCCGTGGGATGTCGATGATTGCTGCATTTTTTCCCTTAATCGTCAATATTTAGGCTAATGATGGAAGACTTGGAATCTTTCAACTTGGAAAGTTCTTGGGGAATCCACCATCCATGGTGGGTCTCAGCAGATCAATAGACTGGATTTGTTGAGGCCCAACACCCACCCCTTAGGTCCTATATTAAAAAACTGCATGCTGCTGCAAGAAAACCACGAGACAAAATAGTAAAGAAGCTATCTACTGCTTCAGCGAAATGCATTATAATGGGCCACATACTTTCCTTCAAAACCAGATAAATATTTTATATAAGCAGCACCAAGATACACACTTATGAAAGGCCTATATAGCAGTGTTGGGTTTCCCTCTATCTCGTAGATCCGATAACCCATCTCCCTGCAAGGAATGTCAGGCAGTAATTTAGAAACATAAGAGAATTATAGAGAAGCCATATATTCAAGAAATTCTCTTTGCTCTCACATTGTACCCCAACACAATAACAATCATGTACGTTGAGGCTCACTAATCAAACACTTGGTTGCACCTGCCATGCATGAGACAGCAAGCTGCCCATTTGGCGGGCCCTGCCATGCAGATGACCTGGCCAAAAAGATCAAGTCCAGCCCACAAGTTAGGTGAGCCACACATGTATAAAACAATGGGAGGTAAAAGACAAATGTTCAGCTGTCCATATTTACATGTACTTGTGAGGACCACCTGATTTGTGGAGTGACCTGGTTTCATCGACACGGTAAAGCCTTCTGGATGAGCAGCATGGATGTTACCCACATGGCACATATTGCATTGTGCACCTGTATGTAGGTTTGGGGAGTGTGATTAGCAAACCTATGTAATACTAATACCTAAACAGCCATTCTGCAGCTTCTGGCAGCAGTTGCATGAGACCAATAGTAGTCTCCTTGGTTTTCCGATGATAGCGCTCAGCAAGGAGGTGTCTGCCACTTCCAATTTCAGCAATAGCACAAATCATGTCCTGCATAACAGGGTAAGATCGACAAATTTAGCAAGCTTAATAATGGTATAAATACTTAATACGGAAAATCTACCCTGACTGTAGAGTGCCAATTTGATTATCTGGTGAGCTGCACTCAAAATGTACTTGTGGCACCATGGTCCATGATCTTGACCTTTCATCATGTGGGTTCACTATCAATGACTGCTGTAAAAGAAGAAATCACTTATCAAATGACCTTACAAATGCGATCTGCCACTTAAAAATGAATGATAGACAAGATTCCAGCAGTCAATGATGACGGAGAAATCGACTGCCAATCGGATGGGTAAGAGTATCTGATTCATGCTATATGCAGATAGGTTGATGGTGGAACACATCCAATGAATGGGCTGGATCATGGACTATTGTCCCATCAGTCTAATTTTTTAGTTTACTGCAACAGATAAGGAAACTGGTCCCGGTGCTCTAGAATGACTTCCACGCAATAAGAGGACAGTATTATGATTGATTTGAGAATCACAAACTGCATGCAAAAAAAGTTTTACTGGAATAGGTTTGCACAGCACGCTCGTGTTATATATCCTAGTATGGTAAAGCTAAGTCTCACTTTTCCCCTCCAGCAACGATGAATTTGTTGCCACAAATAAGCAGTTTCTTGAAGAAATACCAATGCTGACAGCCAAGAAGAAACCACGCAATCAAATTAATACGCAATCATGGCAATATATTTTCGCTGGTTTTAAAAGGTGGAAGAGTGAGGAGAGGCACCTAGGTTTCCTAGGAGGCTAGGTTTAAGCCTCAAGGCAGAGGCATAAGCTTCTTGGCATGCTTCCTGAATTCAATTTTTTATTTAAAAAACATCATCATCATCATCACCACCACCACCTAAGTGTTATCTCAACTATTCGTGATTGACTTCACAAATCTTGCTTGACGTAAGATTCCAGATGAGAATTCTCATGATTGCTTCACAAAAGTTAGACAACCAGTGGTCCATATTTATTTAATAATTCAGTAATAAGTAATTAAATAGAAAATTAAGAAAAATATACAAAATAAAATTAAGGGAAAATTATGTATAATACAAGCAAAAACATATACCATGCTTTGATATCCAATGCATTATAGTAACATGTGTAAGCAACTAAGCTTGTGTAGTATATCAGTAGAACAGTACCATTCTAGTGCATCAAAATTTCGGAATAGTTAAATATGATTATAAAAACTGAAGGTTAGAAATAAAATTTGGAATATATAAGGCTCATTAATCCATTTCATAAAAAAAAAAAAAAAAAAAAGGTATCCAGTTACATTGATCAAGTCATGAAATTTAATTAATAGCTCACAGTGCCATGTCTTGTACTGTACTCTTCTCAAATTTAAATGACCTTAGTTTTCTCAAAAAAAAAAAAAAAAACCAAGTCAATTTGTACTCAATCTCAAATCATTCTTCTCAAAACATAATATCAACTTCTCCAACACTTAGAAATATACAACTCTAGATCTTCTTCATCTACCATCTCACGGGCAAATGCATCCGAGAGACCATATACTCATCATCACCCGCATCTTATGCCCCTTCCCTCGAATCTATAATCTGCAGTGACCCAGAAGTTTTCCCAACTGAAATAAGTAAGAATAAAATAAGATAACTAAAAAGAATAAAATAATTTATAATCATTACTGCTACAGGCTGTATCATTACAATTTTTCTTACTAGAACCCAATAACGATTGCTTGGGGCTAGTGTTGCATTGACTTTTTTAGTGGGATTATCTACAATCACCATAGTGCCACTAACTTCAAAAGTCAAACAATCATCTTCCAAATGCGATGTGTCATTAGGGAGGATTGGGTTTTTCTTCTCACTAATCCATTCATCACCTGAATCTCAGTTCCTTGTCATGCTTCTCTCCCTGGTTTCATCTTGTAAATAAATAAATAATGCACTTGACTTCTTATGCTACAATCATTTGCTTCTCATATCGTTGATGCCAGCCATCAGAATGGATTATGGGGAGCTTTATTCGCTATGGAAGGGCTGAATCACACAATTAAAGTTTTGGTCCTCCGAAGTTCTTGTTTTATTTTTATTATTATTATTTAAAGATAAATACGCAACAAGTATAGTATGTGTAATGAGGGCATTTGTTATTGGGGGGGGGGGGGGCGGAGGGGGGGATGGGGGATGGGGGACCCATTTAATTTCACATTTGAGTCTACCAAATCTGAGCAGACATGCATCTTGCAATACGACACCTTAAACAGTCAGAATTTAAGTAGAACGCTTACTCGATGCTTATGTATTTTATGATTTAAACAACATTTCAAGAAACAATTAACATACTTTGGGAACTATGTTGATGGAAGATAAACTTGCATTTTCAGAAAGAGCAATTGCAAATGAAATGCATAAGCTAAAATGCCAATGACTAAGGAAGGTACCACATCAATTTGTGCTTTAAAGTGCCTCCGACAAATAATACCAGCCACAGCCTGAAAGGACAGAAAGGAAAAATGTCAGAATAAGAAAGCAACTATAGACTCATCCAAGACACCAAAAAAAATAGTTCTTTAATGTCTCTATTGAATTTACTAAAAGGCGGCCTTAAGAAGCTAAAAGGAATGGGAAAAGATTCTGTCTCCATAATTGACATAAAGTTCGGCATATAAAATGCAAAAAATCATAGAAGTCAATAACTTATGCAAGATCAGGACTATTCATCAGTTGGACCTTAGAGATGATAAATAATTCAAAATAATATTACTCTGATGATCCTTACCCTGCAAACAGAAGACTTTTGCCCTTTGAATTTGTATCATTACTCAGCTTTATTACTACTACTACTACTACCACCACCACCACCACTTGTCAGCCCACTTTTGGGCTGCTGACCAGTGTGATTTTGTAGCTATTAACTTTCCATGATAAGGCCTACCTGATCAATGGTCCATATCTTGCCAATGTGTGCCACATGTTGTGTTTGAATGCTGAAATATCTGTGCTGTTAATCAGAGAATGTGATAGTGCCACAATGGTATGAAATTGAGCTCCTTACAGATGTTTCAGCATAATTAATTCTTGTCAGGGTCTCTTAATATCTTCAACAACAAATGATGGAAATCTAAACGTTCACTCTAATGTGTCCATGCTAACAAATGCTGGCTAGCCTGACCAATCATCAGTAACAAAATAAAAAAGAACGGCTGCAACAACTAGATGATTGGGGCCTATGTTCTGTCTTTTTGTTTAGTTTCCATAGTAACTTCTTTTAGTGGAAAAACTATTGAGAAAACAGAGAATCCATTATATGTCAATTCTGAGTATGTCCATCAGTAAGGAATATGTCTTGCAAATATCACATGATTATGTCCATTTGGAGTTTCTAAGAATGGAGCCCGAAGTGTAATAAACACACACAATTTCGTTCTCTTACCTTCATTTCAGTTTGTGTCAGATAAGGCTGTCCATCAGGATCTCGTAACAGGTGAACTTTCTGTCCTTTGGTTTCTCCAACATCTATCCATTCCTTGCTCACCTCAGGATCCATCCACAATTCTTTCATGTCTTCAGGATCCACACAATCATCCCAAAATTTGAAGCTTACAGCCATCCTAGGAGGAAGTTGATGTTCCTTGTGCCATCTAGCATCACAAGACCAGAACCAATGTGCAGTGCAGTATGAGCTTTGAAGAGGCCTGAAAGTAATGAGTACGCATGAGACACGACATTTTAAAGAGGCTGCTAGTGCCACGTGCATGCCCCTCTACACCCCATCACATGGACCCCATCTGACCACTCAGCAAGGTGGCATTAAAAAAAATCAGCTCAAAAATATGGACATTTTTAGCTCTCAATTTCATATATTGTGGCCCTCTGACTGCCTGATTCAAGTGCAGGGCACATTCATGGTGGAAGCCACCTGCTAGAGAGGTTGGATCTTACAATGTTTGTCACGTTGTGCATGTGACGGGCCGTAGAGGATCTACAATATATACAGGTGTTAATTAGAGGAACTCTTGAGTATATGAAAATAAGAATCTGCATAGCCATAAACCATTCACGCACTTTCAGTCTGTATTAACTAAACCAAGCAGTATGCAAGAAAGTAAAAATGGTAACAAGTAACAACTCTTTCAAATTAGACCATTGTATTTCCACTGGGAATTCACATGATGGCTATGGAGCATCCTCTTGTCCACACAATACATGATAAAAGCAATGACTAAACTCGGAGTTGAGTAATATGGTTGACAAATGCAAAAATGAGGTCTCAAATAAAATCCTTATTGAAGACAAATGTACCATTGGTTCAACTAAAAGCTCAAGAATAATACCTTTCTATCTCATAGCTTCATAAATAGCATATGCATCTTATCTTAATAGAATCGGGAGATACAATAAATGGAACAAGGTCTCAAAACAATGCCAATAACAAATTAACATATTTAAGAGCTTTACTAAGCCCATGTTGTGGATTAAAGAAATTGTTTTAGTATGCAATCTGTCCAAGTATTGGTCGTTACCGGTACCGACGTAAGTGGTCAGATACAGGGGGAGTCAACTCACCATTACACAATACATACACACACACACACACATGCTTTAAGTGCAAAAAAAAAAATCATTAAATTTTTTTCCAAAACCTGTTAGATGATGAGCACTTTGAGAGCTTAAGGGTAAAAGGAATCATAAACTTGAATGAGGCCAGAGACTAAAGAGGCATTCATAGGATTAGGATATCTTAAGTGAAAGAAGCTTTGGGAAACATGAAGACAAGAATGTAACGGCACATGTATGTAACTAACATTCTAATAAGCTAAACAGCATCTAGTACTAGGTACAAAATGTATTAGTTGATGCTCACAACTAACTTAAGCATGCAGCAAGTAAACATGCACAAGGCATGTACTTCCACTAGATGGAGTGAAGTTCAAGAGGTTCCACATGATATGTGGTGTACCCTATTTCTGGTCATTCCTAGAATAGCCAATCAGGGAATGACATATGTTATTGCACAAAAAGGATATAGCATGCGGAAAGATCTTCAAATATATTTGGAACACTTTCTACAAAAGCACAGCTGGCGCTGAGTTAGATAGTACATGTCATCTGGTGACAAGGGGCGGCCAAGAAGTTCAAGGGATAGAAAGCGGCCGAGAGAAGAGGAACGGTTAAAAGAATACAAAGAGGCGGAATGATCTAGAAGACTGACATGGCAACGATTTAGCTGCCATAATGGTTGAAGTAAAGAACAGAAACGGATGCAAAGCATTTGCGTGGTAGGGAAGCTTATAAATAGAAGGGAAATCAACAGAACAAATCATCTCATACCAACCAAACAAACCAATCACTTTATCTTTCCTCATCATAATTTTAGCTCTATCTTATGAGTAGCGATAATCTTTACTTGTAAACCAAGTCTACGCTCTTACGTTGGACTATTTCCATTTCAATACAAACAGTTCTTCATTCAGAAAGGCTCCTTGCAATTTTGCACTGTGGTCGATTGTAAGTATTCCATTTTCTATGTGATTGTTTCTAATTGCCTGGTATACCAAAGTCCCTTCGTACAAAAGGCAAAGTGCAACCCGCAGGAAGAACCCCACCCTCCGACAATTGCTTGATCATCTTGTGACAATCTTGCACGAGTGGTTGAATAGGCGACCGATCTTCTCAGGTTTCGGTCATATACAATCGCATTCAACATATTTGCCTATCTTAGCGCTTGGGGTCAAAGTTGTTCGGTTTGAATAGAGCCGCACAATCGGTTATGGCATGCCCGCACACACCACACACAACCAAAAACAAACCGAGAGCCAACAATATGATCAGCTTGAATGAGATGTTCTTCAACCCAGTCAAGAAAGGTGATAGCCAACAGCTTGTCATGTTAGCAAGAGCAAGTCAACAACCCGGTAGAAATGAAAGCCGAAAACGTCTCACCATATTGAGATGGACAAACCGCCTCATGTCCTAACTGCCAAACTTCGAGCACAACCAGGACTAACCATACAAGTAGAGAAGGCACCACATGGCTTCAAGCAAGACCTGATCATCATCATCAAACCATTGTCCCAGCTATTTGCTTGGCTTATGTTCTCATGATTGCTTGGCAAAGGTTCAAGATTGTCTGCCTATTTGATATTAACCCTCTTCCTTTACCCAAGCTTCACATAATAAAACTGATGAAATTTCTATGGACAAACAAGTATACAGTTGGGTCAGTATATTTTACTTTTTCTACAAGAGAAGATAAAAGGTGGTGTTGGACTGATCATTCTTATATTGATCCACTTGCAACTGATGGTGATGAGAAGAATGGATGTCATGAGAATGAGTCTATTAGTTCAAAAATGAAGGGGCTCGAGCAATCTAGAGGCTGTGGTTCATTCCTGCTCCGGTCTTGTGTTCCTAATTGCCCGAATATGCACATGAGTGCACACACGCACAAACTCTTCATTGAAACAATTAAGATCATCAAACTAGTTTGATTTTCAGTCTGTGATGGGAACAAAAAACACACAAACACATGTATATATACACAGATACACCATTCAAACGATTAAGAAGAGCATTGGATGAGGCACCAGTGTGATTCCTGGGCTACAGCCCCATCCATGAAGTGGGGCAGCAGGTGAGCGCTACAGTTCAAAGATCCAGACCATTGATTTGACGGGTCGCACCATGGATGTAACATACTCCACAGATCTCCCCAATGGAACAATCCTCAACCTCCAATCGCTAACCCTACATAGACCATTAATAGAAGAATATACCAATGACACACATTTCAACAGAAATTGAAACAGAAAAACAGGCATATCAATTTCCAGTAGGCAATTTTCAGGGCATGGTACATCCAAGGTGAGGCCCATCTGATCAATGGTCTGGATCATCAAACCAACGCCCCTAATTCTGTGCAATATGTGATTCCCTATCTTAACGGAATGTCAAAAGTCGAAATCAGATATGCAGATAAAAAAATAATAATAAAGAAAATAAAGAAAATGAAATGGATAGATGGATAGATGGAGTATTTTACCGAAACAAACGCGGTTAACGTTGCCGGAGATGGGGAGAATCCTGGAGAGAGAGAGAGAGAGAGAGAGAGAGAGAGAGAGGGAGGTGGGAGGAAGATGATGGAGAGAAAAGGGTTTGGTAGACACAGATTTCATAACTGAAAGTAACGTAAATGTCTAGAGTTAGTTGGCGCGAGGTGACCACGAGGTGACACGTAGCGTGACCTGATGTGCTAAGGCGTGCGGCCCACTGATGAACGGACGTGGTTTGGCTGTTGACACCAACACCAGCTAGCCAGCTTGTGCCAAAGCTCTGTGGCCCCTCAGTAATGTATGTGATTTATCCACGCCGTTCATCCATTTTGCCAGCTCATTTTAGGGCATGACCCAAAATTGAGACAGATCCGAAGTTCGACCACACCACATAAAACAATGGGAACATAATCTCAACCGTTGAAACCTTCCCAGCGTCCACGGTAATGTTTATTTCTCATCCAACCTGTTCATAAGTTCACAAAGATTGGATAAAGGATAAACACAAATATCAATATAGGCTTGATCCAAAAAATCATCAAGCTTTCAATTTCCACTGTTTCCTGTGTTCTGGTCCACTTAAAATTTTGGATCTGCCTCATTTTTTTTGAAACCTACGTTAAAATTAGCTGGATAAATAAATAGACGGCGAGGATAAAACACATATATCCTAGAAGGGGCTCACGAGGCTTTGACACCACCTAATTGGCTGGTGTCGCCGTCACCAGCAAACTGGGAAACGGATTGGCTACTCCCCCTGCCACCAGCCCCGTGGCTGATGGACGGTGCTCTGTGGGCCCTACCATGATGTATATGTTTCATCCATTCCGTTCATCCATTTTTACAGATCATTTTAGCGCTTGATTCCAAAAATGAGAGTGATATAAATCTCACATGGACCAAACCACAGGAAAACAATATTTATTGGATATCCACCATTAAAATCATCCTAAGGCCCAATGTACTGTTTATTTGACATCCAATCTGTTGATTAGGTCATACAGGCCCAGATTAATGTAAAAAACAAAGATCAGCTTGATCCAAAACTTTTATGGACACCAAAAGGTTTTTAATGGTCGACACTTATTCAACACTGTTTCATGTAACGTGGTCTACTTGAGGTTGGGGTGTATCTCATTTTTTTCTACATACTATAAAATGATCTGAAAAAATATACAGACGGCATGGATGAAACACATGCATCATGGTGGGACCCAAATAGCACCGAAATGGCTGGTGGCAGGGGGAGTACCAATCCGTTTCCGCAAAGCTGCCGCTCTGGATTTTCAATGGATGCGCGTGGGACAGATAGACGCGGATTGGTACTACCCCATCCCGTTCCTACATAGGTGCAGACAGGGCCACTGAGGGGTCACATTGATGTATGGGGTTTATCCACACCGTCCATTCACTTGTCTATATCATTCTAGGTGTCATTTTCAAAACGTGAGCCAGATCTAAATCTATGGACTACATTACTGGAAGCAGCGGTGATAGTGACACCTACCGTTGAAACCTACCTAGAGTCCACCCTGACGGTTAATTGACATGAAACATTCCAGATTTTTACTGTTTTGGATTTTTAAAAAATTCTTAAATTTTTTTATGTAATTAACTTATATTATCACTTACTGACCATTGACACTCAATGCTAGCTTATACATGGGGTATTACAACGTTCCGTCCAACCAGCACAGTGTCCTGAGGCGTCCACGTCGGATTTGCCGCAAGATCGTTCGTTTAAACTACTCAGGGTGAGGTATCACAAGTAAATTAAATCTAGGATTAGCCCATTAGACTAGACTAATTTGGTTATAATTGAACCAAGTGCGGGCCGCCAAGCCAGATGGTCTATTTACACTTAACGACGGCCCGTGTGGGTCATCCAGCCACCGAGAAGGGTCAGAAAAATCTAAAAGTTTAGAAAATCATATATCTCACTGGGCTTGTGGTTCATCGTGGACTGCGGACCCAGTGGACACTCAGAACTGGGATTTGGCACTAGCCGAATGCACCCCACCAATGCCAGAATTGGAATCTGGCACTTGCAAATAAAACTGAGATACCAGGTCTTCCAACCATCGGATTCTTTCCAAATTTACGAAGAAGGTCTAATGTATTTTACTACACCTGTCTACAAAATCTGGGACCCGATCGTGGCACAATGACCGTTGATCGCAAATCGGCCTCATACGATCAAACCCCATATCCGATCGCTCCCAAATTTTGCATGGCCCTTTATCGGGTCATGGAGCACCTATCCTATAAGTTTCATGGCCAGGGGGCCACCAGAACCACTCCAATCACCAGAATGGACCCCACAGGGCCATTTAAAGGACGGAATCGTATGCTCAAGCCCCATATCCGTTCATCCGTTTGTTCCCAGATTTTATATGGTCCCTCACCGGCCCATGAGACACCTACACCTCGAATTTGGTGGCCGGAGGGGTGATAGGGCCGCCTCAACATCAAATAGAGTCCTAGTAGGCTATTTTAGAAAATTATGGAAACTTAGGACCAATGGGCCCAACTCTAGCAAATAAAATCCCTAACCCTTATCTCATAACTCCCACCATAACCACCATTGCCAAGGGAGAAAAAGAGAGCTAGAGAGCAAGGAGGTAAGAAGAAGAGAGTGAAGGAGGGCAAGGTGGACCCTAGATCGAGGTAGGGCCCAAGGAGATCAAACCCCATAACTCCATATCCCTTTTTCAAAAGGAAACCCAACACCACAACCACAAAAAACGTCCATTAATCGTCTAGGTAAATCTCTCATCCTATTTTCATTGAAACCCTTGTGATGAGAAGAGATTTATTTAGGATTCTAACATGTAAATGTTGCTTTAGGGATTTCGGCCGATCAACCCCCTAAATCCATCTTCCTAGGTTGTTCCTAAGCATTCATCGAATCCAAGGTGCGGACTATTATTCTTAGGTGGCCTAGCACCAATTTTAATACGAGCTTAATGATTTTGATTGCTTGGATGTTATGATTTAATAATCTAGAGAAAGCCCTAGGAATGTATGTTATTGAAACCGTATGGATTTGCATATTTAGCCTCCATGATGTTGTTCTTGCTTCTCACATGCTTATGTGTATGGATGAATCCTTGCTTATGCCTTATTGATTTCTCCATATATTGTTACCTCATAATATGTATGCTTTCATTACCCTTGTGCATATGATGGCTTGAGATGGAGGAAGTGCGTAACTTCCTCACCCACACACACACACTTCACATACCTTTGTTTCATAATATTGTTAACCATGCTTACTATGAGAATCTGAATGATATGTTGAGAAGTATGAGAACATGATGTGGTTTATACTATATTATACATTGGTAGCCGGCATGCTATGAATCACCCTCCATACCCTTGGGTTGGTCAGGAATCATGGGGAGAGATGGTAGTCTCATTGGTGGGAGTACCCTCAAGCTAAACCCGTGGGTTTGGGCGGGTGTGTTCTGGTGGCTGTAGTTCGACTACATGGGTCTCTTGTACCCAGGTCACTCGTCTTACGCTCGTTTGACTCGTGCAGTCTAGCCTACTATATGACTAACCCTTTTTGTTAACCCTGTGTGCTCACCTATATATGGAACCTGGAACACCTCACAACCATTGTAGCCCATTGAAACTTAGATTACAATTGGTCCACAGTCTTGTGAGCCGAGCATGGTGGAATGGGACACTGTGTCTGAGCTGTTGGCCTACGCTGGGGTACCGCGCCTCCCCGTAGTGACCGCGAGCAATCCCTTCTCTCGGCACTTCTCATGTGCTTGAAGTTGGGGATGAGGAATCCGACGGGATCATGGACCGCGGGGACTCGGCCTCACGCGTTGATGGAGCCTTGGCCTCGCAACCAGCTTAGGGTAGTGATACGTGGGGTGTATCAGATTCCCCAACCTGCTGGATGAATGGACTTAACTAATAACTCGGCTAACACGATCGAATTGCATCGCATTAGTTAGGGTGGTGATTCGGCAGTCGAGGTCACTCTGAGAGAGTATTGTCATATGCGATCGTTAGATGGAGTCGCTCGAGGGAGTGTTGTGGTGATGGCATGCATCATATCATCGCATTGCATGCGCATTTAATAAGAGTTGAAAGTGTTGATGATTGACTACTTTTCATTAAATTCATATTACAATTTATGCCTGTTATAACTTGAGACTAATAACACTCACTGAGTTGATCATTCTCCCACTCTGGAACGGTGTTTTAAAACACCAACAAGACCCGTTCATAGTTGCAGTGACGAGGAGTACGAGGAGCCTGGTGGCACGAGCGTAGACGAGAAGGACTAGCTGTCCTACTTCCTGTTGATGAGCGGGTCTTTATCGGCTCAGTAGACGAGATTCTATATCGCTGAGTAGTGGACTCAGCTTTATTTTCTGGATATATCAATTTTTTTTGTGATTTGTTGGACAACGCTTTGAGCAACCCGTTTACATCTTTTGGATTTGTATATATTTAACATCTTTCAATTCAGTAAACTTGTTGTGATCGTGATTCATGCTTCAAGTAATTCCATACTGCGCATTTAAACCTAATTAGATGCAAAACAATGAAAAATTGGTTATAAGTAATGCCTGAAAACTTGAAAGTCGAGTGTATGTATGACCCTCAATTTTTTGGGCGTTACATGACATATAACCTATTATAAGGTCAAATAGACCTAGATGAAAGGAAAAAAGAAAAAAACAAATATCAGCTATCAAAACTTCCGTGACCACAAAAAAGTTTTCAATGGTAGGTGTTTAATCCTCAATGTGTGGTCTACTTAAGCTTGGAACTGTCTCATTTTTTGGGATTCTATGAAAAAATAATAGCCGGTGTGGATAAAATCCGTACATCAAGTTCACCCTCAGAGCTCATGTGGGTTAATAACCAGGGGGTTATATCCAATCCGCGTCTGGGACGGACACCAATCGACCAGAATCCTCTACACCACCTGTTTTAGAAAGATCGTACAACACCCGAATTATGTTGACCCATTGTGATGTACCTATGAGATCCACTCCTTCCATCAGTTCGGACACATTACAATAGGCCTGATTGAAATAAATCAGATAAATCAAAAAGTCGAGTACACCACAATATAGTAAATAGAGGGGATGGGAACGCACACCATAGAAACTGTCTTGGAGAACAACATGTTGTTTACAAGACATCCAACACGTTCATCATGTGAGAAACCTTATAGTAAAGAGATGTCCAAAAAATAATTCTGATTAAAAACTCATGTGAGCCACATCATTTGAATTTAGAAATGTCAATCATAATTTTAGATTTTTCTCGTGGTTTGAACCACATAAGTTTTTTATCGCATTTATTTTTACCACACACTGTTAGAATTATGTGGCGCAACTTATGGATGGATTGGATTTTAGATACAAATCAAGATTAACCCCACGGAGATTGGGTGTTGCACGGGCTATCCAGACGAGGTGTTGTAGAGGATTCCGGTGCAGATGCTTTTATCGCGTGCAGATGTATTGCTGCGTATAGGATACCTTAACAGGCACGCGAACTGATCAGCTACTGCTGACTGCATGCTAAGTTTAGCATGCAAGTCTGTCTTTACGACCAACCTCTCTTGCGGAGACCAACCTCTCTTGCGGATTAGCTGTGTGTTACCCTTACCGTGTGGGGCCCACCTTAATGAATTTGTTTAAAATCCACGTTGTCCATTCGTTTTCTCAGCTCATTTAATGACGTTATCATAAATTTTAGGCAGATGTAAACCTCTAGTGCACCATAACACTGGAAAAGGTGATGAATAACCATGAAGAGCTTTATGCAGGCATTCATCCATTTCTGGTTGACCTTATCAATGGGTTGGATGTAAAATAAAAATTACCGATATTCTTAAAGTGGGCCTTCAAATGTTTCTAACGGTGAATGTTCAATCAATACTGTTTCTTGTAGTGTGGTCAATCTGAAATTTGGATGTACTTAATTTTTTATAACATGTCCTAAAACGTACTGGAAAAACGAATGGACGGAGTAGACATACCTAATCAAGGTGGGCCCTACGGTTACACCACTAAGCTGTTACCGGGTAACACCTAACATCTAACCTGTACAAAGAGGGCCCTCCATGAAACGCACCTGTCAAAGAAAATCAGGCAGGTACATTTACGTGACCCAATCAAATACTGACACCTGTTGGCACTACATCCACTGATATCTACATCCACTGAGATAATATGCATGCATACATGCATGTGCTACATCCTCTGAGGTAGTGTGCATGCATACATGCATGTATGTCCACTTATTTGATGCTGACGAATCAGATGAATAAAGGTGATCATCATCCTATCCTTTCTGATTTTGACGTATTACCAGATCTTCCTTACGATTTGAAAGGCTGAATTTATGCACGTAAGTGCTATATCCACTGAGGTATTGTGCATGCACATGCGCCTTCGTATTCCTGGGGCGATTGCGTGGGCGTAAAAAGGAAGGTAACGTGGAAGCCTGTGAAGGAAGGGGTTGCATGTAGTTCTTGCACTTGAAAGTTAAGTGGACCACCTTAATGTTTGTGAGAAATCCACTCTATCCATCTGTTTTTCTAGATTAGGGTAGGATACAAGTCTAAAAATAAGGCAAATCTAAAAACTCATGTGGGCTACACGATGGAAAAAAAAAAATGAGGATTGAACGTCCACTGTTAAAACATTTATGAGCCACAAAAGGTTTAAATTATGATAATATTTTTTGTGTCTTCAGTTCATGTAGGTAGGAATGGCCTTGTGAACCGTTTGGACGGCATATAAACATCACGGTGAACCCCTCTTTTTTCTTGGGTATCGTCTACTTGAGAGATTTTTCCGTCTAGAAAAATAAATGGGTAGAGAAAAATTTTCACAAACATTTGGTGCCCCACCTAGCTTATGAACAGAGGAGCCGCTTGTGGCAATGGGCCATACCTAACTTATGAGCATAAGATCGTCCGTTGACAAAGTCATGTGAGGAGACAGCCCAAGAATGAAGTTGATCTCACATGGTATAATACAGTGAGACTTAAACATCCATGGTTGAAACATTCAGTGCATGACACAAAAGTTCCCATTAATGTTAATATTTCAGTATTTTCAATTAATCTTAGTAGAAATAACCTTTTGAACAGTTTATACGTATAAACATCGTAAAGGACCTGATGAAACATAGGTCGTAACACAACTTGTTGGACATGGAAGTAACATTAGATTCGAATCGAACAAGTAATTGAGGAAAAAAAAATGAAACAAACACAAAGATAGAGATTTTTATGTGAAAAAAATCTTTCGAAAAAAAAAATACAGAATAAAACGATGATCAATCCACTATAATCAGAATAATTATAAGAAATGAAACAACTTATGATAGAAAATCCTATATCTCCCTCAAAAACCTTAGAATGTGCTCAAGCTCTCTTACGTCTCACGATCTTAACCCTAACCGTGATTACAAGGCTACTTAAATACCCCCATGCAAGATCAAGAAACAAAACTTGCAATTATGTCAAACTTGCGCACATTGTTGATCTGACAGTCGATCAAATTGACAGGATTCAACCAACCATTAATTGAATTGACAAGGTCCAAAAATGTCCAGCAAGCAAACTGGAATTTTTGAGAATATTTCGATCGAATCGACATATTTGTTAATAAAATTGAAAACTTTGCTTTTAATACTTGGATTCAAGGCACTCAATCAACAATCTCAACCATGGATTCAATCTTCCAGCTTCACTACTCTAAGTTGTCATCCATCTCAAATCTTCCATAGTAACACAATCATCATTGCTTCTCGTGCACAATCCGTCTTCATTTCTTCTTTACCAAGCGTAGAGAAGTCGAACAAAACTTGAACTTCTCTACAAGAATAGCATTCGCAAGCATATCCATCGGATTTTCACTAGTGTAAATCTTCTCAAAAGTAATATCGCCTCCCTTTAACATCTGTCGGATAAAATGATGATAAACATCAATATGTTTAGTCTAGGAGTGATATATCGATTTATTTGCCAAATTTATAGCGTTCTCGTTGTTACAATGTACAAGCACGGTTTCCTACTGAAGCCCCAACTTATTCATCAACCAAACAACTTTCTTAAATGCTTCCGTCACTGTCATATATTCCACTTTAGTTGTGGTGAGTGCAAGCACATATTGAAGCTTCGATATCCAATTGATAGCTCTACCCGGTATCACGAACGAGTAATCGAAAGTCAACCTTTTATTATCCACATTCCCCGTGTAATCCGCATTCACATAACTTATAAGTTTCTCCCCAGAATTTATAAATATCAAAACGTAGTTTGTCGTACCTCGTATGTACCGAGGTAACCATTTTACTGCTTCCCAATGTTGTTTGCTAGGCTTTAACATATATCTGCTCACAATACCAATCGCATGTAAAATATCCGGTTTAGTACAGATCATGGCATACATACTGCCAATTATGCTTGAGCAGGCACACGAGACATACCATTTTTCTTAATCTAATACATAACATTGCTCTAAAAAAAGTCGAAAGTGAGCAATGTAGAATGTGTTAACCGGTTTAGCCTTTTTTCAGTCCAAACTTAACAAATATCTTTTCAAGATACTTTTCCTTAGACAACTATAGACTGCTCTTTTCTATGTATTTGTATATATCAATGTCGATAATCCTATTTGCAGCCCCCAAATTTTTCATCTAAAATGTCCTCGATAACTGAGCCTTCAATATTTTAATTTCTAACATCTTATTGCTGTCAATAAGTATATCATCAACATATAATACTAGAATCATGAATTCTCTATCACTTAGTGAGCTAGAATATATACAATGATCAATTTTGTTTCTGATAAATCGCTGACTCAATATGAAATAATTAAATTTCTTGTACCACTACCTATGGCAATTATTTTAAGTCATTTAATGACCTCTTTAATCTACAAATTAAATTTTATTTTCCCTACACCTCGAACCCTTCCAGCTTCTTCATGTAAATCTATTCTTCTGGTTTTCCATGTAAAAATGCAGTTTTTACATCTAACCGTTTCCCGTTCTATATTGCATTGGGCAACCAAAGCAATACAAATCTGATAAATACTTGCTTGACCACATGCACGAATATCTTACCGAAGTTGACACATTCCTTCTGATCATAACCCTTTGCCACCAATCTAGCCTTATACCTATTCAGTTTCTTTCAGAAAATTCAATTGTAACCAATCACTTTCCACTCATGGGTATATTCACCAGCTCCCACATTTTATTATTGTATAAAAAGTTTATCTCATTATGCATCGTTGTCATCTACTTCTCTGCATCTGTCTTCTAATGCTTCCAGAAAATTAGACGGATTCCCTTCATCGGTAACGAGAGCAAATACAACATTTGAGTCATCCTTATATCTTAATGGTACTCTACAATTTCTTTGTGGATTTCTCCTAATTAACGTGTGATGCAGTCACCTCTTTTTGTACCTCTCTTCTATGGCTCAACTTCTTTAAATATTTTACCTTTAACCATTTTAACATCGTCAACAGATTTTTTCGTTTCCTTGTGCTCATTTTTCCAAAACAAGGAACATTCATTAAACTTGACGTTCTTGTTAAATATGATTTTTCATGAAACTCGATCATAAAATTTATATCATTTCACCCCATCACATAGTCGACAAAATTACACTTCTTAGTCATTTGGTCTAGTTCATCTTTATCAACTAACAATACATGAGAGTAAGCACCACAACCAAATATTTTCAGTCCTAAGTAATCAACTACATGATCACTCCATACTCTTCCAAAATCTTACAATCAATAGCTTTTTGGGGAGATCGATTCACTAAATAGTAAGCTATAGAGATGGTCTCAGCCCATAACTCTTTACCCAATCTAAAATTATTCAATATACTCTGGGCTCTTTCCAAAAGAGTCTAATTCATACATTCAGTCAAGCCATTCTTCTCTAGTATATGTGTCGCTATGTTGTGCCTTAATATCCTCTTATTCTTACAATATCATTTAAATTCTCTAAAATTAAATTCTCTATCGTTATATGTCTTCAAAATTTTCACCTTCCACCCTGTCTGTTTTTCAATCATTGCCTTACATATCGTGAAAGTAACAAATACATTGAATTTTATGTTTCATAAAATAAACTTAAGCATTTCTAGAGAAGTTATCAATGAATGTAACAAAGAATCACAATCTTCCTCCAGAAACTACAAACGACAACTCCCACGTATTCGAATGCACATAATTAAGTCAACCTTTAGAATATGTTTCATGGTTTTAAAGTTTAACCTTATTTGTGTTCTCACATATGCAATACTCACATATATCAAAATCGAAAATTTTAAAACTATGAATCAAACAATAATTAATAAATACCTTCATATTGCGCTCGCTCATGTGGCCTAGGCGCGCACGCCACAAACCTGCCGATATAGACTTTGATACAGACGTTGCAGCTCCATCCGATATAGTATTTTCGATCAACTTGTAAAGATTTTTACTTATCCATGCCTTCGTAATAGTGAGTGCCCCTTTTGAAACTTTCAAGACATCTTCATAACTAGCGAATATGTACTCGAGTGCATTTATAGCTCCCAAAGAGATCATATTCTCCTTTTAGTCCAGAACTTGCCTCACATCGCTTAGACTATATTCCATCCCATCAAAGGTTATGATGCGAACTGAACCAATTCCTACATTTTGCAAATATTAACATTGCTCATAAGAACTAGACCACTATCATACTCACTATACATGGTGAACCTGATGGGTATTTTTGACCCGTCTTCGACCAGTTGTGAGCCCTGCTCGACCGGTCGTGGGCTGGTGTTCGACCAGTCGTGGGTTCGAGTCGTGATACGACTCAAAGTCCAGCGAGTTAGGACGTTTTTTCTCCGCGGTCTACGACCAGTCATAGGTGAGCTACGACCAGTCGTAGGAGGCTAAGACCAGTCCTAGAATTCCAGGACTAGTCATAGGTTACGCAGTTTGTTCCGTGATTTTGCGCGAAACTGGGGATTTGAGTCCTTTCGCAACCAGGATGCGAAAGGGAAGTTTCCTAAACTATAAAAGGGGTTGCCTAGGGTTTTCTAGGTAATGCAAGAGGGTTTCCTAAAGCTTTACAAGGGATTTGCCAAAGGGTTTAGGGCTATCAAAAGTGAGAGAGAAAGAGAAAGAGAGAGAGGAAGCTTATAGAAGGGAGGTTCTGCTCGTGGAGGTTATCTACTGTGCAATCTATATCTCAGCGCTTTTATATCCTTGTAATCGGTTAGATCTCTCCGTTTTCTTTACTTCTCTTATTGTTTATCCACTTCTGCGTGAGTGAAGAAGGTTGTAACGTTCTACTTCATAGTGGATTGTTGATCTGGACGAGGTCCTGTGGTTTTTACCTCTTTGAGGGTTTTCCACGTAAAAATCTCTTGTGTGGTGTGTGATTGATGCATTGATTGTTTTCATTGCTTTATTATCCATAATTCTGGTTTGTTCTTGAGGGCTAGATCCTAAGGTTTTGTGCAAGGCCCCCAACAAAGTGGTATCAGAGCTAAGTTCATTGAACAGGTAGGATCGGTTTGGAATTATGGAAGGTGGCTCATCAAGGATGATCAGCTTCAATGGTTTTAACTGGACCATATGGAAAGCTAAGATGGAAGACTTGCTTTATTGCAAGGACCTATATTCTCCAATTTTAGGCATATCAGCAAAATCCAAGGATATGACTGATAATGATTGGAAGAAGATGGACTAAAAGGCGGTAGGGTTTATTAGACAATGGTTGGATGATTCCATGTTCCACCATGTGTCCACGGAAACCTCAGCCACTAGCCTATGGCTGAAATTACAAAGGCTATATGAGAGGAAGACAGCCGGTAATAAGATTTTTCTGATAAGGCAACTTGTGAATCTCAAATTCAAGGATGGTGGTTCTATGGCCGAGCACATGAATGAGGTCAGCAATATAATGAACCAACTTACCTCTATGAAGATGGTCCTTAATGATGAACTACAGGCTTTACTATTGCTGAGTTCATTGCTTGACAGTTGGGAGACATTGGTGGTGTCTCTAAGTAACTCCGCGCCAGACGGAAAGATATCCATGAAACAGGTAACCAGTTGTCTCTTCAATGAGGAGACACGGAGGAAGTCTCAGAGGTCTACTCAGCAAGAGGCCCTTGTGACACAAGAACGGGGGAGAGGAAAGAACAGGAAGGGCGAGAAGGCCCGAGATAAGTCAAGAGGCAAGTCGAATAACAGGAAAGATGTTGATTGCTGAAATTGTGGCAAGAAGGGTCAAGGCTCGTTGATCATGGCCAGAGGAAAGAAGTGTTGCACCCTTTACAAGACAAGCGTCAGTATGTGCAAGGGTGGGTTGAACGCAGCAGAAGATTAGCTATTGACATATGGCACAGGCTTCTAGGCCACATGAGTGAAAAGGGGCTTTAGGTAATAGCGAAGAAGCGGCTCCTTCCAGACGTGACAGGTACACCTCTCAAAACCTATCTTAATTGTTTATCAGGGAAACAGCATAGAGTTTCATTTGTTAAAACTGCTTCTTATGTTAATAAAGTGCATGCATTAGATTTGGTTTATTCTGATGTTTATGGTCCTATGAGGACAAAAACCTTGGGTGGGGCATTGTATTTTGTTACTTTTATAGATGATGTATTTAGGAGGGTTTGGGTTTATGCTTTGAAATCCAAGGACGAGGTCTTTGGTGTATTTAAATTGTTTCATATTATGGTCGAGAGAGAGACAGATAGATCATTGAAGTGCATCCATACTGATAATGGTGGTGAATACATTGGCGACTTTCATGAGTACTGCAAGTCCCTGAGTACACGACATGGACAGACAGTTCCCAAGACCCCCCAACATAATGGTATAGCTGAGCGAATGAATCGCACCATTGTTGAGAGAATCAGATGTATGTTTTCCCATGCGAAATTGCCCAAGACGTTCTAGGGAGAAGCAATGCACACGGCGGTGTATTTGATATATAGGTCTCCATCAGCCCCATTGAATGGAGAAGTACCTGAGAAGGTATGGACTGGATATGATGCATCGTATAGTCATCTCAGGGTGTTTGGATGTAGGGCATCCGTTCACGTACTAAAGGACGAGAGGTCCAAGCTCGATATGAAGATTAGACAGTGTGTGTTCTTAGGGTACGGTGATGAAAAGTTCGGTTACAGATTGTAGGATCCGACCGAGAGGAAGCTCGTCAGGAGCAGAGATGTGATTTTCTTTGAAGATCAGTGTATAGAAGACATTGGTAAGTCAAAGAAGAACCAGCCTAGTTTAGGTGAGCTAGAGGACATGGATCCAGTTACTCCTCCCATGGTGCCTGATGACGGGGGAGTACAACAAGGTGCAGAGGACGAGGGAGTTCCTTCAGAAGATGAACCAGGGGAGCAGCCCCCACTTGATCCACCTGTTGAGCCACAGGTGAGGAGGTCATTTAGGGACAGACAGTCATCCAAGAGGTACTCGCCGCATGAGTACATTATGCTAACCAATGGGGGAGAGCCAGAAAATTATTCTGAGGCCCTAGCCGACGAGCATAAGGGGGAGGGGTTGAAAGCTATGCAAGAGGAGATGAAATCCTTACATAAGAACCACACCTATGATATGGTGAAATTGTCTAAGGGCAAGAAAGCTTTGAGCAACAAGTGGGTGTTCAGAAAGAAGATTGAGCAGAAGAATTCACAGACGAGGTTCAAGGCCAGACTTGTGGTAAAAGGTTTTGGTCAGAGGAAAGGCATAGACTTCGAGGAGATATTCTCACCAATGGTGAAGATGACATCCATACAGGTGTTGCTTGGGTTGGCAGCTAGCATGGATCTGGAGATAGAGCAGTTAGATGTTAAAACTGTCTTTCTCCATGGTGACCTAGAAGAAGAGATCTACATGCACCAACCAGAGGGGTTTGAAGTCAAGGGCAAGGAGCATATGATGTGTAGGCTGAGAAAGAGCTTGTATGGGATGAAACAAGCTCCACGACAATGGTACAAAAAGTTCAACTCGTTTATGTTGAAATATGGGTATGATAAAACGGAGTCGGACCACTGTGTGTTCACGCGCAAGTTCTTAGATGGTGATTTCCTAGTACTGCTCTTATACCTTAATGACATGCTCATCATGGGAAAAGACATCAAGAAGATCGACAAGCTGAAACAGGAGTTGGGCAAGTTTTTTGCGATGAAAGACTTGGGCCCAGCTAGACAGATCTTAGGAATGGAGATAACCCGTGACAGAAGCAGCAGGAAGCTCTGGCTGCCACAAGAGCGGTATATTGAGAAAGTCCTAGAGCGGTTCAATATGAATGCAGCGAAACCGGTCAGTACTCCACTAGATGGTCACTTCAGATTGAGCGACAGACAGTGTCCCAAGACGAAGGCAGAGGTGGAAGAGATGTAGAAGATATCCTACGCGTCAGCGGTAGGAAGTTTGATGTATGTTATGATGTGTACACGCCCAGACATAGCGTATGCGGTTGGTGTTGTCAGCTGATATCTTGCCAATCCTGGCTAAGAGCATTGGGCAGCGGTGAAATGGATACAATGGTATCTAAGAGGCTCATCCAGGTTGAGCCTATGCTATGGTGACGATAAACCTGTGTTAGAGGGCTACACAGATGCAGAAATGGCAGGCGACATAGACTCCAGGAAGTCTACATCGGGGTTCATGTTCACGTTTGCAGGGGGAGCGATTTTTTGGCAGAGCAAGCTACAGAAGGTCGTAGCATTGTCGACGACAGAGGCTGAGTACATTGCAGTCACAGAGGTATGCAAAAAGATGCTTTGGATGAAGAGGTTCTTACAGGAACTTAGCCTAAAGTAGGAGGAGCACGTGGTCTATTGCAATAGTCAGAGTGCTGTACACTTGAGCAAGAATCCAAGTCAGCATTCCAAGTCGAAGCACATAGAGATTCGGTATCACTGGATCAGGGATACTTTGGAACAAAAGGTGTTACAGCTTGAGAAGGTCCACACAGACGGTAATGGGTCAGACATGATGACCAAGGCTTTGCTCAAGGGCAAGTTTGAGGTTTGTAGAAACCTGGCTGGCTTGAAGAAGGTGGATCCCTCCTGGGTCAAAAAGGGAGAGATTTGATGGATATTTTTGACCCGTCTTCAACCGGTCGCGAGCCCTGCTTGACCGGTCGTGGGCTGGTGTTCAACCAGTCGTGGGTTCGAGTCGTGATACGACTCAAAGTCCAGCGAGTTCGGACATTTTTTCTCTGCGGTCTACGACCAGTCGTAGGTGAGCTACGACCAGTCGTAGGAGGCTAAGCCAGTCCTGGAATTCCAGGACTAGTCATAGGTTACGCAGTTTGTTCCGCGATTTTGAGTGAAACTGCGGATTTGAGTCCTTTCGCAACCGGGATGCGAAATGGAAGTTTCCTAAACTATAAAAGGGGTTGGCTAAGGTTTTCTAGGTAATGCAAGAGGGTTTCCTAAAGCTTTACAAGGGATTTGTTAAAGGGTTTAAGGCTATCAAAGGTGAGAGAGAAAGAGGAAGAGAGAGAGGAAGCTTATAGAAGGGAGGTTCTACTCGTGGAGGTTATCTACTGTGCAATATATATCTCAGCGCTTCTATGTCCTCGTAATCGGTTAGATCTCTCCATTTTCTCTATTTCTCTTATTGTTCATCCACTCCTGCGTGAGTGAAGAAGGTTGTAACGTTCTACTTTATAGTGGATTATTGATCTGGATGAGGTCCCGTGGTTTTTACCTCTTTGAGGGTTTTCCACGTAAAAATCTCTTGTGTGGTGTATGATTGATGCATTGATTGTTTTCATTGCTTTATTATCCATAATTCTGATTTGTTCTGGAGGGCTAGATCCTAAGGTTTTGTGCAAGGCCCCCAACAGAACCAACTTCGATGAGGACACATAGGCTATGATGCCCCCGTATCCAAAATTCATTCATGATAGAGTATGACTGAACTTAGATACTAACAACATGTCACAACCACCCGATCCTTTATCGGATTATACTAATTTGGATTCCTTAAGCAAATCATTTGATTTATTCTCTTTTTGGGGTTTAGAATTTTGATAGTCTTTCTTCATATGTCACATTTTTCTACAATTCCAACATTTCAACTTCCTTTTGTCATTTGATTTGGATCTATATTGTGACTTTCTATTCTCTCGCTTAAACGGACTTCCCCGAGCAAACAATGCATTCACAGAAGTGCATTCGCCTCTACTCTTCTTTTTCAACTACTTCGATTGAAGGGCTAAGATAACAATATTAATGTCTATGATATCATTAATATAGTATGAAGTATCCACCAAATATTTATAGGACTTTAGGAGAGACATCGACAAAATTAGAGTTTTTTATTTTTATTTTTATAATCGATTTTCACCTCCACGCTTGTCAACTTACAAATTAGTTTGTTGAAGACTTCAATGCATTCAGAGAGATCCGACTCTTCTGTCATCCTAAGAGTATAGAATTGTCTCTTCAGATATAAACGATTGGTGAATGACTTCATCATGTAAATGTTCTCCAATTTCGCTCATAGGCTCGTGGTAGTTGTTTAATTAATGACGTTATAAAAGACCTAATCAGCTAAACACAATTGGATTGTACTAATTACCCCCCTAATCAAGTTCACCCAATCCTCTTCATTCATGATTCCGATCCGAACATTTTGTTTTCTCAAAGAGTGCATAGTGCGACCCTTGCTAAACTAGGAGGGCTTTCATCTTCAATCTCCGTACATTTCAAAAATATTTACCAGTGAACTTTTATATTTTGAATTTCATGTTTCTACCTACTTTTTCATACGGTGAGGTCCACTTAAGTTTTGGATCTGCCTCATTTTTTGTCTCATGCCCTAGCATGGGCTGAAAAATGGACGGACGGTTGAATTTCTCACACACATCTCGGTGGGCCTCACCTAACTTCTAAAGCAGTAACTTCTTGAGAGTCTGAGACCCACTTGGGTTTTCTATGTTCTTCATTTTTGAGCTGTAATGCGTGCCTGCCATTTTTTTAAGTTGGCATTTCAGCGGGGACATGTTTCAATAATCAAACGTTTATACGGTGACATCCATGTGAATTATCAGAAAGATAAAAAGGAAAAAAAAAAAACTAAGATTGGAATATTTAAACCCTTGGATCACATGTTTCCTTGGAACATGGACAGCCTTCTTTATCCGCTATTTTATAGACCATTTCATGGGATTTTTCAGTTTATTATTATTATTATTATTCAGCAACCACATCGTGCGGCCCACCTAATAAATGGATTAGCCCAATTTTTGGGGTGCCCCATAAGGTGGTTGTACGCACCAGTTAGACGGGATGGATGTCATCCGCACTTCAGGTGCCACTTGTTCCTGTTGAAACATTTTTTAGCAGTAGAATTTATGGTACTTCTCCGTGTTCTCATATGGTTGCCATGCATCTCATATCACACGTGTGATCATGTGTAGATAGGGAGCGGATTAGGTCCGCGGCCGTTACCATGGATCCCACCCTTGATGTATTTATTCTATATCCATGCCGTCCATCCATTTTGCCGGATCGTTTTTAGTCATGAACCCCAAAAATGAGGCAGATCCATATCTTAGATGGACCATACTACAGGAATTAGTGGTGAATGAACGTATCACAATTAAAAGCTTCCCAAGGCCTACCATAATGTTTTTGTGATGTTTATTTGCCATCCAACCAATTGATATAGTCAGGTAAACCAGATGAAAGGGAATAAAAAAAAAAAAACAAATATAAGCTTGATCCAAAACTTTTTTGACTCATTATAAGTTAATGTAAAATTGCCAATGTTTATCTATTGTATGGTCCACTTTAGATTTGGATCTGCTCATTTTTTAGATCATACCCTAAAAAATCTGGAAAAATGAATGGATGGTGTGGATATAGACTATATGCATCAGTGTGGGCCCCACAGTAAGCGCTGCACGTAATGGACATGGATTGCCTACGCTATCAGTAGCTACTGTTGTTCTGTGGGCCTCACCATGATGTATTTGTTTCATTGATGCCTTTCTTTGGACATGAGCTCAAAAATAAGATGATACCATTCACACAGCGACTGTGTCAAAGAAAACAACGGTGATTAAATGACCATGGTTATATACTTCTCCACGGGCAAGGATGTTTTGAATAAAGCCGATATTTTTGTTTTTTTCCCAACCAGTATATGTGAACTAACCAACAGGTTGGATAATAAATAAACATTATAATGGGCATTAGCATGTTTTTAATGGTAAACGTCTATTATTTTCTTGTCGCGTGGTCTAGTTGAGATTTGGATATATCTTACTTTTGGTCTCATTCCCTGAAATGATCTGAAAAATATAGATAAATGGTGTGGATAAAGCATATATATCATGGTGGCCCTATGGAGCATTGTCCAATAGCTATGTATCTGTTGGACAGTCTGCGTCCACACTCCATCCTCATCATGCATCCATTTGCACATGTGATATTATGATAATTTCTTAAAATTGAATCATATCCGAAGCTCAAGCGGACCATATCAAAGGATTAATAATTTCCACTGTTGAAACCTTCCTAGGGCCCACAGTTATGTTTACCGGTCATCCAACTTGTTCATAGATGAAAGGAAAACACAAATATCAGATTGATCCAAAACTTCTCTCACTCGAGAAATTTTGAACAGTAGTCATTCAATTCACGCTATTTCTTGTGGTGTGGTCAACTTGAGCTTTTGATATGCTTTAATTTTAAACCGACAGACCGCATGGATAGAAGACACATATAACAGGGGCCCACAGAGTTTACACTCGAACCCTTGACTGGGTGTTGAAACTCCTGGGAGTCTACCACACGTTCAAGAGTAAGGATCCATAGGTGGTGAAATTCCACTAGTGTGTGCGGTGTGTGTGGTGTGTGTGCGTGTAATTTTTAATTTTTTTTTTTAATTTTTTAAAAAGTTCGCAATCCGCTTTCGTAGACATGGCATTGCCAAGTGGGTTCATTGAGCTGACTACGGATCGACAAAACGGAAGAGGATTGGATTGCGTAGCAATTCACTAAGGGCCCGTTTGGACAGGTGGATTGGAAGGGATTGGATGGTAATGGAAGGGATTGGAAGTTAAATCCCGGGATTGGCCGGGCGTGCCAAACAGACCAGGTGATGATCTGATCCCGAGATATAGCAATCCCATGGATCTTAAGACAATCCACTGACAACACCGTCATTACCTTTAAATCCCATCCAATCCACCATAATCCGTTCAAATTTCCCTGGGATGTGTTTGGTTCGAGGGATTGGAAGGTCTAATCCCGGGATTGGCCGGGCATGCCAAACAGACTCAATATAGCAATCTCATGGATCTTAAGAGAATCCACTGACAACACCATCACTAACTTGAAATCCATGCCATCCACCCTAATACCATTCAATCCCTTCTAATCCACCAGTCCATGAACGGGCAGTAAGGTTAGCCTAAAGAGTAAACTCTATGATTTTATCCACCCTATCCATCCATTTTCCCAAATAATTTAGGGATTGAAGTCAAAAGCGAAGCATATAAAATGTTCAAGTGGACCACACTATAGGAAAATTTTAAATTAAACTTCTATAGTTGAAAATTTCTCAGGACTATAGAAGTTTTGGATTAAGCTTAAATATGTGTTTTCGGTTCGTCCATGTATTTATGATCTTATGAACAGGTTGGTTGACAAATAAACATCACTGTGGGGCCTAGAAAGGTTTCAACAGTGAAAATCATTATCCCTTCTGTTTCCTACTATATGATCCACTTGATCCTCGGATATACTTCAGTTTTGGGCTCAACCCCTTAAATTAGATGAAAAAAATAGATGGACAGCATGGATAGACCACATACATTCAAGGTGAGCTCAACCGAGTTTACTCAGTTTGATAAGAGCGTAATGGGTAACTCACCAATCCGATTTCGGCCTGAGCTCTATCCATCGCCAGCTGGGCCCTAAGTCAGCGAATCTGGACACGGATTTCCTGCTAAAGCCTTTAGCAGGAAGTTCTGTGCTGGGAACTCATGTGGGACCCACTGAGATGTTTGTGCAAAATCTTCCCCTTCTATCCATTTCTTGAGTTCATTTTAGGACATGAGGCTAAAAATGAACTGTATCCAATGCTCAAGTGGGCCAAAAAAGTGATAATTGAATGTCCACATTTGAAATATTTGTGGGGCCACAAAAGTTTTGAATCATGCTAATATTTGTTTTTTTAGTTCATCTCAGTAGGAATGATGTTATTAGCGGCATGGATTTCATGTAAACATCACTGTCAAACCTAGGGAGGTTTCAACGGTACTAATTTACCTAACCACCTTTTCCTCTAATACGGCCCACTTAAGTCATGGATCGTGTTCACTTTTGGTTTCATGTTCTAAAATGATTTAGAAAACGGATGAACGGAGTGGATTCAACATCACGGTGGCCCCACCTAAGATCCCGGCGCAGTAACTTCCTGCAAAGGTTTTGGCAGGAAATCCGCGTCCAGCGAATCCCTTCTTTTCGGGCGCTCTCTCTCGGACGGGAAGCGGATTGGCTACTCCCCTGACATCAGCCGCGTGGCTGATGGCCGATGCTCTGTGGGCCCACCATGCTGTATGTGTTTCATCCTTTCCGGTCATTCATTTTTACAAATCATTTTATGGCTTGGTCCCAAAAATGAGAGGTACATAAATCTCAGGTGGACCACACCACATGAAAACAATAGTGATTGAATATCCATCATTAAAATCCTCCCAAGGCCCACTGTACTGTTTATTTGACATCCAATAGGTCATACAGTCCCAGATGAAGGGAAAAAATAAAAATCAGCTTGATCCAAAACTTTTATGGCCCTAAAATGTTTTTAAATTTTCGACACTAATTCAACACTGTTTTCTGTAATGTGGTCCACTTGAGATTGGGATATAACTCATTTTTAGTCTCATACTGTAAAATGATCTGTAAAAAGCATATGGACGGCATGGATGAAACACATACATTATGGTGGGTCCCACGGATCACTGACCACCAGCCATTGGCTGGTGTCAGGGGAGTAGCCAATCCGTTTCCTCCCGGACTTGGGTTTCCTGCCACAGCAAGTTCCTGCGGTGGTATGTAGGTGTGCCCACTGTGATATGTGGAAGAAATCCATCTGTTTTACGAGATCATTTTACGACATGTTACGGTAAAAATAGACGAATCTAAAACTCAATTGGGCCATATGAGTGGGAAAATTAGGGAAAGAGTCTCCTACCGTTGAAACCTTTATGGGTTCCACCTTACGTTTATATGCCATCCAAACCTTTTTTAAGGTCACTCCCACTAATATAAAAGGAAATCAAAGTAAACTAGCCTAATACGAAGCTTTTGTGGCCGCGTGAAAGTTTCAACGGTGGTAACTAAATCCCCACTTCTTCCTCTCGCCTGGCACACTCGAGTTTTGGATCTGCCCCATTTTTGGTCGCATGTCCTGAATTGATCTTGTAAAACGGATGGACGGGGTGGATTTCTCTCAAACATCACGGTGGGGCCTACGTAGCATCCTGGTGCAGGAACTTCCTGCGAAGGCTTTCGCAGGAAACCCTCGTCCCTATCTCTCGTACACAGTCCACTTACTGTCCACGACCCTAGCCCAGCATCAAAGCTAGGGTTTTTCTCTCCCTCTTTCGCGCCAAACCCGTAAATCTACCGTTGATTTGAAAGGTATACCTCCTCTCATCTTTCAGTCACTCCTTTCATTTCTATCAATCTCTCCTTCTCACGCCCTTTGTTTTTTTTGGTTTTACAGTTTTTTTTATTAGAATCCCACCCTTTCATTTCGAAATCTTGTGATTTTACAGGATTTGAAGTTCATGGGCTAGACTAGAATGAAAATTCTAATAATGAATTCCGTAGGGGCTGTTTGGATGCATAAATTGGTTGCTTTGTGAATTAGCTATTTCATTAATTCATGAAATTGGAAGTTCTCGATTTAACATTTTTGTTGTTTGGTTGTTTTCTTGCCGACCCAATTAGTTGGGATAAGACTTAGAAGATGATTGGTTGTTTTCTTGTCAAAATCATGATTTTATAGGTTTCTTGTCTACCGCTTTATCAAATTTACATTTTGAGTAGGGATGCAACTTGAGTTCGGGTCAACCTGAACCCGATTGAACGAACTGAGTTCGGGCATGTAGGGTCCTCGGGTCGGGTTTGGGTTGGAAAACTCCAACCCGATTCGAAATTGGGTTGGGTTGAGAAAATTTGGGTCGAGTTAGGTCAGGTTGCGAATAATCACATGCATTTGGGTTGGGTAAGGTTGGGTTAGGGTTGAGTATAGAGGAATTCAGGCTGGGAACCTCAGGTGGCTGGAATTCGGGTTGGGTTGGGTTGGGTTGTAGTTTGGTTCCTGTTGAGGTTGGGTCAGGCTCGGTTGGATCCTCAACCCGAGCCAACCTGCCCTAGTTGCAGCCTTAGTTTGGAGAGAGGTTCACTTCAGTTTCTCATGTCCTTTAGGAACCATTTTGATTGGATGGTTCATACCATCAAATCATTGGCACTCAAATTTATGGCCTGAATCAATTTTAGCATATGAGTGTCCAATGGTGGATCTAAACCGTCCATCCTTTGAGACCCAATTTTAGTTGCACATGCCTTTTGGTTATCACTTTGGCTGGATTTCATAATCATCATGTCATTGGCCACCAAAATGCATGGCCAATATTGAACATAACAAATAAGTCAATACATAATTCGGAAAATCCATCTTGTGGATTGCATATTAGACCTCCCAATAATAAAAATCCTTACCATCTAATCAACTATCAGTAAAATGGACAGCCAAATTGATCATAAAAAAAAAAAATCATCCAATGATCCACCTAGACGTGGTAGACCCACAAGAGTTTCAACACGAGGTCATGGGTTCGAGTACCCATTGTGGTGAAATCCCACTATGGTGTGAGTGCGTTGGTATGTGTGGGGTTGTGAGTGCATGTGTAAAAAAAAGAAAAAAGAGAGACCATTCATCACATTCACAAACCTTGGATTGCGGATACCTCACAAAAAATCACAACAATTGGATCAGCCAACAAATAGTTTGGACCGTCCATACTGTGGGCCTTGCACCTTGGATTGTATGTGACTCCCAAAAATCACTTCAGTTGGATAATCCTAATTATCTGATCTATGATAAGTAAACGAATGGTTAGAAGCATCTAATGTCAGTGGTAGACAGCCTGCATCTGCATTTTAAGGGTCTGAGCCCAAAATTTTCTATTCAATATATGACATGCTACGATGAATGCTTCCCCCAACTTCCATGAACAAGCCTAGAATTTTCCAACCTTTCATTAACAGTCTCTACTAGAGTCCTATGTTTCCTTTTTGCGGCTCCATTTTCTTTTTGTGGATAATAGGTTATAGTGTAGCATATGATACCTACATTATCACAAAAAAAATTTTGAACTCTTGAGAGATTATTCATTTCCTATATTTTAATTTAAGGGTTTTTTTTTTTTTTTTTTTTAATTTTCATAAGATGATGTAATATCGTTAGGGCTAGTGGCCAACAGAAACAAAAAGAAAAAGAAAAACAAACAACAACAAGAAGATTCAATGGAAAAAGAAACACAAACACCAAGGAAAAGAAACAAACTATAGCCTCGAAACAAAAAAAATAGATCAGCCACACAATCAGGGCACCCACTCAGTAATATACGAGAGAACCTGACTAGGAACCCCATTGGCAAATTCGCTCTGATTCCAAAAGCACTGGCTATTCCTTTCGATCCAAAGGGACCAAAGGATGGCGAGCAAGGCAACCTTCTATCTGGTCTTGCCCAATCGCCCTCCTCCCTCAACACGCCAAGAGTGGAACAAACTATAGATCGAGCTTGACATCACCTAGGAAATGTCCAAAGATCAAAGAGTACTGGACCAAAAAACTCTGGAGAACAAGCAGTGGATGAAAAAATGATCAACCAATTCTCAACTTTCATATACAAAAGACAATTGTTCGGCAAAACTAGAAGATTGTCAATGGCAAGGATCTTATTTCTTCCAGCAAGCCAACCAAAGGTGGCAACTTCAGAAAGGGCCTTATAAGACCACATAGGAGCAATGTGGCTCCTATCACTCCTAGGATCGACTAAAGGCAGCTGCGAGTAGAAGGAAATTAATGAACTGAAAACGATCCGGACTTGCTAGAGCGCCAGATAAGGGAGTCTTCCACGCCCAGGGAGAGCGAAATCCCCTGCAAAGAAGAAAGAAGAGAGAAAATCATTGAATTCAGAATCATACAATTTCAACCAATCCAAGAATGTACGGATGGAATGACGAATCACCACACCAGGCGTCCTCCCAGAATCTGATCCCTGTTCCCATCCCAACAACAAAGCTGATACCTTCAAAAACCTTAGGGACCACTTGAGAAATACTCTCCCATTGTAAGGAGGTACGGTACAGAGAGGAGTCTCCTCTCTGATCCACCACCCCATGAGAAACAAGTCAAACTTGGCAACAATGACCCTCCTCCACATGTTGAACTCTTCCACACCAAAATGCCAAACCCACTACCAAGCAACACCACATTAAAAACATCCAGAAGCCTAATACCATCACCCCCTTCATCGATAGGGCAGCAACCTCTTTCCAATTCAGCAGATGGAATTTCTTGGAAGAAGCTCCCCCTTGCAAAAGGAAATCCATTCGTAATTTATCAATACGCTCAAGGACAACTTGGGATATCTAAAAAAAGGACATAAAATAGAGCGGGAGATTGGAAAGGGACGATTTAATTAGAGTAATTCTGCCCCCATGAGCAAGTAATTTACTTTTCCAAGGGAATAATTTCCTCTCCATCCTCTCATCCACTTTATCCCAAAGATGAATCGCAAGCTTCCCAAGGCAAAGCGGAAGGCTGAGTAAGATGAGGGAAAAGAGCCAATACAACAACCAAAAAGATTAGCGAGCCGGGAGATCTCTTGAGGGATAAGAATACCCAGGATCACACTTTTAGCCAACTTAACATTTAATCCAGAGACCACTTCGAACCATTTGTTGGTGATCCTTAGATCAGCCACCATGGTCTCCTCAGCCTCGCAAAATGTAATTATCGTTAACAAATTGAAGGTGAGATATCAGCTAGGTGTCAACCTTAAAGCTCCAGAAGAGACCCACATCTTGACCTTTGGACAACATCTAAGGACCTTAGGGACAACCAGAAAAAGGAACAGAGATAAAGGATCCCCCTGACACATGCCTGTAAAGGCTTTGAAAAATCCAAATGGGGACTCATTGATAAGGACAAAAACTTGGCGGAGGACACACAACTGTGAATCCAATGTCTCCACTTGGACCCAAACCCCATCCGAGCCAACATATAGTCCAAAAAGGGCCAATCAACATGGTCATATGCTTTTTCAAGGTCCAGTTTATAGACTACACTATGGCTACCCTTCTTTTGGCAAGAATCCAAGCATTCATGGCAATCAAGGTGTTGTCAAGGATCTCTCCCCGAAATGAAAGCACTTTGAAAGGGCAAAAAAAAAACCTTGGGAGCACCAACCTCAGTCTTTGACTCAAATTTGATTTGTTAAGGTTTTTTACACTAGTCCTTGATCAATTTGTTACTTAAATGTTATAAATCTTAAACTTATCTAAGGCATCATATTCTTAATACAAATGCATACGTAGGTTCAGAAGAATAATTGATACATATGATAGAATATCTTTTCCCTTCTTAAGGTATTACTTAGATCATATATATTTGAATGTATAATTAGGCATGTGGGATTCTTGCTCTTTTATTGCCCGTCCCCAGCCTATATAAAGGAGGGTTGCATCAGGTTGGCAGCTGGTGTTAAAATTTGGCCACAAGTCAACTTTCTCTCATGAATACTGACAATCTGACATTTCGACCTTGATAGAGTGGAATGGTGAGAGTGGGATTCATGTAGCCAATCCTAGTTTGTTGGGATAAGGCTTAGATGATGATACATATGTACGTATGTATGATGATGATTAATAAGGCTTAGATGTGTGTATTTATTTATATTAGGGTACATGTTCTATGAACTTATAATTTCTTTCTACCTTAAATAATGCCTTATTAATTATCTTAATTTGCACGTGTATCTTCCATTTGATAGTTTTATCGTTTGAGTACCTAGGCATTGCTCCTAATTTTATCATTGAATTTGTGCTTCGAAAGTTAACATGTCCAAATATAATGTCATACAGATGTCAAGTCAACAATATAAAAGAACTCATTTCATTATCAGTTCCAAGCTTTAACATCCTCTTATGACATATGCTTTTCCCATGATTATGCATACCTTGGTTACAACAAATTTGTCCAACTCAAAGATCAACTGAAAGCCTTATTTGATTCACAAACCGGCTGATACAAGTTTTCTTTCTTCGTCCTTTTTTGTTTTTGGTATTTACAGCTTATAAAGCACATTAGAGAGAGTGAAAAGTCCCGGAAGTGAGTTTAAGAACCACATTTCTTATTCTTACAATTTTTTACAGTTGAGGAATTCCCATGTAGAGTTCTACAATCTCATAGTTTTTTAACAAACTTCTATCATTCCATATATGCCTAGTGCCACCATTTTTGATGCACCAATGTTTGTTGTTCTCTACGCGACTTTGCAACAACACATACCATCTCTTTCACAGCAAGTAAGCTTAGTCATTAGGCTTTATCATAATTTGACATAACTTTGACTAGACCCTGATTTTGAAGTATGAACAATTTGACAGTCTTTCTGAAAACCTTAGCTATGCTTTCATTTTTGTTACCATCCATCTATAGAAAAAAGGTGATACGTGCGAATTGGCCTTTTTGCTTAATAAAAAGGGTTGTGGATATGTGGGAAGGTATTAAAAAACAGTTATGTAACGGCTATTATGTAATGATGATGGTGGGAACTATTATGCATTATGGGGACTGTTATGGAAAAAATTGGCCCGTAACGGTTGTTACGGCCCATTGGTTACACCACCACCACACACACACACACAAAAGAGGCCGTAATGGCCATTATGGTCACTGCTACTATTATTGAATACCTTGTATGTGGGTGCATTTAGGAGTTAATGGTATGATGCATGCTGAAGTCTACATAAGCAGTTTGATGCAAAAGGTAGAATTTTCAAATATCCTTTGTACTTCACCAATGAACTACCATGTCTATGACATTGATTACATCACCAACAAACTGCTTTGACAATGATTCTTAACTCTCCACTCCTCCAACTTTTTTATTTGTCTTACATGGGATTGTTACTCAACAGTCATGGTTTAATGTACACTTTATGTAGCTTTTGCAGGAAAGTTGTTATGGAGATCAAGGAGCATGAAAACGAAGAGTGCTTCAATGTGCTAGTGAAGCAGGGGGCAGAAGCTGTGAGTGTGAATTTACAAATGTTAATTCAAGTTTTGGAATTTCTCCTGCAAGATGATAAGCTCTGATGTTGTTTGGGCTTAATTTTCAGAGGGTTTTTGAGTCAGCATTTTTGGGAAAGAGATCAATTGTCAAGGAACGGTTCTCCAAGAAGTACAGACATCCGTTGCTGGACTCAAAGTTGACTCTGAAACGCTTAAATGCTGTCAGTTTCTTGTTGAATAGATTCTCTTTTGATTTGTTCTGCTCCACCCATTTGTTTATTCTCACACACAAACACACTCTTCTGTGTGCGTGGTTGTGTGTGCATGCATGGCATGTGCGATGGATATACTGGATTTCTTTGGATAGTTTCTTGTTTATTAATGGCCGTAGTACCAGATGATAGCAGTGTTTCTGTGTATGTGTGCATGAAAGGAAGCTCATAGATATACACATCTATATGTGTTTTCTTTCTTTCTTTCTTCTTTTTGGGCCTGTTGATGATTTTATTGTGATTTGCAGGAGGCTCGGTGCATGACAAAGGCAAGGCGGCTCGGTGTTTCAACTCCCACTTTGTACGCCATGGATCCAGTGCTGCATACTCTAACATTTGAATACATTGAGGGGCCAGCCGTGAAGGAAGTACTCTTAGCCTTTGGTGAGCACGGTGTTATCGAGGAGCGGATGGATGATATTGCAACGCAGATAGGAGATGCAATTGGAAAACTACATGACGGAGGCCTGGTTCATGGTGACTTAACAACATCAAATATGTTAATTAAAAGCAGTACCAATCAACTGGTTAGTGCCTATGCCCTGCCTTTTTAAAGATCCCTGCCTGCATTTTGTGCTTTTTAATTTTCACTAACGTATTTATGAGCTCATGCGCCCACACATGTGGGTTGGCATGTATCATTACCTTGCATCCCATTTAAATACAGAAAGACTTGTGCTCATGCTTTAAGAATGGGATTCTTTTGGGCTTCACCACTTGACATAGGATGTTGCTTTCTAGCAGCAGAGTTATCAGATATTGAGCTAGGATTGGGAAAATGGTGAGAATTCCACTTACCGATTAAGATAAACACTTTGAAATCATCAACCACCCCTTTAAATCAGTATCAATAGGATTATTTGAGGATTTAAAATTGAAGTTGCATCAATTCTAAAATCTGTAGAGTCTCAACATGTTTTAGAGCATCACACCTTAATAATAATCCAATAGTATTTGGTTGGGAAGAAAACTTATTTTCATTCATGACATAGGCAATACGGCATCTACAAGTATTTACTCATTGAGAAAAACACTAATCTAAACTCTATGAAAAACTAGTATCCCCAAAATACCAATTCTATGGTCATAGAGGCCAATACTTGGGACTATGTTAACAACCTTTAAAATTTTTTTTTATTTTTTTTTTGAAAGGTAACACTACCAGGGATTGCACCCTGGATCGATCACATAGACTACACTATCTCTACCAGGGATTAACAACTATTATTATGATCCAATAAAAACATGATATGTGGACTTGAAACTTGTTAACCAAGACATACTAACAGACACGAATGCTCAACGGAAGGCCTGTGTAACCAATAGAACACTCCAAAGACTCCCACCCTTTGATCGTTCTAAAATTCCTAGACGGTATGATGTAGGCCCATGGCCTTCTGTAGGGTCAGCATGTGCTGATTTTCAGGTGTTTGTTGCATGGCGCCTAAATGTCAGAGTTCACATTTGTCATTTATGAAAGATAGGGGGGCTGATGCAGAAGATACGATTGAGGATTTTGGGGGTATGTAGTTGATTTGTTTTTGCTTGTTGGTAGGATTTTTATTAGCTTAAATAAATTATAGATTGATTCAAAGATAATTTGATAGTTGGGGAATTTTCATTAAAGATTTGTAGCGATTCTCTTGAGGGTCTATAAAAGGAGGGGTGGTATAGGAGGTAAGCATTCCACATCTTTCTGAGTTGTGTTTTTAAGACACCGCAAAATGGAATACATATCTTGATAATGCACATGGGCCTTTATGATGTAATACGTGGCACAAATACACTCTTAGCATGGCTGGACCAAAAGAAGGCCAAATGGAAGCGGAGGTAATCCGTCAGATCCGGGCCTAGTCCTATGTAGGGCATGACGTATCTGGGTCCCAGAAGCGTTCGGTTCAAAGAAATTCATTTCGGATAAGGAGAAATTGTTGTTTGAAGCGTAATCATAAATCACCTATAACTTTTGATCTGACAATCGTCATGGGACGCACGGCGTATCGATCTTTATGTAGTGGGCCATCCGGGATCAACTGACCCACATAGTGGATTGTGTCTGTCCGTTTGCAAGAAAACACATGCTTTCTGTTCAAAATTGTGATTTTCAGAAAATTTTACTATTTTTAGTAATTTCGTTTTTTTGTCATATTTCCTTATTTTTCGAGTTTTAGATTTATGTCTTTTTAGAGATTGATGTAATCATGCTAGGAATGCTCCAATAAGGCTAATTTAGGACTTTCTATTTTTAGCAAAACTTATCATTTCGCGTAAGCTCTATTCTAATTGAATTAGGTCTTCTACTAGGGTTAGAATTTTGCTATTTTGGGTAATTTCGAGTTAGGGTTTTATTTTTTTCATTATTAGTAGTGTAATTGAGGAAACATATGCCTTAGACATTGTTCAATAAAAATATTTGAGTTCTCTCTTCTTCTTTTCTTTTTTTTTGAGAGACGAGCATATTATTGAAAGCCAACAAAGGGCAAGAAAAAAAAAAAAAAACAAAAAACAAAAACCCAACAGAAAGCTACTTCATAGTAAGCTAGAAACCTCAAATACAAAGAGAAGAGCTACAGAGCCCAATCTCTAAAGAAAATTACAACCCTCGAAAACACCCTCGCCTTGGACACAACAATTGCGGCAGCAACGATTGTTTCAAAACAGAGTTCGAGCCGATTTTTGGAGCTCGAAAAAATTTCGAGCCGAGTTCAAGCTTGTACAAGCTCGAATCGACTCGGATTGAACTAGTTCGGTGACTGAGTTATTTTGATATTGATGTTGCTCACCAAGTGTTCGATGAAATGACTTAACGAAGTTTGTTTCAGATGCATACATTCTCCGCGGGATTGGCTGGTGGTGAGGAAGGTATGGATATGAAACAGATCACTACAAATAAAACTACCCTTTTATCTTGATTTTGATGCTCCCTACTGAGTGTTTGATGAAATACCTGTAAACTGCTATTGTTGTTTTGCATGCTGTGAGAAATTGAAGGTGCACTCCATGTGTTTGAGAAAATGCCGCACAGGCTCGAACTCGGCTCGAACTGGCCCGAGCTGCTGACTGAACTAAGCCGAGCTGGCCAGTCAAGCTTGATGACCGTGCTAAGCCGAGCTGTGCCAAGCTCGACTCGGTTCGACTCGTGTACAACTCTAGCAAGAGGAGAATAAGGAGTTTGAAAAGAGATAGATCTGTAGAAGGATCGGTAGATTCAAGAAACTACCTTGTGGATTTAAGGTTTTAATCACTCGAGGAAGACGGTGATATTCTTCATTGTCATTTTATACTTTTCCCTGCATCAGTTGGTATCAGAGCGAGGCTTTTCCTTGGTTCAATGACTTCTAACAATGGATTGGGCAACAATCCTATGGACGGTGTTCTAGGGATCAATCCTATGACATCGGTAGTGTTTGAAGCTTTCCGGCAAAAGAATCTGTGAGCTATGCAAGGACTACAGACAATAATTGACCGTTTGACGAAAGCCTTAGGACAAACATGTATTCGTAATAATGAGCAACATGAGATCAACGATGGAGCTCGTGGTCATCATGTTCGTGGTGTGACACCGGTGATGAATCGCAAGCCACCACCCGATAATAGTGAATCATAGGCCACTACTCTGATCGTGAGGAAGCTGTTGTACATGCCAAAGGAGGAGATAAATCTATAGCGGCACACCATTTTTCGAACAGGGTGCACCATGAACCAAAGGGTTTGTGATCTAATCATAGATGGTGGGAGTAGTGAGAATATCGTGTCAAAGACTATGGTGGAAAAGCTGCAATTGAAGACAGAAAAACACCCCTCTCCATATATACAGTTGGATGGATCAAGGAGGTCAGTGAAACAAAGGTAATTGAATGATGTCATATTTGATATGGAAGCTTGCGATGTAGTCGATATGGAAGTTTGTCACATATTACTTGGTGGAGCATGACAGTACGATGTTAATGCCACGCATAGAGGCCGAGATAATATTTTTAGTTTTGCTAAAGATGGAAGAAAGATTATTCTCGCACCTATGAGAACAGAGAACCAACCCAAGACTTCTAAAGTGGAGGAGCGGTCTCTCATAAATGTATGGGATTTCATCAAAGAATCCGAGGAGATGAAGGAGATCGATGTAGTAGTTGAAAATAAAAAAAGAAGTAGAACCCATTAACATTCTAGAGAAGTTGAAACTAATGTTGCAGGAGTTCAAGGAAATTATGCTCGATGATCATTCCAGATAAGTTGAAACCAGTGTAGTAGTTCAAGGACGTGGCACAAATACATTCCTAGCATGGCTGGATCAAAAGAAGGCCAAATGGAAGCGGAAGTAATCCATCATATCCGGGGCCCAATCTTACATAGGGCATGACGTAACTAGGTCTCAAGCATGTCCGATTTGAAGAAATCGATTCTGGATTGAGAGAAATTGTCGTTTGAAGTGTGAATCGTAAATCGGCCGTAACTTTTGATCCAGGAATCGTTACGGGATGCACTGGATGTGTTTGGATTAGTGTGGATGCTCAAGGAACTACATGGGGGTCTAATTTTGATGTGGTGCTCTAAGTCCGTAATTATGGAGGATAGCTGGAATGGGAAGTTCTCTTCATCTATGGTAGTGACCTATCGATCTTTATGTGGCGGACCATCCAAGGTCAATCGACCCACATAGTGGCTCACGTCTATCCGTTTTGCGAAAAAATGCATGCTTCCTGAGTTCCTGTTCAAAATTGCGATTAATGCTCCCTGTTCAAAACTGTGATTTTCAGAAAAAAAAATTTAACTATTTTTAGTAATTTGGATTTTTGTCATATGTCCTTATTTTTCAAGTTTTAGATTTTTGTCTTTTTAGAGATTGATTGTAATCATGCCTGGATTGCTCCAATAAGGTTAATTTAGGACTTTCTATTTTTGGCAAAACTTACTATTTTGGGTAAGTTCTATTCTTATTGAACTTCTATTAGGGTTAGAAATTTTCTATTTTGGGTAATTTGGAATTAGTGTTTTATTTTTTCTCTATTAGTGGTGTAATTGAGAAATCATACACATTAGATGTTATTCAATAAAAATATTTGAGTTCTCTCTCTCCCTCTCTTTTTTTTTTTTTTTTTTTTTTTTTTTCTTTTCTTGTGGATTCAAGAAACTACTTTGTGGATTCAAGGTTTTAATCACTTGAGGAAGATGGTGATCTTCTTCATGGTCATTTCACGCTTTCCTTGTTTCACTTTAGATCATGAGCTATCTGTTCAAAACTTCCAAATTGTTGGGGCAGCCTAGGATATTGCATGCTGTCAGATAATTGGTTTTTTGCTTTGTTAAAGTCCCTTGATATACATTGATGCACCATCCTCTAACAGCTCGAGCTTTTAGAGCAAGTGGTTATTTGACATGGTATCAGAGCAGAAGGTAAGTATTCAAATCTTGGGAGCAGCAAACATGCCTCCGTAATATATTCTCCCACGGGGGCTAGGAAAATCAAGTCTAGCCCAGGGACCGGGAAATCAAGCCCGGCCTGTTTATGGTGCAAGTGTTCCTCCACCCTTGCCCAGTATATTCCTGTGTGGTCCTATGTGGAGCTCTACCCCACACATGCGGGGGAGTGTTAAAGTCCCTTGATATACATTGATACACCATCCTCTAATGGCTCGAGCTTTTAGAGCAAGTGGTTATTTGACATGGTGAGATCTAGAAGCTTCTGAATCTGGCCACCAACTCTTTCTTTGATATTTTGACCTCACTTTCATGTAACGCATCAATCATCTTACAAACTTGGAAGGGGAGCTTGTCTAACGAGTAAGCCCAGGTGGAGCTCTAGTATGGTGAGAGGTATTGTCCATGCCTCCATTCGAGTACCAGAGTGTGGTCGATCAGGATGTATGCTCTAGAAGCTGTCGTCAAAGGGCATATATGGTGTGTATTGACAGTTATCCCCCTTATTCCAAGTAGGATCTGTTCATGTATGTTGCTCAGCCCATGAAGGAGAAGCTCCCATCTACCTGATATTACAATGATCATGCCAGGTCGTTGATGTTTTCAACTTGATAGTCCTCTGATTGAATGATTATGTTTGTTTAATTAGTGTGTTCTTTTACGTTAGCCAATCTACAATGGAGCCTGTCACATGATCTAGCTGGATCTTGTACACGTGCCTTACCTATAATATTAGGTTCACTGACGTAGAATTGAAAGTGTGCCTCACAAGGTATCCTTACCATTATTTTACGTAGACACTTCCTAAATTCCACAACTTCCTAATTTTTCTCTTTACTGCCTCTCCTCCCATCCTTCTTTTTTGAGAAATAACGATTTTTATTTATAAAACTAAAAAAAGAAAAAATTCATGCATTTAGGCCCTCCAAAGGAGATCAAACGTAACCTTTTCGTCACTTAGATATGGACCAGCCTAAAAAGGATGAAATGCAAAAACAAGAATGACAAAGAGCAAGGAAAAACCAGCCTTCCCTCCCATATTGTTATTCATTACAGATTCTCCCAGTTTCAAGTTTTTCTGCTCAACCCATTGAGCATCCCCATAACTCTTGCCTCACCAGTGCCCAATCTATGATCATGTGGAAAATCCTTCTTTTTAAAGCATCTATTGGTAAAGCCACATCTTCTAATATCCTTGAATTTCTCTCCTTCCACATACCCCATGGGATCATGAATATGGACATCTTCCACAGTGTCTCCTTATGATTCTGTAATGGGCCACCCAACCACTCTTCCACCACATTCTCAATGGTTGCAATAAAACACAATGCAATCCCAAAGCACAATAGGAAGTAAGACCACATCTCCTCTGCCACCAAGCAGTGTAAAATAGATGATCAACCAATTCTTCACTTGCACATGATCTATTCCCGCTACCTGAAATTGCCAAGTGTAAGTATCCTGTTTGCCATTGCTACCCATGCTAAGGCTTTGATCCTAAGGGGAACTGGGGATTTCCAAACTTTTTCCTTCAAAGGACAAAATGGTTCCTTCAGCATTAATGCTGCAGATCTAGAAGATTTTGACATAAATTACCGTTTGCCGACCACATCCAGAATTTCCTGTCTTCCTCCGATTGGTTAATATGCTCTTCATTAAACCTATTTATCAGATTGTCAAGTAAGGCAGCTTCCTCGTTGGATAAGATTCTTTGCATTTGAAATTTTGAGTGTTCCACACCATCCTTCCACTTCTCTGAAAAATTCTGGCACCCTTGCCTCCTTATTGGAAGCCAACTCAAAAAGATTTTAGTACAAAAATTCTAGGGAATTTTCATTTAACACAGGTATTTCCATCCTTGCACTCTGTGCAATTAAATTCCTGCCCTGCGCTCTTATTCCATGCCCAGATGCTCTTAGAGATGATGCTTTCTGCATGCTTCTTGATGTATACATATACTCTTTCTTAGGTCCTCATCGACTTTGGTCTGAGCTACACATCAACCCTTCCTGAAGATAAAGCTGTTGACTTGTATGTACTTGAGAGAGCACTGCTCTCAATGCATTCTTCATGCGGGAATGTGGTAAGGCAAAATGGGCCTATTTTCATTCTCCATTACCTTAGGCTATCAATTTCCCTCACTATTTTGTGTTCTTGAGCAGATGGATCGAATACTCTCTGCATACAGGAAGTCGTCGAAACAATGGTCTTCCACGATGAACAAGCTAGCTCAAGGTATGTAACTCGATTCTTGTTTTCCCCTCGATGACCATGCTTTCTGCAGTCTTCATGTTTATCTTCTTCACTTGTTCCAGTGCGACAGCGAGGCCGAAAGCGCACCATGATTGGTTGAGCATTTCTCGTAGGAAGCAGCATTTGACAATCCAAAGACATTCATCTGCTAAGGCAATGAATATAGAAGTATGATCAATATTTGGTGTAGCATGTGCCATTCTTGCATGTTTTGATGCTTTCTTTCAAAAAGCATTTGAATGAAATGGAATGGCTAGAGCATTTGAATGAAATGGAATGGCTAGAGCATTTTAATGAAACAGAATGGCAATATGTTCACATGTTACATTTAATTTATCATAAAAAGAAGTAATGTTTGCCAATGCATTTTTTAAAAAAAAAACGAAATGTTTGTTATTTTTTTTTTCTTGGTAACTGACATTATCCCTGTATGCATGGCACACTTGTGGCATCCAGACTGTTCATTTGGTGTGCCTGTTGGTTATTCAGCCAACGGGCTGGATATCAGTCCTTAAAGGGTACTTGAGCACATCCCCAAAAAGCCTCAGAAGCAATGCTAGCTATATGAGTTTGGATTGATTCAAGATAATGATCCTGGTTTTTAGGGAAAATTGATGTGCGCATGGGGTTTTACGTGATTGCCTCATACCAATCAAACCAAGGGAGATTTTATAGGATATTTACAAGAGCAGCCATGCTTTATGGACAATGCTGGGCAGTCAGGGAACAGAGTATTCATAGGAGTGTAGCTGAAATGAGGATGTTGAGATGGATGAGTGGCAAGATGCAGAACTTGGGAGTAACACCAATAGGCATTAGGCAACAATAGGCAATAAGATGAGGGAAAGTAGACTTAGGTTTGGCCATGCGCAATGGAGACCGAGAACTACAGTTTGGAATTGGTTCAAGTTGAAAGCTCTAAAAGGGTAAGGGAAACACCCAAATTAAAGGACGTCCGTGGAGGTTGTAAGGATCTGATGACATATGGTTTGACTGAGGATATGGTCCTTGATGGAGTGGAATGTCAGATTAGAATTTGTGTAGCAGCCTCAATTAGTTGGGATAATGTTTAGATGATGATGCAAGTACTTCAAATATTGAGTCCAAGTAAAAACTTAGTTGACTTTTTGAATCGACACAACCCAGATGGACACAAGTCAATTTGAGTTTTGTGTTGGAACCATAACTATGGTTCCAACAGCATGAAATTAGCAAGAGCTTATACAGTAATCTTTCCAACAATCCCAACATGGATTTGGACAGCAATTGAACAAGTTATGGCCGATTTACCCATGTAGGGTTGTGACAGAATTAGGAGCATGTTAGTCACTTTTAGGGAAAGGTGTGGGAATTTTGCTTAGTTGATGGGGAAGCAAGAGTACAAACTTGTGCTGCCAATAGGGAAAGTCCTAACGACAAAAAGAAGGAGAGAACCTCCAACTCCATTTAATCTGATTTCTTTAGAAAGGTAATTCTCTTCATCTTCTTGGTCTTTTAACTACAACAATCACACTTTTCTTTTTCTTTTTCTTTATTATTATCATTTAAAAAAAAAAAAAAAAAAGATCTCCCATGACCTCTCTTGTACCACTAGTGCCAGAGGCTTCTTTTGGTGGTCATACCATTTCCTGCTCAATCATCTCGGCATTGTATACCGCTCATTGGTGGATTGGCATGATTTTCTTTCCCAGCAATCATCATGGTGTTGTCCACCTTCTGCAAAGATTGTATATTCCACAAATTTGACACGTTGGCGGGATACAAATGACTGTATGTGTGATCAGTTCTCTGTAAGGAAACAAATGGGTGGTAGACTGTTTTAAAAACTTGATCAGAAAGTCCCCATTGCTACTATGCCGGATGTGTATTAATTCCCTTTTATTTTAATTGATTTAAGTTATGTTGGTTCTTGGGATGGAATGGGTTGAAACAGGTCCGACCTGTGGGACTGAACCATCCTCCAAAAGGGTTCAGAGTCTGACACTGGTTCTTAAAAGTGGATTGCATGGATCATCTGCAGCTGGCATAGATTCGATACAAGCGTGGGAGATTATATGCCTGGTGGCTTATATGTGAGGTATTGGCTAATTGGCCAATTTTTAGGTTTAAGTACTAATACGCCCTTATCTTTTTTTTCTTTTTTCTTTTTTTTTTTAGGTTAGCTTGTTAGTAGACACCCATGTCAGTACACACATTCCATGTTAGCCACCCCCACCAGGGATCGAACCAAGACCTTAAGTGTTGAAAGGAGGTATCTCCACTCAGTCTGCCAGTTGAGCTATGGATCTGGGTGTCGTCCAAACAGGGACTAAGCCAGCTTGGAGGGGCATAAATTGGTACTGGCAACAACTTATCTAGTTCGCGATAAAATAGCTCATTTTATGAGCCATTTCCACAGGAATTAAGGCTGCCAATGGACCAGGCCTGGCCTTGTAAAGGCGTGTCTGACTAGATTAAATCAAGGTCCACGCCGACCTATTGCCAGTCCTAACAGGAATGATCTAATCCTGTCGTCCAAACAGGGACTAAGCCAGCTTGGAGGGGCATAAATTGGCACTGGCAACAACTTGGATTCTGGGGTATCTGAGTGGTGCATTAGGTGGGTCCCACTTTGAAGACGACCATGCAAAACAGCTAAGCCGGCTTACTCATTAGATGGTCTACAAGTGCTTCGAATGTGGACCATTGACAAGTTCTTCGTAAACCGTCCATTCTTTTAATCTAAAGCCCATGGGATGAGTGGAGTGGGCTAATTTTTAAGGGTGGTTATCGTCACTTTGAAAAAAAAAAAACGGAGTTTTTATCTTATTTTTATTAATAGCAATTAGGACTATAGATTTTGGTAATTAAAAATAACCTTTATAATCCATATCTTATATAAATGAGAAATGGCTCTTAAAACACTAAGTTGTATACATAGTACTACTAGTTGCGTCAGTTCACTTGGACAGTCCAACCAATCGATATGAACTGTCCAAGTGAATCCGTGCAACTAGGAGCAGTGGGAGCATTTCTCATTTATATAAGAGAATTGCTCCAGTGCTCTCAGACCACTATAGCTAGTTGCATTGGGACCTAGATAGTTCAATCAACCGATTTAAATTCTTTATTAGGCTCAACTCATATTTCATAGGCTACCATGAAAACATCACACTGATTTAACAAACATTAACCATTTGATCAATGGCCTTAAACACGGATGGTCATGATCATTTACACAAAAATAGGTCCAATCAACAATTTGATTCTTCTATTTGTTGGCGATCATCATGGATTTGTTATGACTCTTAAATACTTTTTGCATGGTAATCCATGACATGGATTCTGAACTTGATATACAATGCAAGTCAACACGACGATCATGATCTCACTGCATTATTACCATTAACTAAAATGAGATGAACAGGGCCTTCGATTTTATATCTGAGTTTGTTTTACCTGAGTTCCAAATTCCTGTGTGATAAGGTGACCACATGCGGTCATGGTGGGATGTCCCAGTAATGATGCTGAAAGAATGATCTTGACCATTGATTTCTGGGTTGAGATTGGTTCAAGATTTTTCTTTCCAATGGTCCAAATTTAAATATCTATCAATGAAGGTCATTAACATTATTTTAAGTGCGAAATTTAGATTGTGGCCCACTCCATGGTTGCTCCAATATGATAAAGAATTCAAATCACCATGTTTGCATCTGGGCCTCATGGTTGATCACCACTTTGCACTGGTGGTGATTCATCAACCTCATACATCATACTTGTAGGATGCAAAGAGTAAGTACTGCATTGGGCTTGGAATGGATGGAACATGGCCTGAAAATCACACTGATTGGACAATCTTAACCATCAAACTGCTAATACGGTGGATGATTCTCCACATTTAGAAATGGTGGGCCAAGAAGAAGAAGAAAATCAAAGCTTATTTGATTATCTCATTATTAGGATTGGTGGACATTTATGGGATGGATGAAAATGAAAAATATCCACTGGTCCTATTTCAACAAACAACCATTCATATACCGGAGGTTGCGATTGCTCAATCAATCCGATTTTGGGAGTGACTAAAGGACTGGGTTATGCAATTTCATTGGTTTGATTTTGTTATTGCATGCTGTGTATAATTTCTGAATGGATGTGTATCAAGCGTTTTATACTGCCAGAGAATCAAATAACTCCCCCCCCCCCCAAAAAAAAAAAAAAAACCAATCGTCATCTTCATTCTCCCAATTGCCTGGCAAAAGCTCCATAATCGGTGGCCCACAGACATCAACCTTCTTTTGCCATACGTTGTGTAAATGCATTCCAGCAGACCATGGGAACGCATGATATTTTTCTATATGCATATCACAAATCATACAATACATGGTCCCAACATCTTTTGAAAAAAAAAAAACTACGGTTTTCAATTCGGACAAGTGGAGCCCGTTGTCCGCTAACGAATGGACCATCTGAGCATCTTGCCACGGATAATAACACCAACTACAAAACACAAGAAAGAAAAGAAGCACAAAATGGTGGCCATTTCAAAGCATACCCACCCATGATACTTTCATCAAATCAAGTTGGGGAAAAACAAAAAGCAAACAAACATGATACAAAAACGACTTGGACATGTACAGATGCATCCCCCCCAAAACGGAAAAGACAGCAAGTGGGAGCAATTAGATGAAACACCCACATCAATTACATTTCCTTCCTATCAAGTATAACACTCAAAACTATTCTACAGTTATCTCCAGTATAGTGGTGAGCCTAGGCTTTTTATATCTTCTCAATAGCAAAGAAGAGCATACAACACTTACTGATGAAAGGGCCATGCAAGCACCGGCCATCCAAGGTGGCAACCCGATCCTCAAGATGGGAAAGAAAACCCCCGCTGCAACTGGAATCGCGATGATGTTGTATGCCATGGCGAAGATGTAATTCCACCGTATGCGGGCCAAGGTCTTCCTTGACAGATCGATGGCGGTTATAACATCTTCCAGGTTGTTTCTCATCAATACGTAGTCTGCAGCTTCTATGGCAATATCTGTTCCCGCCCCAATTGCCATTCCTACATCAGCAGCTGCCAGGGCTGGAGAATCATTGATTCCATCGCCAACCATAGCAACCACACTTCCATCCTTTTGAAGCAGGCGAATAACATCAGCTTTTCCTGCTGGCATCACCTCTGCTCTCACGTCTTGAATGCCGACCTGTAGGTTAGAAGCATGATGACAAATCTCAATTTGATTGTTTCTTGGTGGAGTTTTGGGGTGGATTTTTAATTAATTAATTAATTATTATTTTGTAATAATCTTGCTGAAGTGTGAAATAAAGGAAGTGCGACATTTTTGTAATAATCTTGCGGAAGTGTGGAAAAAAGGAAGTGTGACATTTTTGTAATAATCTTACAGATGTGTGAAAAAAAGGGACTTAAATACAAGAATCATATTCTATATCCTCAGGTTGTAAGGTTGTGTGTGCATGTGCACTCATGCACAGGTACAGGCAACTTGAGCCCTCGAACATTGAAATATCCCCTTTTGGTGGACCACGTCATGGGAAAAATCTTCACTAACATATGATCCTAGATTTCTGATGAAATGGACAATTACAACCAGCAGTCCACATTTATTGCCCAATCAGATGGCTAGGATCATCAGATGGAGGATATGCTTGGTATCACCATTAACCATGGGCATCACCATACGGAGGATTTTGGATCAGCAAAATTGAGCTGCATCGTAGCATGACTTGGATCACCAAAATGGGCCCCATGTGCACAGTTTATTTGGCTGAGCAAATGCTCGATCGAACATTGGATATTTCCTCACTATGTATTAAATAACCATGTCTTGCTGTTAAGAGTTTCAGTTGAAAAGAGACAAACCTCTTTAGCTACAGCCCGTGCAGTCCTCCAATTATCCCCAGTTACTATAACTGGTTGGACACCCATTTTCTTCAGTCCTTCCACAACAACAGCTGCTTCCCGCTTTAATGGGTCTGCTACTCCTACAACTCCAATAAGCTCGTCACCATATGCCACAAGTATCCCTGTTCTAGCACTCTCTTCTAACTCTACTGCGAAATCTTCGGCCTGGGTAGGAATAGCAACTCCACTTTCAGCCATCAACTTCCGATTACCCACCTTTCAGATACAATACAACATCCCCAATCAGAAGAATGAAAAACGAATGAAGCATCTTTTCCCATGAAAGGTTCCCCTCTATGAATCTCTAGGTTGTTAAAATTTTAAAAATAAAAATAAAAAAGAAGGAAAACTCACCAAAACCCTTTTCCCCTGTATCAAGCACTGCACGCCTTTCCCAGGCAAAGCAGAAAATTCAAAGGCATCAAGAAGCCATCCAGATATTTTAGTGTCTTTCTGGTGGTTTTGGGAATCCTTCGCTGTAGGAGACTTGCTGAAAAAATGGTAATGGTACGCATAGTCTACAATTGCTCTTCCCAGTGGATGTTCACTGGTAGCCTAAAAAACCCCCAAAAAAAGAGCAAAGGGACAAATCAATCAATGATGGTAATTGCAGATCAAGCAAAACCAAATATCAATATCACAAACTAGTTAGGATCTTAAACTACCTCTGCAGAAGCAACTATAGTGAGGAAGTCTCCCAAACTCATTTCTGTGAAAACTTTGGCAGTTGTTACTGCCGCCTTTCCCTGTGTAAGGGTACCCGTTTTGTCGAATATCACATACTTAACTTTGTGGGCCCTTTCCAAAGCATCTCCTCCTTTTATCAGGACTCCGTGATTAGCCCCAACACCTGTTGCTACCATGACGGCCGTTGGTGTCGCCAACCCAAGGGCACAGGGACAAGCAATCACCACAACTGATATTGAAAACATGAGAGCAAAAACAAAATAATTGCTATTTTCCGGTAGCCATTCTTCTGGATACACTCCCAATGCACCACAAATATACCTAGAGAGTATCAAAGCATGGTATTAATATTTGAACAAATGTATATTTGATATTGGCATAACAGTATTAACAGTATGCTTACCATCCCAACAATGTCAGAAAAGCCAGGGAAACAACTGTAGGAACAAAAATGCTTGCAACCTGTACATAATAAAAGAAGTTATAGATAGTGAATTAATGGCTACTATTCATATAAAGTGATAGACAGTCACAAGAAAGCAAAATACTGGTGCTAAGAAGCCAAAAAGAGCAAATTACAGACATCCTCACACTACAGAATAAAAGAGGCCCTAACTGAAATCATAATTGCATGCAAATGTTATCAGAGACGTTGAGAAATTAAAATTTTGATACTGCATACTTCCTATGCTTCTGTTATCATCATGTTCTCTCCCAGTCAATCCTCCCAACTGCAAAGAACTCTGTCATAAAGCGCCTAAACTCGTGGAATGAGTGCCCTTTCTTTTTTTTTTTACTTTTTTTTCTTTTTCATTCAGGTTTCTATATTCACAATTACAGATCAGGTGTATTCAGTTGTTGTTTCTAGGATCTGCCAGTGCAGAATTACAGTGTTAAAGAATTAATGGCACAGTGGATTGTTTCCTTTTCCTTTCTTTTCTTCTTTGATATAAATGCAGACTTATTAAGTAAAATGAAGGTCTCCAAGATGGCACAACATAATGATTTATTCTATGATGTAGAGGACTGTGTGATCCATCAGATAGGATCCACAGTGGACCCCACTGCTGGCAAATGCAAGATTCAACTAGCTCTGATTGATCTGTGGGTTCCGTAGGATCAATTGGATGGCCAGATATCATATGGTTGGACTTTGAGGCCCACAATCCAACTAGATACCCTTTTCGGTCCACATACCAATTGAATATTATTTTTTATACATCTATGGAAACCGGATGTCCTTTATGACCCTTTTTATACAAACCGTAATGTATTTTGAAGGTTTTCTATAACCATGCAGCATGTGTAAGCTATATGGTTGGTATTTAAGGCAACTTAGAATAGTTGGACTCTTGTTTAGTTTCCTTATCTCATAGACAAAATGGGCAAGTTATGTTGTTCAATAACCTTGGTCACTTTTGTGGAGGGTAGGAATTCATAACTTGGCTATAAAGCTATACATATTGGTTTAATTATGAACAGATTATTATGAGATTTATATGCCTTTGTTTCCTGTCATGGGATTCAAAACCTTAGAAGAATCTTCTAGAACCCTTTTGTTCAAATCCTTGGGGTCTCTTGTGAAGAAAATTCACATATTTATCCTTATTTACTGTTAAAGCTTTGCAAAGCCCACACGCATGTGCAATAAAGCTCATGCACATGCCACACATGTACCAGCATGGCACGATAGGTCCAAGATTCAATCCATCCATTAGAATGGCACCACCATATTGAAGTCGTAGTCCAAAAATCAGGTTACTCCATTGGTCAGGTGGGACACATTTAGCAAAACAAATGTACCGCTCTGAAAAACTTGGCTGAAGATTTCTAATCTATCCACCTGTATCCAAGATTGCGTCCAAATGCTGATTGGACCAGATATATTTTTTTGTGAAAATATGTACAAGGTCAGACCAACTGATGGATGGGTTGGATCCCACACACCATGTACCATGTTGGCACATGTGTGGCGTGTGCATGAGCTTTCTTGCACAAGAGTGCTTAGGAAAGCTCTGTACTGTTAATTCTTATTTCCTTGCTGATTGTTGGATTGATGGAGACAAATTGGAGCAACAGTAAACAGTAGAAAGAAAGTACGAAGAGAGAAAACTGGAGAATGTAAGGTAGTTGCAGTAAACATAATTGAGCCACCAATTTTGAATCACATAGAGTTCATTCATATGCACTTGAAAGGTTCCAATTGAGCTAACAATTTTGAATCATATAGAGTTGATTGAGTATGAACTTGGAAAGTTCCCAATAAAGCTTCAGTAATAATACTTACAAAATCAGCAAACTTTTGAATAGGCGCTTTGGCCATCTGGGCTGTCTCAACCAAGGAAATTATCTGGCTCAAAACGGTATTAGACCCCACTTTAGTGGCTTTTATGTGAAGGGCACCATGCAAATTTATTGTACCTCCTATAACTAAAGAGTTTAACTCCTTCATAACGGGTACTGATTCTCCAGTGACCATACTCTCATCAACAAAACTTGAGCCCCATGCAACCGCACCATCGGCTGGAACCTTTGAACCAGGAAGAACTTTTAATATGTCACCTGGCTCAATCAGCAATGCATCTATCTCTCGTTCTTTGGTATATCTTCCTCCTGGAAGCCAATATAGACCATCACTTTAGCAGCAATCACCCACGAGAGGAAAAATATGAAAACATGTTAGGCATATTTGCATGACATGGAAATGGGTGTGGGATCCGCATCAGATACAGCTCAAATATATGGAACTTTTTATTGAAAATGATTAAAGAACTATTTAAAAACAAATGAAAATGGGTAATTATTGTTAGCAGCCCTTATGACTGATGATAAACCCATCCTTTCCACTTGTACGATTTTGACTGTAACCCAAAGTGGACAAGGGGGGTGAACTTATTAGTGAGAGTGGGTGTAAATAGCAGCACTGTAGAAATATATCAGGGAAATAGTAAATTTTAAAAATACTTATATAGTCCTGTCTCCCTGAGGTTTAAGGGTCTGGTGAGTACGGCACAGACACCATACTTGTACTAGATTAATAGGTTCACACAAGTACAAGAAATTTTGAGGAGTTTTATTATTATTATTATTATTATTATTATTTTGTGATGAGTAACAGCAAATTTTATTAAAGGTCAAGATACAACAGCTTAGCCAAACAGCAAGTGGGCAACAAAATAATAAAAAACAAATACGAATGAAAGCATTGCTTCAGGGACTAGGTTCCTTCATCACTGAAATATAAGGTGCGTCTAAGATTGTCACTTGCAACCCCGCCCTTAGCTAGAATGTCTGCCTCGTGATTGGCTTCTCGAGGCTTATTGGAAAGAGATTACTTTGAGGAGCTTTTATTGGAAACCACCACCACCATCATCTACGCCTTATCCCAACTATTTGGGGTCAGCTAACATAAATCCTATTCAGCCATTTAACTCTATCAAGGGTCATAACTTTAGTTCGACCATACATCATTAAGTCTTTTCTTACTACCTTCACCCATGTCCTTATGGACCTTCCCCTCACTTTTATAGGGCTACAACTTGCAAGAACTCCTAATCCGCGCAGTTCTTCGTCTCTGTTGCACATGACCAAACCATCTGAGTCTACTTTCCCTCATCTTATTACTTACTGGTGCTACTCCTAAGTTCCCTCAAATACATTTGTTTCTAATTCTATCCTTCATCATCTTGCTACTCCATTGTGTCCCATAAAGCATGGTTGGTCTTATAACACTATTGGATAAAAGTTTCATTGGAAACCATGAAATAGAAACAAAATCCAAACTGAATCAAAGGCTTTTCTGTCATTTTGAAAAAAAGTACCTTCATCTTTGAAAAGAAGAAGAGCCGTTGCTGGTGCAAGTTCTACTAGCTTCTTGATAGCATCCGATGTCTTCCCTTTGGCAAGAACTTCCAAATACTTTCCAAGCAACACAAATGTTATAAGCATGGCACTTGTCTCGAAGTATGTTGGAGACCAAAATCCAGTCAATGCGCCATATAGAAGTGCACCAACTGAATAGAAGTAAGAGGCTGAAGTCCCCAGTGCAACCAAAACATCCATGTTTGTTGATCCATTCCTCAGTGCTCTATAGGCAGCTATGTAGAAGCGTTTACCAACAACAAATTGAACAAGAGTGACCAATGCCCACTTTAACCAATCACTCATCAGAAAGGGTCCACAGCGTAGGAGAAGCAGAGAATATACAAGAGGTATGCGGGGACAAACAACCCGTATGAGAAAAACAGGGATCTGTAGCATATTAGTGAGTGACAACCATTAGAAAAGATAAACCAAGTGGAAATAACAATCTTTCATCAGTGGAAATCTAGAATGTTCAATCAAGCATATACATAGCCCAATAAAATCTACATGTAGCCCCACCATTTGGTGATAAAGACTATCATAAGGTAGGCCCACCATGGAGATAGCCAAACATCTCTGCCATCTGATGATCCTTGCCATCTGATTAGGTACCCATTAGATGTGAACATGGTTGCAATTGTCCACTATCATTGGATGGCTATGATCATCTGATATCAGAGCTATTGGCATGGTCCATCCCATGATGAGGCTCACCAGATCCAAGGCTTGGATTACCAAAAGGTGGGCCCTGAGTCAACATTGTAGGGTTGGAAAAAAGGTGCCATTGTTCTGATCGAGCATCGTATAATACCTCTTCAATTAAACAAACATAAGCTCGAACTGCAGGCAAAGAAAGATAACATGATTTTATGTTCCACAATGCAGTATAATACTCACACTGAGAAAAAGACTGGAAGTGAAGAGTCGAAGCATGTTTGAGGATTCTTCTACATTATTTGAAGCTACAGTTGCGTATGGATTCCTGACACGTGCTTTGAATTTTCCACTACTTCCACTCTCAATGGAATCAACTATAAATCTCAAGCCTACAACTTGAGGATCAAATAGAACTTGTAATTCTGCAAGGGTTCTGTTGAAAATGAACTGCCTTACTCCATTCAAGCTCTTAAGTATGCCTTCTAGAAGCTGCAGATCCATTTCGGTGGAAATCCCAGCTACTCCTAGGAAGATTTTATCTTGCTCATTGCTTTGTAGAAATGCAGCATCGAAACCAGCATCTTCAATTGCTTGAACTATTTCGTCTTTACTGATTAATGTAGGATCATACACAACTTCTCCAAGTGAAGTTGCCAGGGCAACAACTGCTCGTTTGACACCAGGCAACTTTGTCAAAATTCCTTCAACAGAGTTTACACAGGCAGCACATGTCATACCTCCAATCCTGAACTGCCCTGACAAGGTCGCTTGTGATTTTGAATGACTGTTATCATTACTACTAGGTTCTGAAAGAATCTCTGCCTCAAACCCTGCATCTTCAACAGCAATCTTAATATCTTCACCCTGCACCAGAGAAGATGTGATTGCGAATAGTTACGCTCCTGTCATGGATGTAAGAGAAAAAAAAAAGAAAAAAGAATTTCTTTGGAACAAGAATCACCAACCAAGGTTCAAAAACATTGTTTGGGTGCACTTTATCGTTGTATGAACTTTTCAAGATACATTCCCAACACAATATGGTAACCCCAATATTATAGACCTTTTTCTAAAGGTATTATGGACCTTGGTATGATATTCAATTCTAATAAAGTTACCTGGGGAGGAGTGTATCTATGATACATTCAGATGCTATAAGTTAGAATTAGAATATACAATATAGTGACACACAAACTACACTTTTCAATAAATTACCATATTGCAAAAGGGACATTTGTACCATCTCATCGGACGGTTTATCACCATACATTATTGATAGCATACATATAATTCCTATATTTTGGACATTGCTAGCTTCAAAATCTTCTAATCCCAACCAATAAAAATCAGAAGGATATAGAAAGAAAAATACCGAGGATCAATTTACACACGTAAAGGACCCCAAAATTCTAGATTTCTTCTTTTTCTTTTTTCTTTTCAAGTCTAACAAAGGTAAAGTGAAGAATCTCTCTCTCTCTCTCTCTCTCTCTCTCTCTCCTCTCTCTCTCTCTCTCTCTCTCTCTCTCTCTCTCTCTCTCTCTCTCTCTCTCTCTCTCCAAAGCTGTATAATTCAATGAGAACTGATCACCTACAGCCGGATTTATGGTAGCTTAGATTTCTCTCATAAAAAACGAGAAATTTAATTAAAGGACCCCACAAGGAGCAGGGAACAAAGATCCATTAAGACAATGGATATGAGTCCCAATACAAACTCCTGATACAATTTTCCTTGCTGGGTATGTGTTGAAAGCTAATGTCCAGCGGGTAGTGCTACTAAAAATAAAAGCTAAATCCCATGGAGTGGGAGAAAAGCAAGATGCCAAAACAAAAATTATGAGAATCCTCCTCAACAAACTTAGAATGCAGCCATGTTTTCTTATTAACATGTCATACATGTAAGCCATTTGAACCCTGCAAAACTTGGGCCCCATCAGGTAGATAACCTGTCTTGAAAATCAGGTTGATCAATTCAATGGTTGGGCCACACTTGTATGTTTTTTTTTTTTTTTTTTTTTTTAATTATTGGTTAGCACGTTAGTACACACACCCCACTTGGGAATCGATACCAAGACCTCAGTGTGTTGAAACATGGTTATCTTCACTCAGTCTACCACATTAGCTATGGATCAGTGCGTGGCCACACTTGTATGTTGAGTCAGACCATCAGCTGTCCACTTATTTCAATGTGATGTTCTGCCTGAATGGCCTAGTCTTTGTGCCAGGTGATCTTCATGGTGGGCTTCACTTTATATGGTTCGGAGGTCAAGTGATTGATCGGTGGGAGACATCCTGCAAGATAAGTTATAATGCAGCCAGCTGCAGGTGATTAGTTCTCTAATAAAATTTCTCAAGATTATCAGTACTTCTCTGCTTCTTTATCTACCCATCTATCCATCCATCCATTTCAAGAAGAACCTCAGAATATGGCGACTCTGCCAACATCATTGCCACATCAACCAATGGCTGTAATGAACCCTGGCGTCCCGTGTTTCCTCTCTCCATGTGCTTATCGATGCTAATTACAGTAAGGGGCTGTTTTAGATATTCTCCTTTTGTAGTGGAATCCTTTATGGCTTTGTAATTTCCTTCGCCTTTCACTTTTAACAAAGTGCCCATATCTATCAGAAATTAAAAAGGCACTCGAAATAAGAGTGAAGACACCAGAAAGAATAGAGAATCTCCTCAATTCCAGAAAGACCAACACTTCTAATTACAAAAAAGAACAGAAAAGAACAACCTGAAAATCAGGCATACCCATCTCTCAACCTTTAAAGGGGAATTCAAAGCAAGAGCAAAAAAAAAAGCAAAGAGAGAGAGAGAGAGAGAGAGAGAGAGAGAGAGAGAGAGAGAGAGAGAGAGAGAGAGAGAGAGTATTCTCAAAGGTAGAACCACCACAACCAAATAACTATAATTTCAAACATTAATAGAATTTTTATATCTCTATTTGCAAGGAAAAGCCCCAAACAATAAAAATGAAACGAAAGCTAGAAACAAGAAGCAGAAGAAGCAAATTACTGGAATAAAAACCATTCTAATTCAAATAGATTCTAATTCTAATTCTAATTCAAAACAGAAGAGAAGAAGAAACAGAGAGAAGCAAGAACGAAACCATCGGAAAATCAAAACATCAAAATCAAAGGGGATAGAAAGAGGAGAAATGGTGACAACGAGATGATGACGATGATAGAAGAGGATTCTGAATCAATACCTTGACCAGCTTAGGATCGAAGACGACGTGGGCCTTGTTCTGTAGCAAGGAGACAGTGGCGTTGCGGACACCGTCGATGGCCCCGATCGCCGCCTCGACGGAGTTGGAGCACGCGGCGCACGTCATGCCGGTGACTCTCACCTCGATCTTCCTCATCCCCTCTCCACCGTCCGATCCTGCCCGTCCATCGCCGCCGCGATCATAGGAATCGAGGAGGCGGACGTCTTCCAGATCGTCATCGGAATCGGGACGGGCGGAGATGGACGGCTCTGATTTGCGCCCGAGCGTCGTGAGTTGGAGGTTCGGCGCCATGGAGAGAGACAGAGAGATTTCTTTCCCGAGAGAGAGGGAGGGGACGGCAATTATTTTAAGAGAGACGTTAGTTAGAGGCGATGGCTGCTGGTAGAGATTTTTCTATGACGATTTTGGGCTTGCTTTTTTACATTAATGACTCATGGGTCCTTGCTCCTTCTTTGACCGTCCTTCACACCAATTTTCTACAAGGTGCGTACTGGTGGAGGGCGACTTGGCTGCGATCCTGATCGTAGGGCCCACCTAGATGTATGAATTTTATATCCACGCCGTCCATCTATTTTAACAGCTTATTTTACAGCATGGTCCCAAAAATGAAGCAAATACAAATTTCAGGTGGACTACGCCACAAGAATTTTTGTGGGCCACAAATATTTTGGATCAAGGTAATATTTGTCTTTTTTTTTTCTCCTTTCATCCAGGTCTATGTGTCCTTTTCAACAGGTTGGATGGTCAATAAACATAAAGGTGGACCAAAGGAAATTTTCAACGGTGAGTTTTCGATGATCACTGTTTCTTGTGGCGTGGTTCACGTGAAATTTATATCTGTTTCATTTTTTTGGATTATGATCTTAAAATAAGCTGGAAAAAAGATACACGGCATGGATGTAGAATACATATATCGAGGTTGCCCTACGGTCAGGGTCGCACCCACGTCACCTGGTTCCGTGTCGTCGCATCCAAGTCGCGCTCCCTCTGGTAGGAGAAGTAAGTTGGGCCCACGTGATTTACTCCCGACATCTGAACCGTCCATCAGATGTGTTCCCTCACATTACCCGCAGGAACCAAATATTACCTCAAACGGAAAATCAAGTGGGCCACAGAACGGGGAAGAATTAGAGTTGGGAAGCCCACCCTTGCTTTGCGTGGTGGCTCACGTATTCCAGGCCATCCAGACCCTTCATCTTCCATGGGTTACTGGTCAGGATAAAAGTCAGTCTGTTTTTATCCAGGTGGGCCCCGGTAAGATCAAGGGTGGGCGTCCCCTCCCACATTGTACCCTGTGCTGTGGCCCACCATTTTTTTAAATCGAACTGATTTTCAGACCATTAATGTAATCAGATGGGACGCATCGAATAGACGGATTGGATTTGATAAATACACCGTATGCATCCCTCATCTGTCCTGTACTACTCGAACGCACCTCATTTCATAGAGCCCCTGTTACAGGAATCCCGTGCAACCAAAAGCTCCTGGGGCCCACTGCAATATCAGCGTGTGACATCTACTCCGTTCATCAGTTTCGACATGAGCAAAAACTCATGTGAGCCCCCACCACATCAAACAGGGTAGATAGAAAGGTCCAACACTGAAACCTATCTGGGACCACCCCATCCTACCTTTCCTACGGTGATTCCTGAGAAACACAGATATAAACCCGTTCGAACTTACGTGGACTGAAGAAGGTTTCAGTGTTGAGGGTCCAGTTCCCACCACCATTTCTTGTGGTGTGCCCTACTTGAGTTTTGAATCTGCTTGATTTTTTAGATCACATCCTATCATGAACTTTCGCAGTTGATGGACGGCTTAGATTTAACACAGGCATCATGATCGGCACCACATAACTTTTGGATTCATGGGTTCCGTGCGACAGGGTTGTAAGAAATACGCGTCCACCCAACACAGGGCTGTGTGCGGTACACGTGTTAGAGATCCGGCCATTTATCGCGTACGGCACTTTTGCATGTTTTCCCATGAAGGGATAATAACATCGGTCTGATACGGCACTTGAGAAAATTGAGAAGGCCGAAAAATAAAATAAAAAATAAAAAATTCACCTTGTTCACGCGGATTGCCACGACCATGTGGGACCACCGTACCGTATGATTTATATATTTTATCCATGCCGTCCATCAGTTTTGATAGATCATTTTAGTGCATGAACCTAAAAATGAGGCAGGTCCATGCCTCAGGTGAGCCACAATAAGTAAATAAGGGTACTGAACTCCTACCGTCGAAAACTTCTTCTGGCCACAGAAATTTTTGATCGACCTGATATTTGTTTTTTCCCTTCATACAGGCCTGCGTGACCTTATGAACAGGTTGGGATGGCTACTTCCTGGTGGGCCCTAGGAGGGTGTTGACGGTAGGCATATTATCCCCACTGTTTCCTGTGGTGTGGTCCACTTGATCATTGGATCTGCCTCATTTTCCAGCTGGCGCCTTAAAATTATCTGTTAAAATGAATGGACGGTGTAGATAAAACATAAAAGTAACGGTGGGCCGCATAGAGCCCCTGCCAAGAACCAGTCCGTCTAAAATAATCGGGCAAAACGGATGAACGGCGTGGATAAAATATAGATCCCATGGAAGCTAAAACGCATCACGGTGGAACCCACAAAGTCGGGTCGCCGGGTAATCCGTGTCACGTTCAGCAGCGATCTCTAACACGTGTGCCGTCAAACCGAGTCGCTGACACGTGTTCCTCATGCGAGGGAGCTCATTCAATTGCAATCCTTTTTATTCCCAAGAAGGCAAGAACCGATCAGGTACCAGAACTTGCGGTACTCTACCATCTTTCCCGCCAACATACAGCTCGTGCATGGAAACGGTACACCCCAACATGAACATAACCTCATACAAGAAATAAGACCGTACAATAATCAGATGGCCCACAATGTCATAATAAACCTGTAATATACGATCCAAATCATCATTCAAGTGTGGCCCACGTAGTCATCTTTGTTATAATCAGTTCTTAAAAAGGTGATCTTATTAGTGGGGCCTACCGTTTTAATGGTACTGATTTCCTAAAAAACTGAATACTGGTGGAAAAAAATAGTGCGGTACCACAGATCGTGGTGGGGTACCGTTTACCCGGTTTTTCTTTATCCGTCTCCTTTTGATGAAGTCCACGTTCGAAAGTTGTCTGAACGGATTGGAGTGGCCGTGTGAATTTATCGCGAGATTCTGATGGAAAACCGCTAACCTACCGCTGCTTGTATGCTAGATTGTCGTACAGCCTATCTTTCCAGCGAATGTGCCACGTGTGTATAGGGCATCGTTTCCAAGCAAACAGCAATCCCAATCGAGAAAATCACCTGGCTAAAAAATAGGCCAGTCCAGTCATCAAGCGAGGTCAAGACCGTTGGAATCAATGGACGGTGATGATCTGACTCAACATATGATTGTGGCCTACATAATTAGTGGACCAGATTGAATTTTCACACAAGTAATCTTCATAGTGAGGCCTGTTGTTTTCATGGATTAGATTTACTACAAAAACTCCATGTTGGCTAGATGTGCCTGCATAACAAGTTAGGCTGTATTCGGCCATCTGTCGTTATCCACTCACCTACCGATGGTCCGATACAATCCGTCCAATGATACTCTGGGAGCCGATGAGCCGTTAGCCATGGATACACCTTAGTGGGTGTTACCCGACCATGGGGCCCACCTTGATGTATTTTTTTTTATATCCACACCGTCCATCAGTTTTTTCCAATCATTTTAGGATATGAATACAAAAATGAAGCAAATACAACTCTCAAGTGGACCATACCATAGGAAACAGTGGTGGTTGAACGCTCTACCGTTAAAAAATTTATAGGGTCCACCGTAATGCTTTCTTGATGTTTATTTTCCATACGACCTATTGAAAAGGTCAGGTAAACCTGGATGAATGGTATATATAAAAAAACAAATATTATCTTGATCCAAAACTTATGTGGCTCATTAATGGTCAATCACCACTTTTTCCTATGGTATGGTCAACGTGATAATTAGATCTGCTGCATTTTTTGTGTCATAATCTAAAATGATATGAAAAAACGGATGGACGGTGTAGATATACAATAAATTCATAAAAGTGGGCCCCAATAGTAAGGGTAACACCCACTGAGGTGTTTCTCGGGTAACACCTAATCGGCTCCCATTATACATCTCGTTTTTCTTCCTTCTTAACTTTTATCTCTATTCGGCCCTTGAAAATCTTGTATTTTTATTTCCAATTGTACCCTTTTAAATGTTGGATATTTACAAACGGCAAATTGCTTGTACAAACTGATCAGTCTCTCCAAAATGATGGATTTAGTTTAGATATTGGATTCCATTAAATTGAGAACTGATCACACGGTAGCATGGTACGACCCTACGTACCATCTTTTATATCAATGTGTCACTTGTGTAAGAAATCAGTACCATAGAAGTGGTAGGGCCCAGCAGGGATATCATCTTGGCAAAGAAATCAAACAGGTCCACTCATAAGGTAGGCCACACCATTGGAATCAATGGACAAGTGGCAGTCTGACTCAACTCAAAAAATATTACCATTGAGTGAATGGATTGGCCTGATTTTTTTACCAACGTGATCTTCAAGGCGTGTGGACTACAATTTTCTTGAGACCGATTGTTCGCACGATGATAAGTTGGTGGGAAAGATGGTTGGATACTACAGGTTCTGTCATGAATCGTGGAAGGTGAATAGAGCCGTATTGATATTTACATGAGACGCATTGAGCATAGTAGTGGGAGATGTGCTGAGTGTTGTCCAGTTTATTGAAACAAAGGTTCGAATAAGTGAGACACACCGTGTCATGTCGGGAATGAACGGTCGTACTATTATATATGTTGGTGTATCTTTATAAGGAAGGATTTCACCAGGTTGGTAACTAATATGAAACTTTTGTGGTGTAGGCAATAAGGGTGCACATCTAACCATTGGAACCGTGTAACCGGACCGGAACCATTGGATCGATCCAGTTCTAGGGTGCTAACGGTTCTGTTCCGATTCTAGTTCCCAAATTTTCTGAACCGTTGATTATGGATCGGTTCCGGTTTAGTGTCCTGTAGAACCAAACCGAACCGTAGATCCGAACCGTAACAGGAACCGTGGATCTAAACCGTCGATCCGACTTAGTTTTAAAAAAAAAAAACCCAAAGCGCCTAAGCCCTTTTTGAGCGCCTCACCCATTTTCAGCGCCCTACCCCTGCCCTTTTTGAGCGCCCTACCCCTACCCTCTGCCCTCTCTCTCGCCTCTCTCTCTCTCTCTCTCTCTCTCTCTCTCTCTCTCTCTCTCTCTCTCTCTCTCTCTCTCTCTCTCTCTCTCTCTCTCTCTCTCTCTCTCATCGTCCGGTCCCAGTGCCTCTCTCTCTCTCTCTCTCGGTCCCAGCGCCCTCCCTCTCTATATCTCTGTCTCTCTCATCGTCCTTGTCCCAGTGCCCTCTCTCTCTCTCTCTCTCTCTCTCTCTCTCTCTCTCTCTCTCTCTCTCTCTCTCTCTCTCTCTCTCTCTCTCTCTCTCTCTCTCTCTCACCGTATCTGGGTGCTCCTGCGGCACCTGCAAACCCCATGAGTCGCTTTACTCCATTCGTTCATCTAGACGCACTGGCTCCCGTTTTCCATCATTGGATGTGCGCAAAAATGGACTCTCTCCAAGACTCTTCTCGTCAGTAAGGGAAAAAAAAAACCCTCTTCTTCTTTCTTTAGTTTTTAGGGTTTCAAGAATCATTATCACATGGCGTACACGTGCGCGTGATCCGCACCGTCCATCAGGAGGGAATCGTCTTGCATTTTCCATGGCCCAAAGATCAGGCTGCCCCACTTATTCGGTGGGCCAATGTATGTGGAAAAGTTAATTACGGCTTAGATTAAATGATCAAGAATGCACGTTTTGTGTGGGATTGTGTCCTTCTTGATTTCTTTGAGTGGAAAAGGTAATCACAGTACGATTATTAGTTTCTTTTTTTTTTCTTTTTCTATTGAAATGGTTTTCATTTTTATTGGTTTCTCTTTTTCATTTCTTTGTTTTCATTTCTTTGTTTGTCCCATGCACCGGTTCCAGTTTCATTCCGTTTTTACGGTCCGGTTCTGGTTCCAGTTCTAGGGTGCTAACGGTCCGATTCCGGTTCCAAAAATTGTAGAACCGTTAGGAATGGTTCGGTTCTGGTTTCACCCCAGAACTGGACCAAACCAACCCGTGTGCACCCCTAGTAGGCAATTGGTTTTTGGCTTTATGGGTGTGGTGTATCATAATTAAAATTATAGCTCAATTTGAACCAAACAACTATGACCCCAAGCGTTAATATAAGTAGATATATAGTGTATGACCGAGATTTGATGAGATCGATCACCTATTCGGCCACTTGTTCAATTTGTAAATAGGATTTGGTGATATTCAAATCATGGGGTTCATACTCTAATGATGGGTTACACCCCTCTGTATGAAATGACTTTTCAACGCATATGAAGTTAAATGAGAAATAGATTCTTACAATCAATGATAGAGAACAACTGCAAAATATATTTCCAAGTGAAGAACTGAGTCCAGCGTGCGAGCATATAGACTCAAATTACAGTTAAAAATTACCAACTACTTTATTGGCGTTATGGATTACACTACGGAATTTAAATAGCAAGCTAAAAGTAAAATATTATATTCAGAAATGTAATTTCCTTGACACGAAAGGTAAAAGATTATACTATGGAATGTAAATTGACTAGTAATTGAAATTAAGGATAATTGTTAGATAATGTTTGGTTTGATTGGGTTGGTATGCGATGAAATCTTCCTCCTGCATTCCTCTTCTATTTATAGGTTTGATCCGGCCATCTGGATCATTACCACATTTTAACGGTTGCCATAACCGTTCAGCACTACTTGACTCCATTTTTTTATTCTTTTCCTATCTGTCTCGTAACCGTTCTTTAACGATTACTCTTCCATCGGTCACTTTAAACAATGATGTGGCACTGTTTGATACGTTCTTGTTATTGTTACCAAGAAATCTTTTTCAAATCTTCAAATACACCATGCGGATTAGTACATATCACACGTAATCTATTCCGATTGGTTCTCATTAGGGATGGTGATAACGGGGATGAATAACCCTTAGTAGTTAGGATAAGGCTTTGATGATTAGTGTGGCTTAAGTGAGAAAATGTAGAATTTGTATTAGGTGGGCTCTACATGATCATCGATTTGAATCATATCATTTGATTATTGTGATTGAGCATATTGGTGAACCCCATTGGTAATGATATTTACGGATAGGTCTAAGGTGGTATACACTGATATTGTGTTTCCTATTCATAGTATTCAGATAGGCATAAACTTTATATATCTAAGAAGTTGATGCCATTTCCTATTGTAATGCCTCGAAAATCGAGGGTCGAGCAAAGGCTCAACCCGAGATCCGTCGCATCACTTATGCAACATAGAAAATGATGATTAAATGTTGTTTGTATAAGTGCATTTAAACATGAATGGCATTATACTAAATCAACATATCATACTCTAGAGACGATTAAATTAAGCAAGCAGAAGACTGTCATAGATATATAAAGTGTATAAGTGGATGTAAATCCCAGAGTATGATCATGTTACCAGGCTGAATAATTACATGTATAGTTCCAAAATTTACAAAATGATAAAGTGTAATATCATCCAATCCATATCCCTGTAGCCCTGGTGACGCAACTTCAGGTCTACATAGACCCGCCAGAGAGTTGCAGGTAGGAGAACTCCTCCTCGTCATCATAGAAGACATGCTCCATCTCGTAAGCCTCGTCATCACCTGAAACTAAAACAGGGTCTGGTTGGTGTTTTAAAACACCGTCCCAGAGTGGGTGTAAGTGATCAACTCAATGGAGCTATAAGACAAAGGTTAACATGTTATCAATTCAGTCAAGCAGTAATGATAAAGCAATATAACGAGCATTTCCTAACTACTCTGGTTAATGCATCGATGATATGTATTAATGATGTATGTCATCGCCTGCACTCTCTCTGCGACATCATCTCACAGTCGCGCATACTAACTTCCGTTGTGCTCAACTCCTACGCTAAAAGCACATGCAATGCGGTGCATGGTCAATTAGCCAAGTTCTTAATTAGACCTATTCACACAACAGGTTCGGGAAGCTAAGGTACTTCCCTTTATATCACTTACCAAAACAATGATCCATCTGGGGTCGTCAATCCTAATTAATCACATATGATAGACAAGTTCACAAGTTTACACTATAGGTCATTACGGGAGGCTCGTCACCTCAGCGTAGGCTTAATTCATACTTGAGGTCACTGCGAGAGGCTCGTCACCTGATCGTAGGCCTATTTTATACTTGAGGTCACTACGAGAAGGCTCGTCACCTTAGCGTAGGCCGACAGCTCAAATACAGTGTCTTATATCACCGTATTCGGCTCACGAGTTTGGGTTGCTCACTGGACACTACGGGGAGGCTCGTCACCCCAGCATAGGCCGACAGCTCGACCACGGTGTCCCATATCACCATGCCCGGCTCATGAGTTTTAGCAGATCGCGGTACCAAGGTTTAAACGGGCTTTACGTTGGTAAGTGGTACTTAGATTTAAGCAGTTGCGTCCATACATGGTAAACATACATTAGGCCAATCGGGTTACTTGACAAGCTTGATTGGTACAAGCGCACGTTAAATTAATTGACATGGAGTGCATACGCACTCCTTGTGGCCTAACCACTGTCGATAATCACCATACGACTCGGATTCATCGAACATATCTGTTATGTCGGAACCAATTCAGCCACTCGATCGGAAGTCGTTACTGATTGCCTGGACTATGTAGTAGTCCCAATCACACTCAAATGTAATAGATATTCACATATGATAATCATAACAGAGTTTGACAATAAATACAAATATAATAATAATTTGAGCATTTTATCAAATACATAGAACATGTTATTATATATAGGCATTTTTATACATAAATCACGTATTAAAATTAAGGTTACTTGAAAGAATTTATACACATAGATAAGGTAGTTGAGAATCTTATTCCAACACCCTTAATAATTACAATTCAACAAACGATTACTCATACAGGCATTTTATCAAACACTTATCCTAAACATTACTACATACTTGCCTTAACTCAGTTATAACTTATATTATAGCAAATCTTTTTGCAAAGGAGTTGTTATACATACAACAAACATTTATTCAAGATTAATAGTCATGGCAAGTACAAATCATAATTCTGTATTCATTTGAACATTTCAATAAACACATGAAATGCATTATATTCAACATAGTTCATATAAATGTGTAATGCACGGATAACATCGTATCTAAACACATGTGACAGTAATTAAGTCAGTCATAAATAATTAACTGACATTGAAAGCCTTAAAAACCATAACCTAAACGTTTCTAGTCTGCACCTTTCGTTGGTAAACTCGAATCGAACTCAGTTTAAACACTACGCCTTTATCACGACACAACGACTACCTGAATCAGGAAATAGGTTAGCTATTTCATCGATTTATCTACTTGGATACCTAAAACAAATTAGGCTTAGGATTTCTTATGCAAAAACGGAATCAAAATCACTAGTGTAGCGACGCGGGAGAGGCAATTCAACACATGAAGTGGCGGGAATAAATCCCGGCTACAAACCCCAACTCTCTCTCTCTCACTTCGTCTCACTTTCTCCTTCTCTATTCTCTCTTCTCTCTCCTAGGATTTAGAAAATTCGTATGGAATGAGAGAGGGGTGGGTTTAGAGTTTTATATAGGCCCAGAAGTGATGTCGATGGCCCCAGGGTCATGGTATACTTAGGTTATAGCCAAAAATCGTTTGTTTCGGGCCAACGGAGCTCATCTGGAGGTCCATTACCTACATACGGTCTGGAAAAAGTTCTCTGACAATGGATCAATGTCAGGTTAAGGTTTCGGTCCAATCGAATTTGTGGATCGACCGTGTAGGATAGGTTTCAGTTCAACGGTCATCGTCACTCGATCAGGGCCACAAGTACACTAACATGTGGAGGGAAATTTCCATGATCGAGGGTATAATTGGGTCAAAATTTAACGGTCTGAAACCTTAAATTTGGCCTGCAAGCGAACGGCCCAATTCACTTAAATTTGAGTTCATTTTCTAAAGATATTCGCGTTTTGCACACACTTTACTCGAGGTTCTAGTTGTGCGTTTCTGGATACTATTCAGGCTTGATTCCTACGATGGTTGTCAAGCCCAGTAAAGCAGTCATAACCGTATAGTTTCGTGGTAATCAGACTTTCGATGTGCGGTTCAGGTCCGATACAGAGTTTCAATGTGCTCCCGAGAGCAACTAGGTTTTGAGATTGATCATAAGTTTTCAGGTAATATAGAGTCAACAATTCTATTGGTTTTGGATCTTACAGTTCGTATAGAAAGCAGTTCAAGCCAATCTACTGATTAATTCAGTTTAGTACTTAATTAATTTTCGTCTAATTTTCAAAGAATTTGATCCTTAGTGATTTCTGCCTGAGGTGGTATTCGGGTCTTTGTACGAATTTTTTCGAGACATTACACCCGTTAATTAGGATCTTGATCTTTTAGCTAACAAGTATGGAAAATTAGTTTCATTAAAAAGTTTCTTAAATGATATAAGTTGCGGAAGATCTAAGAAGTTTTTCATCCATCTATATCAATAATTCAATATTACATCTCAATTGGGTATGTGTAATTTAAATTTATAGTTTATTTGTTTCTTTGTTATTGAATTGATACATAAATTGGTCATTTTATTTTGCAATTAAGTATAACATAATAATGATGAATTGATACATGGTGTTCGATGGTCTGGAGTATATTTTTAAAGGGTCACTTTAAAAGACACATGATCGATGACTTATTAAAAGGTCATGGTATTAGCTTAAATATTAGGCTAGCTAGCCACTCTATTAGTATTGTATGCTATGCAAAGCTAATATATTAATCTTAATCATTGGTTTGATAATGTAGATTATTGATCATAATGCCTATGAGTCTTGTGTGGACATGTTATTAATATCGTTGCTACTAATTCAATCAAAAAAGGTCACACGTGTGATCAAGGACCCTTATTCAAATTTTGTGTGCGTGTATGATGCACAGGTGTGCCAGACTTTACTCAACTCGGGGTTTGATTGAACCACTAGTGTTCCCTCGCACTGATCTAAATGGACAAATTGAAGACTAGATATAGGATCCAGTTATTCTCTCAAGCACCGATTGCACTCAACGTTTAGGAGATTTGTGAAATGGTACAGGTTAGTCATTCCAAAGAAATTCCTTTTGCCTTGTGATAATAGATGTGAGTTTGTAGACTAAAGAACTTTTTCTTTCAGTGTGATTCGCTACTATAGTTCAACAGTAAAAATAATGGAGGAAGAAGATATAAATCGAAAGTGCTCTTTTATTAGTACTTTTATAGTAATGGCACTCATAATTGGCTTGAGGGATGACAATTCGTTCGTTGCCCAATTGGAATTGAGCTTCGTAGCGAGACAGTCGTGATGTGCAGAATGATTGTCTACTCATTGCTCAATTAGAAACCGATGCCTCGTGGCGAGACGATTGATGGGGGTGGATCTTCAAATATTTGTTCGTTACTTGGTCTGAATAAGGCTTCGTGGTAAAATGACCAGTGAGGTGACAGCCTCTTTGTAGACTTGGAGGGAACCAAGCACGTGGTAAGACGATCGTGAATCAATAAACAGTTCATCGTCTAGTGTGGACCAAACTTCGTGGTGAGATACTCGGTGGAATAGAAAGCCCCACAATATTTCATTCAAAACCAAGCGATCTTTCTTACGATCCAGTGGAATACCATAGATGAAGAATAGAAAGATAAACTAATAACTAATAACTAAGACCTTCATGCTATGAGTAACGATGGGGCTTAGACAAAACTAAAATAAAGTAAAAAAGAGAAATGTCTATGGTGGATGGATAAATAAAGCTAGGCTTAATTGTAGTAGTGTGAGACTTGGAGCTCTTCGTGGAGTATTGTTTATATAGGCTTCTAAGAGGTGGTGGCCTTACGTGCGCTTCAACATCATAAATAATTTAGATGATTAACACGTCTTTGGACTCTCATATTGGAAAGTTATTACGATCTTTATGGGTCGTTTGGCACCGTGGATTGGAGGGGATTGACAATCCCTAGGCTGTTTGGCACCATAAAGTAACTGGGGGTTGGCAATTCCCTCGATCTGGGGGTTTGCAATCCAAAGTCCGACCTTAGATTACCTTTTTAGAGCAGCTCAACGGTCAAAAATCTAACCATTTGAAGATTTTCTTTAAAAACCTATATTCGCATGCAACCCAACAAAGTCTCTCTCATTCATCTTCTTCAAAAAAACTGTGACCATTACCGCAACTCTTCAGTACCGCGAAGGTTGCCGCTATACTGCCGCTAGAGTGTAGGTCTGCCGGAAGGTTGCTGCGCCATTGCTGGTATTGAAGGAGATGGACCTATTTTCTTTGAAGGAGACGGATTATAAAGGTTGGTTTATATTTTACTGGAATGAATTGCAATTTATTATTTAGATGGCCCACTAAAATGGTTATGTAAAATCTATTCCGACTATGTGATGACTTGTCAAAATTTATCTGTATGGCCAAAATATTATACTAATTTAGGCTTAATATGAGCTACACCAAATTAAACAGTGAATGGAGGGACGAAAACATTTTATTCATATGTCCCACCATGATGATTATATGGACGGTGTAATCCAACTATTATATAGCTCATTAAAATTTAAGATTTGAGAAAAAAAATTAAAGGTAAATATCATTCAAGTGGACCATATGAATGAAAACAAATTCAACCATTATAATTGCTTTTACACACTGTGTGATCAACTTGAACTACCAATGGCCCTGAAATTTAGATCCTAAACCTAAAATTGGATAACTCTTATTATAGTAGGTGTGGATTTCTAACTATAATTAAGGAACCTAAAGAACTTTGTTTTTTGCAATAAAAATGAAGAAAGTTATAACGTTCCTGTAAAGCCACCATATTTTAGTGTTATTCATGCAGCCCTGTGCATTCTTTAAAATACAATGTGGTGGCAATGTAGTGCCACCGTCATTCATGCATATTATCCTCTCGGTCCATCTATTTTATCAGATACTTTTACTGGGTTAGCCTAAAAATAAAGTATATAAAAAAATCAACTGGACCACACCATTAAAAAAAGTGTTAATTAAACATCTATTGTTAAAAAGTTACTAGGGGCCACAGAAGTTTTAGATTAAGTTGATAATTGTGTTTTCACTTCATCCACGTCCGTGTGATCTTAAGAATAGGTTGAATGACAAATAAACATCACTGGAGGCCTTGTAAAGGTTTCAACAGTGGAAATTAATATTTCTACTATTTTCTGTGGTATGTTCCACTTGAGCTTTGTATATGCTTCAATTTTTGGCTCAACTCCTAAAATAATACGTGGGTGCGCGTATGTTTTGTAATTTCTATGGTGTGTATTTAGACCACCCGAAATTAGAGTAGATATGTTTATCTTAACACATGACAATAGTGAAATTTAGTGGGCCCACTTTTCTAGCCCACCTGAAGTTCGGAATTACTTCTTTTTTTTTTCTTTTTCCAATGTGTATATTTTGATAGGTTTGTTATCATAATTATTTATGTTGCAGTATATTTTAACTACTTTGGATATTTTAAATAATTTACTTGGTCTCCTTTAATATTCATGCAAATATACCACAAAATTTGAGAGGGTTTCAAATCCACACTCCCAAACACAAATTTTACAATCCAGGAGGTTCCAAATCCAAGGTGTCAAATAGAAACAGGGGGTTCCGAATCCAAAGGGTTGACGATCCAGGGGGTTCCAAATCCAGGGGGTTTCAAATCCACGCTCCCAAACAGGCCCTTATATCACTTGACTTTGGCATCCGCAAAGAGGTGCTGTTAGCAAGGCTCTAGCATTTAATAGTAAATAAAGATCTCATTTGATGAGATTCTATCATTTAATGCTGAGAAAGAGACTTGCTTTAATGAGACTCTTGTTTTTTGCAAAGAGAACTTTTTTTTTATAGAACTTTGCCATTTAATGCACTCTCATGTGCACGTCTATAATTCCTCATCTCAAAGTTATCGACACCACACATGACACGACTACCACATGGCATCTCTAGATTATTTGATTTGGCCGCGCCAGATTAGGTGTAAATAATGATGGACGGTGTAAGTAGGATTTTGCTCGTCAATAACGCGTAGTGCCGACACGTGGCAATATTTCATTGATCCACATAAGTGTGCCAAAAATGGGTATAAACAAATGTTATAACTAGTTATAAACACCCCATCTAAAATCATAAATAATAATTTATAAGATTGCAACAAACTTTTGAAATTGCCACCTGATCAGCATAGACAAGTATTGCAAATGAAAACAAAATGAACCAAGAAGATATCCGAGACCATCCAAAGCCGGCTAAATAGTCTGAATTGTCCAAAATGCAGTGGTAGGGATCAGATTACCGCCGGTGACATGACACTCTCTAGAACTTTGTGGTGGGTCCTGTAGATGCTGAGGCGGCAAAACTGCCTTGGAAAATGTAAAAAAGTATTAGTTAGAATTAAATTTGTGTCGGTTCAAAAACTATACTTATCAGTGTGTAGTAGCTCTTATCATCCAAATGATTTTAAAAAATGCAAAATTAGGCCACGTTATTACCGGCAGTAATCTACTTCCCTTCGGTCTTATCTACAAAGTGTAGCTCATTTCTCTCATTTGAAGATGTTTAAAAAAAAAGGGGTGAAAAGCTCTAAGTGAATATGAGAAAGAAAGAAATGAGTAGAAGAAAAAAAGAGTTTTCCCTATTAGAGGATTGCGCTTAGAAAAGCTCAATGGGGAAGGTCTCTACCATGCTAGAAAATTGCCAATTTAAAGAAAGTTCAACTGATCAAGTGAAGTATAGATTAGAATCAAGGACACCCAATTAGCTCTTTCCATATAAGAGTGTTTGGCTTCTCTCTTTTTCTCTCACATATTTACAAGTTTATACCTACATCTCATACATAGCATTCAAGTATCTTACTTTTGCTTATTATTTTTTTTTTACTCCAATGTTTGTCCACTTAGACCCTGGATGTAGATGCCTCTAGAACTTTTCGGATTCCAAAAAAATTAATATAAAATCCTGTAAAGTAGATACCACACTTTGTGTAGGCGGAAAACAACACCTAACCCCTTCTTCCATTATAGAGACTCATAGAATCTTCGGTCGTAAACCAACCATGGGAGTCACTCGGAATCTTTGGATCCCTTGACTCTAGTGCGATTTTATTGTTCATATATCCTAACTTAATTAGCTATTGACGACTTTAAATAAACAAATTATCACGCTTGAGTCAATACTACTCTCATATGTGTAAAGAGATAAAAGAACATGCCTGAGGAGAGTCGATGTGCATCGTAGAATCTACAATCACAGTAGCATACACGTATATATATATATATATATATATATATATATATATATATATATATATATATATATATAGTGGAGATCTTCACTTTGTCCAGTTCGAAGGCAAGATGGATGGTGAATGAGAACCCATCATACATGATGTGGATCCAAAAAATCTAAACCCGGATGGTTTTTCATGTGCATTCAAGCGAGTGGACCTCATGAAACCCCTCGGGCCCTAGTTTTACTTTGATCTAAAATTTTGATGGGCCATGAAAAATGAAAACAGTTTCCTCCCTTGATTTGCATTTCTCTTTGCTAATGGCCCTGGAATTTTAGAAGAGAAAAATTTGTCACATGGGGTTTCATGGGATTGGACATCATATGGACCGTTGGATTAGACACCCATGACACGTGTGAAAGTGCGCACGTTTTCTATATATATATATATATAGTTATTTTAAGATGTTTAGCCAAACCTATGTTTACGTGCGCTAAACTTTTGCACATGTGCCATGGGTGTGTGTAATCTAAACGGTCCATGTGATGCGGAATCCCATGAAACTCATGTGGCAAATTTTATTTGATCTAATTTTTACAAGAAAGAGAAATTTTATCAAAGGAATGCTGTTTTCAGTTTTTCATGGCCCATCAAAGTTTTAGATCAATGTAAAACTTGAGTCTGTGGGGGTTTCACGAGGTGCTTCTTCACATCCTCTTTATGTTTTGGATCCAAATCCTATGGTGGGTTCTCAAAAAGTTCCCGGGCATGGTCGGATGCGAACCTTAGTTAACGCAGTGAGCATTTGATTATATATATATATATATATATATATATATATATATATATATATATATATAATATGAGTTAAAGAATAGAGATTCCTTTGGTTGTCCTTGAAAACTTAAGGTTGAACATAATGGATATGTCGAGAGACATTTTTCATGAATTAGTACCGTGTCGTTCTATAATCACTTAGCTGGTTGTAGGACAAACATGTAGTTGCTACTATTCTTATATGATCATATTCTTATGTCAGGGAACCGATGACGAATTAAGATGGAATCTCTTCGTTATCAGATTTGATGACGATTTGGTATACATGTGCCCTACCCAACATAGAAGTATAGGTGTTCCATAGGATCTTGGTATTAAATTTGTTTGACTCTTGCATTGGAGGATTAGTTCAAGTTTCTAAATCAAGAAAGTCACAATGTCTAGATATAATCAACTTGTTTATATACTAGCTTTAATTAGTCTTTAAAGTGAGGGCACGTAGGGAGTTTAAGTTCCTCATATCATGTCTTTGGCCCACATCACGAAGTCAATTACAGTGGCTCACATGTGGGTGTTGTTGGATTCATCTATTAAGATATAGTTAATCCAACAAGAGATTCACTAATATCCTAAGAACACTCTTATGACTAAGATTTGGTAGTTCGGACCATCTATCAAGTTATTTTTCACTGATACCAGTACTTCAAAAGTTTCAAATACGAGTATTTTTCAATTGTTGATAATTTGTTTTAACTATCAAAATGTTTTTATCACTCTTGATAATAATACTGACAATTGAGATGTTGTTGTCTATTAGTTGATGTACATGAAAATTGGATTAAAGATTGATGGACATGTTCAATAGGTGAATGAAGTCAATTTCGATGCATAATCAAGTAGAATTATGGACTTCAGATGTAGCGGAGCATACTAAAGTTTATAGGGTTGTAGAACACCGTACTATTGTCTCTACCTAAACTCTATCTTCTTATAAATAAGATTATATTTCAATAGAAAAGGAAGTGTAAAAGAGAGAGAGCCTTGGATGCCCATACCTCATAGGGGTTCACCATGTAAAGATCTCTCTCTCTCTCTCTCTCTCTCTCTCTCTCTCTCTTCCCTATGATCATATTAGAATTTTAGAAACGTGGTAAAAAATAAGAAAAAATTCGAATGTTTAAATTAATTAATGTCATATCAAGGAATACTGTTTAGATATCATCAAGTTTTTGTAGTAAGCAAAATTTTTTTTAAAAATGATCTAGATATGCCCTTTGATCATAACTTTTGAATACCATTAAATTGTTGATGCTGTACTTTCAAAGTAGAAGATTTTCTTTTAAAGAGAAGAGAGAGTGAAAGAAAATACACTGACCTTAAAGCAGGGCTAGGGCGATACACAGAAATGTACGTATAATGAGCTCTACATGTGTGGACGAGTGATATGGAAAAAAGAAAGAGAGAAGTAATCCCTCTTTTCTCACTTCTCTCTCTCTCATTGTCTCTCTAAGCGGTGACACCCTATGAGGCTTGTATGCCCAAAGGCTATCTCTTTTTGCTGTCATCTTCCTTTGTGATAAGATGTTATTTATAAAGAAGAGTTACAATTTAAGGGAGAGACATCATTACAGTGCTCTTTTACCTAACGAACTTTTATATAATACTCATTGCATCTAAATTAATCATGTACCCAAATTGATCCATCCCTTTTAATGAACATGGTCATCAATTATTGTTCCAATTCTCATGCAAACCAAGTGATGGACCACAATCTCAACTGTTACAATTAATCATCAAATGAAAATGTTTTAAAAGTTAAAACAAAAGATATGATGGAGTTGTGTCCTAAAAAACCAATATGCATCCATTGACCATGTGGATGTGATAGGGTTAGTTTCAATTGTTAATCTTGATGACTAATAGTCTTTTAGTTCATATGATATACTTTAGCCAATATTTGATATTTTCTTAAACTTATATTAATATAGGTTACGTGAGGGCAATTCTTCTGGTTCTTGGTAACTTGAGATTAGATACAATGGTAATTGGCCAGGGAGAGTTGTTTTTCATGGATCTTACTATCTAATTGAGCCATAAACAACATAAATGCGTAAGACATATATATGAGTGTAACACTTGAGCCAAATCAGCACTAAATCCTAAGGCACCCACTAGCGAAGCCACCCCAGGACCGTGTCAGGCAGACTACATATTGCAAATGTGCAAAGCCCCAAAAACTAGGGGTGAATAGGGTCAAATGGCTGTTTTCACAAATCATGAAGGGACGACGTCGCAAAAATAACTAATCCTAAGTACAACCGAGAGCTGAAATGAACCTCGAGGGTTGGCTATCCCAAGATTCGCCCAAACAGACCAAAATAGGCCAAGGCTATTCATCGTAGTTCCACTAAGCCCGAAACTATAGTAAATCGTCTGTCTCATTGGGCTTGATGCCCATCATAGGTCGCAAACTAAGAAAGTGCCTGGAATTGTCCAACTTGGGCTGGAAGCCAAGCGCTTGAAGTAAGCAAATCCCCTAGGCTGAAATATGAAACTTAAGTGAAATGAACCCCTACTCTTTCACAAAGTTGTGATTTTTTACTATTAGATTGTAACCAAACTCGAGGTATGAGTTAAGGATATTTCTTCTTTTGTATCCGTATAGCCGCGGCCCCGATCGATCACTGACGACCGTCTATCGCAAGTGGGGTCCCCACAATTGATCGAAGCATCCGATTTCGGCCCGATTGTGACAAACCATATATCACATGGTGAGACACCGGCCTCTTGGTGCGGATGAGCCAGTGGGCCCCCAAAGAGACACTGTAGGCCGAAAACAACCTCCCTCAGGGCAAGTCTAATAGGAAAATGGGCATTGGGGCTATTTGTGCATATTCCTAGTACTATAAATAGTCCCATTTCTTAATCCCTCAATCTCACACAAAAATTTAATTACAACAAAAAGAAAGAGATGAGGAGAGAAGGGGTTATAGGTGGGGAGCTTATTTGAGAATTTGTCCTACCACCATTAGCTGCAATGTAGCTACGATCGTGCCACACCATAGGAACTTACTTGGCAATAAGTAAAGCTAGCTATTAAACCCTTTTTTGAGATTTAGGCCATAAGGGTCGATTGCATGTGCCCTTGCAAACTAACCTCACTGGTGCAGAGCACCAACAAGCCAATCCGTGAGACCCTAGCCCTAAGAGTGGGTCCGAAGGCCGATGTACCACTTCAAGGTCTAGTCGATTACCTCTAGATTGTCGTTTATCACACTCCATGTCACGATTAACGATTTGTGTAGTGAAAAGATGATTGCATGCTAACCAGTGCGCACTCATATGACCATTTGCCTTTCATAAATTGCTAATCGTGTGTAATGGGATGCTAGGATAAGTTGAAATTGAAAATTTCATTGCTCATGCTTCCTATTATCCGTCTGCATATGCACTCAATTTTCCTTAACTCATGCGAATTACGATTATTAGTGGTAGTGTGCCTATATGTTCGATAAAATGCCCAAATAAAGTAGAATTAACCTGATTTGCTGTTTGGTACTCTTTCCTATAGTTGCGATAATTAATTTATTAATGTATTGAATGATTGCGGCTATTTGGTTAATCAGGTTAACTAGAAAATTATAAATTTTATGAGGGCAGCCCTAATTGAGTCGGTCGCCCTAAACTAGTCCGATTGACTCGAGCCGAACGTGGACAACTGATAGTAGTCGGATTACATAAGATGCTTGCACCTAGTGCCGATTGTGCCAACCATGTTGCACTGAGTCATATCGAATCTAGTGATACGATCCCCGAGTCTTATTATGGGACCGACCAACCACGTTTGGGGTGATGTGTCCACCATGTTTGATAACGAACCTAGGCGGATCAAAGATTGCAAGTACAGAGTCGCTACAACCACCTTGGGCCTAGTGATTTGAATAAGGCCATTGACTAAATGGAAGTGTTTCGGCTTCTCCAATTTTGTTAGATGAACGGACTTAATTAATTAATAGGCTAACATGAACATTCATCGCATCGCATTAGTTTATGCTGTGGTGACATGTGTGTTATGATCGCGAATGTGGCATCGGGGGTCGCTTATGAGGACGATACATCCTCATACCAAAGCATGCAGGCATTAATAAGAGTAATTAAGAACTAAATGCTTAAGTCGCTTTATCGTTAACTGTTTTTATGAAACTGATAACATGCGTAACTTGGTGTTAATGGAACTACTAAGTTGATCACTCACTCATATTATGGGACGATGTTTTGAAACACCGACCAGACCCTATCATAGATGCATGTATCATGAAGTCTGACGCATTGGAGGAGGTGTTTGTGGATTTAGAGGAGGAGCTCTTGTATTTCTAGTTACTGGGTGGGCCGTTATAGGTCGTCTTCGGGATAGCGATGAGATTTTTGGGTCAATACATTTTGAGCCTCACTCCCCATAGTATGGTTGTGATGTAGTAATTTTATTCACAATCTTGCTAAAAATATCGAACTGAGTTAAACTGAGTGGGAAACTAGGATTCGAGGATCCACTTGTAGAGATCGGGAGATCAAAGATGTAGTTTTGAAAGTATGAAAGGTATATGAATTAGAATGGATTCCATCACCAAACCATGCCCAAGAGACATAGCAAAAACAAGTAATTAAACAACCATGTATGAAGGTTGGGCCTAGACATGATTTGAATAAGGCCACGTTATAAACTAAAAGGAAAAGTGCTCAAAGCCATTGCGGACCCATTGTAATTTTTCGGCTTCATTAAAGACTAAAAAATTTGTTAAGATGAACAAACACTTAATTAATTAATTAAAGGCATGAAGCAAAACATGAACTTTCTCTATCTATAAGAGGCGCATTAGTTTATAACAAGAAAAGAAGAAAGACTACAAACTTTCTCTCTCTGTGGTGACATGTGTGTCGAGATCCATCTTTTATAGCACCGTGATGAGAGAAGTGTTGGCATTTGATGAGTGAGGCACGGGGTCGCCTACGTTGAAGCTGAAGGTGAGGGATGTGGAATGGATTATGAGGTATACATCATCTCATACGGACTAATGGAAGATACACATGCATTCGACCAATGATGAGGGCCGTGGGTTCATGATGAACGGTAAGAACAAGGATGCAAATGCTTAAGTCCTTACGCAAGCTCGTTTTAAACGAGAAAGAATCGTTAATGTGGCCCATTATCCACATCGGTTGAGAAATCCACACCGTTTTATGAATAGTGAATTGATAACTCTTCATCCACCGTATCTTGGTGTAATCACGATCCTGGTACACATGCATGGTACTACTAAGTTGATCACTCACTCATATTAGTGGGACGATGTTTTGAAACACTGAAGGATGAGTGGGGCCCACTATCACGAACTCGGCGGTGGTCCGGCGATCATTGTTCTCATGCCCGCCGTTCATGGCAGATGGCTCGGGTCAAATGCGTTTGACCGAGCTCGGTGTCCGATGCGGCTCGCGTCGACTCTCCATGGTATGCATCTTTCATATGGGGTCCACTGAGGTGCAAATGAAGAATCACTCCGTTCATCGGCTTCCCCACCCAGTTTAAGGGGTCGAGAACAAAATTGAAGCATATCAAGATGGGAGGTGTTTGTCCTTTGGGATTTAGAGGGGAAATTTCTTGGTTAATTTATTCTTGAAGCCATGTATGGAGTTTTGGGCCAAGCGGATGGGTGGGTGATCTTGCATTCTCGGACCAATTTCGGGCCACTTGAGCTTGATTTCTCGTTATAGGATCTCGTCTTGTAAAATCGTCGATCCCAATCCCTAGAGTCCGTTCCCTGCTTTTGTGACATCGGAGCAAATGAGATACCCAATTTTGGATCTAAATACATTTTGTGTTTTGGACTAATTAGGGTCTGATATGCAATATTTGACCCTCAACATTTTGGAGCCATATATATATATATATATATATATATATATATATATATATATATATATACGTTGGTACGGGATGTAGTCCGGCGTCCACATAGCAGAATCTCATGAAAATGTATACATTTTCTTGAAAAATGTAGTTGTTCCTTGATTAAAATATGATAAAATTTATTCTGGGGGTTTCACGTCACATCAACGGTTCAGATTTGCGAGATTCATCCATTTTAATTCCTTGAATGCCCACATGTATATATATATATAAACGAACTATAAAACACGTTGTTCCTTGAGTTAAAATAGCATAAGTGACAATAGGAATATCGAGAGTCGAGTATCACTCATATGTCAAGTAAAACGAACTATAAACCACATTTCGAAATCGAGGGCGTTACAATTAGTATCATACTTTGGGATATATGACTATCATGTGTGAGCGGACTGACTTAAGTCAGGATGGAAGGTCTCCACCGTTAAGAGCCAATTTAATATTGGGTGTGCCTTTGCCTTTATACTACATGGGATTAAGAGTGTGCCATAGTCATAGGATTATGAAATTTGGAGTACTTTTGGTCACTTAAATTGGAGAATTGAATTCAAGTTAATATTCTAGGGCCCTATGATCACGTGATCAATGACTTGATTTTATAGGAAATATGATCAATCATCGGACTTGAGGATGTATAAGGGTCTTAATCGTAATTAGGCAGCTTTGGCACACTTTATGAGATTTTCTAAAAGCCATAAAAAATGAGTGGTGTTAAGCACGTCAATTGAGATTCATTTATTCCTAATCCGGCCAACATGGGATCCATTAAGTTTACTTAGAGGCTTGTTTATAGTTGCATCTAATTATATTAGAGATTTATCACTAAGTCCAACACTTGAAAAGTTTTAATTAATTTTATGATGGTTTTCAACCATTAAATTTTATTTTAACCATTAAAGTTATTCTTATCGAACTTAATGAAAATATGATAGTCCACTTATTTAATATGGATATAGATTTATGGTTGATTATTGTGATAGTGGAGGGATTATAAAATGAGCTTGTGAAATAAGGTAGATCAATATGTGAATTATACACAATCACACATGTGAAGGAGGGAGAGGCACGCCATTAACTAAGTGGACTACACACGATCACACGTGTGAAAAAGAAGGATCCCCCACCTCCTGACGAGGTGTTTATAATGGCTCTCTCACATTCTTTGCCTAAAATAGACTCGAAAAGACATCTTATAGTAGATAAGTGATAACAACAAACTGTATTGAAAAATCTTATTGTGATTTCTATTATGCTAAGGTATGATTTACACCATTCATCTTTGATTTTTATTGTGGAGTACCTAAGATTACACGTGAGTTCCTATACAATTGATTAATGAAGATGATTTTTTTAATATAAAATTTTATTTTTTGTTGCATATTAAAGTTAAAATCCAACGAGATCAACAATATTTGAAAATACTTGTAAAACCATTTGAAAACTTTGATGCATCAATACTGATAAAAAAACCACTCAATGAAGGGTTCATTTACAAATCTTAGTCATCAGAGCATCCTTATGAGATAAGTGAATCCCTCGTCAGATCATATGGACTCCAACTATATCGTAATGCTTGAACCTAACAACACCCACATATGAGCCACTACAATTACTTCATGAGGTGGGCTAGAGTACTTTACATGAGATTTTAAACTCCTAGATATCCTTAGGTCCAATAATATATGGTGTGCTTATACTCCTATATAGGGTAGGGCATTGATACACTAAATCGTCATTAAACCCAATGGTGGAGACTTGTCATTCTGATTTATTATCGATTCCGTCACACAAGATTACCACATAAGAATGATGACAACTATATATTTGTCCTACAAGTTGTTAAGTGATCATAGAACAATAGAATACCAAGATTCATTGAACACAACTCTCCCTCAACTAGTATTCATTATGTCCAAACTCAAGTTCTCTTCTTTAAATAGTATGTATATATATATATATATATATATATATATATATATATATATATATATATATATATATATATATATATGATTTAAGACATAAGACATACATATATACTAGTCATGACATTAATGACAGGTCCACATAAGATCTATGGTTATCATAATTTATGATTAAGATAATCAAATCAATAGTTAATATTAAAATGTTAACTTTGCAGGGCACATAACACTAACAATTCACAAGTCCACATGTGTAGGGTTCACTATGTAAGTGTCTTTATGCACTGTGCTAGCCTCACTTTAGAATTTGCATTCTAGCTTTCTTCCTCTCCTCATGAAGTAGATCTATGATAAATCTTTTATTTTGAAAGTGTGGCATTGACAATCAAACAATTTTAGACCGTGGCAATTAAAAAGTAAAGTTGAACCTAAATTCCTAATTTTAGTTTTTCACATAAACCTGATAATATCTAAATAATAATCTTCTGGGCTTAATCAATTTATTTTAGCTTTCGAAAGAAAAATCATTATCTTCTGTATTTTCAAAACTCTAACATGCTCGTCATATGAGTTGGTGATTTTAGTGAGATCAAATATTAAATGGTGATTTTGAAAGAAAAATCATTATCCATCTGACATGCTTTTTTAGGGTTGGCTCGAATGTGGAAACAAAACTAAACTCATTAACTCTAGTCAGTGTTGTGGTCCACTTCACAAGATTTATTGTCCATTAGGGCTCTCTCTCCTCTTATAAATAACCTAAATTGTTCATTGTATCTGATTCTATATTATAGAGATAATCAGATCCTCTTTACGCGGATTGCAGGAATACAGCTGTTGGATAGTAGCCAACCATCTTCAACATCGACAATTGGGGCTTTGTAGTAAGTTCTGCGGCTAGATTCACTTCGGCGGTAAGAGCGTTAAGCTGTCCGCTGGCCGAACTAAGGCATCGTTAATCAGAGTGCAAGGAGACTTCCACGCGAGCTTGCAATTCCAATATGCGGATACCAAAATTCAGTAATCAGACCAATGGTCTGTTTGACTCCACCATGAATGTACAAAGCGTAGAAAATCTCCCCCATACACCAACTTCAACATTTCATCTTATGACTTCTAGACAGACAGTTAGGAAGATAAACACATCAACGGTCCAGATTTAATAGAGAAAAGGTTAGAATATTGGTTTAGGGATATGGTTTCTAGAAATCTAGCGTGGAATGATAAACCATGGGCGCCCGTTGTAAAAGTTCAAAACCTGCGTGGACTGATAACGAATCGTAGAATCCGTGCTCTTATTGGGGATTTGCATTGTGTACTCCAGAATATAGATTTGTGCACGTAGGGCAATGATACTCCGATCTAGACCGTTGTTTGTACTGGAATGGGTGGACCCTACGGTAAGATTTTCTCAATTTGGAAGATCCTAGCCACCGTTGTTGTTTCCCATTCTGAGTGACGTGGACCGTTGCTTTGTTATTCTCCTGACCGTATGTTTGCAGGCGAGAAAATTATCACTGTAGACGCCACCTTTTATCCAGCTTCTTTTCTTGAGACGTCCAAAACTTACCTTCCCAATTTTGAGCCTTTCACGTACGGACTAAGCATTTGAGGACGAAAATACCGTACTTTTCAACTGCAACGTGGCCCGATTTGTAGCTGGGAACGGGCAGCAGGTTTGAGTGGGCACCTTAATGTATGGGTATTATCCACACCGTCTATTTATTTTTTCGTATCATTTTAGGGTATTATCCCAAATATTAGACAGATCCAAGGGTCAAGTGGACTACACAATGGGGATTAAACTCTTACCGTTGAAAAATTCTTGGGGACCACAGAAGTTTTGGATGGAAATGATATTCGCGTTTTCTCTTCATCCAGGTCTATGTAACTTTATGAATAGGTTGGATGCAATTAAATATCACGGTGGGCCCTAGAAAAGTTTCAACGGTGAAAATCATTATCACCTCTGCTTCCTATGGTGTGGTCCACTTCGAAATTGTATCTGCCTCATTTTTGGAAATATGGTCTATTATAATACGAAAAAATGGATGGACGGTTTGGATAAGACCCATGCATCTCTCTGGCTACTCAAAGCTGCTACCCGTTCCCAGCTGGAGACCGGCGCGGTAGGACGCAATCCGCGTCCGAAGGGGAACCATGGGCCCACCGTGCACACCGGCATATAAGTGGACCAGTGGTACACAGGACTCCATGGTTCCATAATACTCCGGTTTCCATTTCCTGGAATTGGGCCCCCATTGTTCAATGATCCAGATCTATTGTCTGATGGGGCCCACCGTGGTTGTACTATGCCCAAAAAATCTCCTCCAGGTTATTAACGATTCAATTCGTGGCCATCAAACCGACGGTCCAGAAGAGAATAAAATGACGGCCTGTATTCAATTAAAAAATGGATCAAGATTGGTGGCTAGATCTTCTAATCTGGGAGAGTTTTGAGTAACCATCCATCCATGGTCAGGCCCAACGGATCATTTGTCAGTAGAGCATGGCCAAAGTACCAGAGGCCAGGGAATTTCCTACAAACTAGCCGAGTGGGCCCACCGTGATTTGTGTGACCTCACTCCGTGGATCATTTCTGCCAGCTCATCTTAGACGTGACCCAAAAATAAAGGCTGTCCAAAATCACATGGGCCCACCACATGGAAAAGTGGGGATAAGGACTTTGGGAAATTTTGGGTGATGCTGATATTTGTTTTTTTCCCTTAATCCTGGTTGACCTCAGCTTATGAACGGTTGGATGGCAAGTAAACATCATGGTGTGCCTTAGGAAGGTTCTACTCGTAGGTGTCCAATCCCATGTTCCCTGTAGTGTGGCCCAGATGAATTTTGGATGAGCCTGATTTTCGGGATTACGTTTTAACATGATCTTGAAAAAATGATTGACGGACTGGATGCGAAACAAACATCAAGATGGGCCCCACAAAGTACAGGCTTCTTGTAACTGTGGGCGTCCCATGAAATCCGTGGATGCTGGTGCATATCCTGGGTGATGCTGATATTTGGTTTTTCTCTTCATCCTGGTTGACATCAGCTTTTGAACGGTTGGATGGAAAGTAAACATCATGGTGTGCCTTAGGAAGGTTCTAATCGTAGGTGTCCAATCCTCACTGTTCCCTGCAGTGTGGTCCACTTGAGTTTTGGATGAGCCTGATTTTTCGTCTTATGTTTTAACATGATCTGGCAGAAATGATCGAGGAAATGGATTTGAGACACACATCAAGGTGGGCCCCAAAAAGCACAGGCTTCTTGTTACTATGGGCGTCCTGTGAAATCCGTGGATGCCGGTGCATATCCTGGGGTTCGAGGACCAGATAATTCTTGCTGCTGACCGCTGATTGGCAGACACGGCATCCTCCAACATTGACCGTCCATTGCAATGATGAACTGGAGAACTTTTCAGAGTAGCCAACCTGAATCCTATTTCCCACACGTGCCAATGTAAAACGTGGGCGCAAGATGCCGTGTGGCACAAGATTGGCCCAAACTTAAGGCGTTCATCAGGTCACGGGTGCGTTAAATGCGGACCATTTGTAAATTTTGAAGAGGTAGGGCAGAGATCTCTCACACGTGTGCCGCGCAGGCACATGTGTTGCCATCCATCTCTTCAGTCTCACCTAGCGCAGTGGTTTGCTAGCTCCGCATGCACTTTTACATGCGTCACACGTGCCAAACTATCAAGTGTTTGGGGCATCTGGCCTGCGCATGAGATGGATCCCACCGTTCAAATGACCCGGCGCAAACTCCAAGCGGATCTGCTACTCAGGTGGGCCACACATATAGGGGAAAAAATGAACGGTTCAAACATTGCTAGGGCTGACGTTGAATGCATAGGTCCGACTGACCAGTTTGCAGACGTTATTTTTACACGAGGTCATCCACGATTTAGGACCCACCTTATGGACGGATCAGATGTACACTCGCACAGTTGGAGTGCCACTGATAAAGGTAACATCGTTCGATTCGTGACCATCAAAACTAAGGTTAAAATGGATGGTTATCACTTGCTTAAATACAGAAATATATGCCCATCTTTCGGACGTTAAGATCGTCCAATGGACCTGATTTAAGAGGTAGGCCCATCACTAAACCACCGCCCATTTTTAGGACGGTTGACTTTGTATGGTCTAGGGTCTAGATGAATGTTTGGGCCTTGTAGTGCGATCAACATGGACCGTCCCTTTTTAGGACGGTTGACTTTGTGGTTGCTCGGTGTGCACCGTTCATTTCATGTGCACACTCCGAGATGGGTACTTGAACCTATGGCCATTGTGTTGAAACTTTTGTGGGGGTTACTACAGCGCCATGAGTAGGGCTATATATTAAATGAATAGGGCTATTAGAGCCGGTAGAAACTGATCCGATCTAAACCTAACCAAAGGCTTGAATTGGTACCGATCGAGTAGGACCAATTAGATCCGATCGTACATCGGATTGAGTTCAGATCGTGATCAATTTAGACCGATCCGTTTCAAAATTCGATCGGTGCCGTTTGAGTAGGATTACTTCAATCCGGTCGGGTCCTATATATAAGTTTTTTATATATTTTTTTTTTACTTTTTACTACTCATCTCTCTACCTATCTCGAACCGAATAAACCCTAACCCCGCTTTCTCTACTCGAAGGAAGCGCCGCACCCACCCATCTCTCATCTTTTCTCTCCCGATTTCCCTCCTCTCCTTCTTTCTATCCTGGTTTCTCACACTTCCTTCATTCTCTCCCTCTCTCTTCATAGACTCAACTCGATCTGATTCAATTCGGTTTCTCGGACCGAGTTGGACTCGGTTCGGGTCGGACCAACAAGGATTTGAATTGGATCGAGTCAGTCCTGTTGGACTCAATCTCATATCGAATCAAGTTCATGTCAGGTTCTTGAAAAATCGGATCGAGTCAAGTTGGACCCAATCTAGTTAGACTTGACTCGATGCCCACCTCTAAGAGCTATGTATTAAATGGATAGTTAAGATTACAAGGAGAAAGTGATTTCTTGAGACAAGGTGGACCCAAATGTATGATCGTCTAAATAAATGACCACTTATAGTATAATCAATATAACCGCTACATTTCCTAAGCATTGAATAAGCTGTTAGGATATTTTGGTGGGAGTTCTATGAGAGTGCCAACAATCAAGGGGTGGGGCCCATATGATTTATGGATTATTTGTATCATGGTTAATACAAGATGGACAACCATTCAGACACAGATTAGCTACTGAAGTGATGTCACCATGTTACTTGGGGCTCACCATGATGTATGTGTTATATATACACCATCTCAATTTGGAGAAACCATTTTCGGGCATGAGCCAGAGAATGCAGGCAGATGGAGAGCTCAAGTAGTCCCACCAAAAAAAATAAAAAATGTTAGGATTGAACACCTGTAGTTGAAAACTTCTTTAGGTCATAAGAAGTTTTCGATCAAGCTGATATTATGTTTTACCTTATTTCATGTTTGTGTTAACATTTTTTAAGTTGATATATACACCATCTCAATTTGGAGAAATGTTGGATGTCTCTAAACATCAAATGGAGGTTTGGATGGTATGGATACTTGAACACATCATCTTTGCTCACCGCCTAAAATGAACTCTCTGGATGGATGGTGTGGTGACTCATGTTTTAGGTGACTTCACTTCAGTAACATACTCGCTAATGCCGGGTTCAGTAGCTAATCCGCGTCGAATCATTTACATATAGCATTGAATGGACAATTATGACCATTCAATTTAAGCATCTTTTAGAAGAGATGATCATTAAACAGTGTTAGTAGTATTAACATGAACCATTCCTTTTCATAATACCTAAAAGGACTATTAACATAATATTATGAAAGTGATTTTGAGAGCAGTGGGCAATCCAAGGTGGGATCCACATGATGGATGATCCAGATCAATGAATGGATTGTTTGCAATATTATCAATCTCAACCATCAATTTCCCTAGCTGCCTAGTATCATTTAACAAAAGCAACTTTTTTGAGTGGGGCCCACATGGTAGATCCATGAAGTGGACCACATATGCGTTAATATGAGTGGTGGGGCCCACTCACGTCTGGTGTGATACATAAAAAGTGGTCCCTAAGTGCACGATGTAACAATGTTGCCAAGTAAAGATTAGGTTAAAATAATGTCCACACTTATCTATACCTATAAACAAAGGTGAAAAAGATGATTTTCCAATGGAAGAATACACCCAAATGTTAAATAATAGGATTAAGACCAAATACCCCTTCACCTGTGATTTTCAGACAAATCGGACCCTATTGTTAGTTTCTTTCCATTCAGCCCCCAGCTTTTATTAAATAACTTCAACTAGCCAATTGAGTTTCAACGGTAGAATTTCAATTCACACTGTTTCCCGTGGTGAGGTCCGCTTGAGATTTGGATATATTTCATTTTTGGGATCAAGCCATAAAATTATCTTTTAAAATGGATGGACGGAATAGATAAAATATGTAGATCACGGTGGACCCCACAGAGTTTACTCAGTACGCTTATCGTACTTAGTTACTCAGTACGCAATCCGCTTCCCTTATTCTGCGAGACGGCGTGTGGGACCCACCGTAACGTAGGGCCAACATCTAATCCATCCATAAGGTGTGACCCTTCAATTTCACCGTTTCCTAAATTACCCCCATCCGTCACACTAGTTGGTCCCCACCCTAGGGGGGACAGTTGGAATGAGAACACCCACCTTTAAATCATTCCAGCTAGAGTGTGGGGCCCACCATGTACGCTACTTAGTGAATGAGCCCAAATCAATGATGCATATCCCATCGTACGGTGCAAACTGGGTGATGAAGGGTCACATGCAATCTGGGAGTGCATGCAATTAACTGAGCACGAGGTAGTAAAGAACTTACATAAGATCCAATCCCTCCATCAGATGCTCTTCTTCATCTTCACCACGGAAACCAAAAGTTGGGTTGATCCACTCCGTAAATGTAAGTTAGGATGCGACACCCAGCCAACGTTTAGTTGTGAATGGGTCCTAGAATGGTTTATAAATGCCGTCCAACCCATTTACCCGTTCTTCCCCACGAGAGGAAATTACTCTACTAAAATCATGCTTTTGGGAACTAATGTTAAACCATTTGAATTTAGAGGTTTTAATCAGATCTTGTATTTTCTTATGGTGGCTGCCACCTGAGTTTTACATCACTACGATGTTTGTAACAAAGGCCATCCCCTTGTGACCATGCTACTTTAGTTAACAGTGGTTGGACCATAATGCTCCTTATAGGATCCTTACTCTTGCTCGGGTGGTAAACTCTTAGGAGTTTCAACACCCGGTCAACGGTTCGAGTATCCACGGGTGGTGAAATTCCCCTAGCGTGAGTGTGTGGGTGGGGGGTGTGTGTAGAAAAAAAAAATGCTCCCTATATGGTTACACTTCTCATCTGTATGGTATTTCCGGTGGTTAGATATACCTGGAGATACTTTTATTGATATGTATTATAGCCACACCATTCATCCATTTCGCAATATCATTTTAAGACATGTCTTAAAAAATGAAAAATATTAAATGTTGATGCAGAAATCTGGTTAGCCTTCCTTAAGCCAGTGAACCTGCACAAAGGACAGATAATGAAAACCCTGGCTAGTGCAGGAGACACTCCAATATATAAGTCAGGAAAAGAATCCGGGTCTATATGAATATTAAGGGCTTAGGGCTAGAGATTGTGCATACCTTTCATCTTTGGGGGCTTTCTTATTTATAGGTGGGGAGAGGTGGTGACATAGATGGCGCCTCTCTCTATTTTGGAAGGAACGAATTATAGTAAGATTTGGACCCCTTGGCGGGATGATATTTTTGGATCCTTCAGCTAGAATCTCGATCCTTCGGCTAGAATCTCGAGTAGAGTCGTTTTGAAGTTGGCTTCCTAGATCTTCGGCTGAGATTGTGAACCGACCTGATAGAAGATAGAGGTCAAGTCGGGTTCTATAGAGAGCATGTTCAGTTGTCCTGAAGTAGTCCGACCTGATCCACAACCGAGGTCGGGTCGCGTTCATAGAAGGACAAGTTTTGCCGACCTGAGGTGAGTTAGTTCGTTTCTTTTATATCGCGGTTGATTAGTAATTGTCCTAACCTTGTGTTTAGAGGTTGAGTTTGGCCTTTCTCCATACTTGGTTGAGGAGACGAAGGTCAAACTACCGGATCACACTTGTTGTTGTTTGAATTGCTAACCTGACTTGTTGATAGTAAGTCGGTCTATTTTCCCCGTAACATTAAACACTTTAATGACTTTAAAAAACTTGCAAGCTTTCAATTCAACTACTCTATGTGGTGAGATCCATTTCTAGCGTGGATCCACCTCATTTTTTATCCTATATAACACATAATGCATACGTTATGATAGAGCCTAGGAAATTATGTCACATGAACATACCTTATGATAAGACCCAAGAAGCAATGATGTTAGTTTTACGCCACATTACCACAATAGTCAATTATCCAAATAGGCACAAACAAAAAAGTATAACTAGACAAACAAAACTAAATGCCACGCTGCCTTTCCAAGTGCAGCGGGTAGATAAGGTGATTTATAGCTGGAAGCAAAATAATAGAGAGCAGAAGATGGTGTTTGGTCATTGTCTCTTGATTAATGACAAGAGAGACACCGTTGCTAAGAAAATGAATGCATGATAAAATCAATTTTACAGTGCAAAGCATTTGCACATGCAAATGATTTGTAGACAATCGTACGCTTACATTTAGAATCTTTACTTATATTGGGAAAGTGGCATATGCATGTACAAAAAGGATGGAAGAGAAAAATAGGGGGAAATTAATTAATTTTTTTTAAAAAAATTAAATTTTTTTTAAAAAAAAAAAAAAAAAAAACAAGAGAAATTATAGTAAATTTAAGCACAAGATCCCTAGGATGAGAGCAAGCGAGACGGCTACTAATGGTTTCTACCAAAATTCCTATGTTGTAACCAATACGAAGTTTTGATCACATCAGTCGGGGCAATAAATGTACGGTGTAGATTTTATACAATTATCATAGTGGGTTCTTCAAAGCTGTTGTTGTGCAATCTCCCTGTTGCTACGTGGACTCCTTCGGAGCTTCAATTAATGAATATAAAAATTTTGAATTAGACTACTCATGTTAAAAGACTAAAAAGATGAGGGTAAGATCTTAACTGTTGCAATCTTTATTTAGTGAAATATGAACCACAAGTTAAATAATAAGCATATTTTTTAGTTTTCAAAATATATAATGAACCATTTAGCATATTTACCAATAAGAGCATATCGGAATATTTTCAGAAAATGAGTTACTTTGTTTGTTTGTTTTTGTTTTTTTTTTTTTTTTTTTTAAAGAGCTAATTTGACTTATTCGGATAAACATTTCTATCTATTTTTTGGAAAAGTTTGACCTTGAACTTTTAAGTAGCTCTTATCTTAGTTTCTTATCTTTTATTTACAATCATTTTAAGGTGAGCTCACATAATGAATCACCCATATTAAAGGTGGGCACCACATGATGAATGGTCCATATCAAGATGGGCCCACATAATGCACAGTCACATCAAAGGTGGCCCCACATGATGGATGGCCCACATCAAAGTGTTGCCCAACGTGATGGATGATCTATATAAAGCGAGCCATATCTAATAGATGGTTTGCATCAAAGATGGGACCCACATGATGGATGGTGGATATCGAAGATAGGATCACATGATGGAAGGTTGACATCAAAGGTGGGCCCACATGATGAACAACCCATATTGAAGGTTGGGCGCCACAAGATGGATCGTCCAAGGCAAAGGTGGGACACACATGATAGATGGTGGACATCAATAGTGGGTCCCACATGATGGATGTCCCATATCAAAAACATGATGGACTATCCACATCAAATGGGCCCCACATGATGGACGGTCCACAACAAAGGTGGGACCCATGTGATGGATGGTGGACTTCAAAGGTATGCCCGCACGATGAATAACTCATATTAAAGATGGGGTCCCACATGATGAATGGTCTACAAAGGTGGGCCTACATAATGCATGGCTCACATCAAAGGCGGGTCCACGTAATGCACGGTTCACATCAAAGGTGGACTCCACATGATGGATGGCCCGCATCAAAGTGTGGCCTAGCATGATGGACTCTCCACATCAAGCGGGCCCCACTTAGTGGACGGTCAACATCAAAGGTAGGACCCACATGATGGATGATGGACATTAAAGATGGGCCCACGTGATGAACTGTAACAGCCCACACCCACACTGTATGATATTGTCCGCTTTGGACATAGCCCGCACGGTTTTATTATCGGGGTTTCCCCCAAAAGGCCTCATACAGTATAGGATGACAACTCTACATATAACCACCACAACTTTAGACGGCACTTCCGATGTGGGACAAAGCTCCACCTTCACTGTATACACAGTAGCCTGCCAGCCACACAGTAGCCTGTCAGCCATCTTGGGGCCCGCCCACGTGTGCCCGCCCTCATGTGACCACAATGATGGGGCGTCACAATATCCCCCACCGAGGGCGGTGCCGTCCTCGGCTCTGATACCATTTGTAACAGCCCACACCCACACTGTATGATATTGTTCGCTTTGGACGTAGCCCGCACGGTTTTGTTATCGGGGTTTTCCCCAAAAGGCCTCATACAGTATAGGGTGACAACTCTACATATAACCACCACAACTTTAGACGGCACTTCCGATGTGGGACAAAGCTCCACCTTCACTGTGTGCACAGTAGCCTGCCAGCACAGTAGCCTGCCAGCCACACAGTAGCCTACCAGCCATCTTAGGGCCCACCCACATGTGTGCCCGCCCTCATGTGACCACAGTGACGTGGCGTCACATGAACTACCCATGTTCAAGTTGGGGCCTCACATATTGCATGATCCACATCAAGGTGGGTCTGCATAATGGACAAAATGAGCCTTTCTTGATGGATGGCCCATATCAAAATGTGGCCCTTTGTGATGGACAGTCCACATCAAGTGATCCTCATAGAAGGTGCACCCCACACGATGCATCCTCGTAAAAAAAATTAAATTGGACCACCCTCTTCAAAGGACTAAAAAGATGTAGGTAAGGCCTCACCGATTACCATCTCTATTTTGTGAAATATAAATCGCAAGTTAAGCAATAAGCAGATTTTTTAGTTTTCAAAATAATTAAGGAACCATTTTGCATCTATTCCAATAAGAGAATGCAAGGTTATTTTTTTTAAATGAGCTTTTATCATAAAAATATATTATTTGATAAAGTTCAAAATTTACCACTTAAATCTTTAGCAATTAGCAAAAAGGGTGTGGTCGCTTTTTTTAAGAGCTAATTTGGCTGATTCGAGTGGACATTTTTAGCTATTTCTTCGAAAAGTTCAACCTTGAACTTTTTAAGTAGCTCTTATCCTGTCTTCTCTGCGCTCTTTACAATCTCTTTAAGTTGACCTCACATGATGAATGACCCATATTAAATGTAGGGTCTCACATGATGAATGGTCCACATCAAGGTGGGCCTACATAATGCATGGTCACATCAAAGGTGGGCCCCACATAATGGATAACTTACATCAAAGCGTTGTCCAACATGATGGATAATTCATATTAAGCGAGCCCTATTTAACGAACAGTTTACATTAAAGATGGGACCAGCTGATGGATGGTGGACATTGAAAGTAGGATCACATGATGGAAGGTTAGCATCAAAGGTGGGCCCATGTGATGAACATCCCATATTGAAGGTTAGGACCCACATGATAAATGGTCCACAACAAAGGTGGGACATACATGATAGATGGTGGACATCAATAGTGGGTCCCATATGATGGATGTCCCGTATCAAAATGTGGCCCCACATGATAGACTATCCACATCAAACAGGCCCCACATGATGGACGGTCTACAACAAAGGTAGGAACCATGTGATGGATGGTGGACATCAAAGATATGCCCACACTATGAATAACTCACATTGAAGATGGGGTCCCACATGATGAATAGTCTACAAAGGTGGGCCCGTGTAACCCACGACTCACATCAAAGGTGGGCCCACATAATGCACGGTTCACATCAAAGGTGGGCTCCAAATGATGGATGGCCTGCATCAAATTGTGGCTTGGCATGATAGACTCTCCACATCAAGTGGGCCCCACTTGATGGATGGTCCACATCAAATGTATGACTCACATGATGGATGATGGATATTAAAGGTGGGCTGCATGATGAACTACCCATATTGAAGGTGGCCCTACATGGTCCAGATCAAGATGGGCCCGCATAATGGATGAAATGAGCCTTTCATTATGGATGGCTCACATAAAAGTGTGGCCCCTTATGATGGACAGTCCACATCAAATAGGCCGCACTTAATAGACGACCCATATCAAGTGGCCCAACATGACGGATGATCCTCGTAAAAGATGCACCCCACACGATGGATGTTGGACATTAAAAGTGAGTCTCACATGATGAATGATCTACATTCAAGTTGGGTCTTACATGATGGACAGTCCACTTTGAAAGTTTGGCTTACATAATGGATGGTGTACATCAAAGGTGGGCTCTATACGATGCACTGTCAAATCTATTTTCTAACATAGTGGATGGCCCGAATATTTTAAAGCATAAAAATTATGGCCATCCACTCTTCCATCTACGGTGAAATCCACCAAAACAATATTCTAATTACTTTTATGATGGAGTTGTTGTAATCATTCCAAATGATATCAGCTATTTTTTAAATAAACGCTCTTATTTAAACATTTTACCAAATATATTTATTTTAAATAAGAGTTTTTTACAATATTGAAAAAATAATTTTACCAAATAAACTCATTTAAAACAAGAGAAATTTTTTTAAAAAAATTATTAAAATAATTCTTATTTGAAAAGTTATTATTGAATTAGTTTAGAGATGCCAAACAAGCCTCTTTTCATTATGCAAAATTTTCTATCTAACGGCAAGATAGTTTGGTATTTGCTGGTTTATAATGGCAAGCTTGTAATTAATATTGTCCAGAAAACCAACCACAGGATATCCTAATTATATTTCTGACCGGTGGACCGTTGTCCACGCCATGTGGACCTTTTATTATAACCATCCATTTGCAATCAACTAATCTCCCCGTTAGAATCATTCAATGCTGCAATTTTCATAGAACACGTCAACCAATGTGAGGGATACTGGATGGATGGTCCAAGTCGTAGTATGGACGGCCACGTGTACGGATGAGATTGGATAATCCAGAGGCTAGATGAGAGATAAATGCAGAACATTTATTAGAAAAAATATAAAAATATAAAAAGATTAGTTAGCTTACAAGAAAGGGCGTCCGCTGGTACTAGCCGCAGTACAACCAATGAAGTACAAGGGTAGTTTAGTAATTTCACTGAAGGGGTTGATTTGGTAAGAAAGTAATGAATTTATATACAAGTTATAGGTGGGGATTTGGTAATCCCACACGCGTATCTAAGAAAGTCCAAGTGCACGCAACCATACCTGCCCGAGCATGAGATCCAAGTCGTCCATCAGGTGGGTCCCACCATCTAGATCACGTTTCTCACGAATAAGACCGGCTCTACATTGTTAGAAATAGTCCAACGGCTTAGAAAATCTTGCCCAGAGATTTTCATCCGTCCATTTACCTTTTAGATGTGACCCATTTGTTGTTCTTGTCAGAGTTATTTTTGTTCCAGAAAATAAAAAATAATTTAAACTACCTGATGGACGGTCGGGATCTAATTCTCGTGTGCACACGTGTGGGGCTATTTTTTTTTTTCTTGGTGCAACGTCAAAGACTCATGAAGTTGTATTACCAACCGAATAAATAAAGCGAGAAAAGGATTGGAAGTCAGGGATTGTTGTTAGGTAATCGAGTCACCAATCCAACAAGAGTTCTGCATTGAGGGACACGTGGCATCAACACGTCTTTACACGTGGCATGCTGGACCAGCTTGCGCTGGAAGATACCGTGGGTTGAACGCACCAACGCCACGAAGCAAAATAAAAGAGACGGGTCCGTTACCAAATCTAACTAATTCGGTGGAAGTGGGCCCCACGACCAGGAATGATCCCAGGCTTTGCAAGGGAATCATGGGTTTTCAGTCCTGATGAGTGGGGTCCATACTTCCGTAATCCAATCCGTTGGTCCTTTATGTCCCACTGTGGATGAAGCTTGATAAAAAAAAAAAAATATCAGCAGATGAAAGATCCTGGCCACTAATCTTGAGCTTTCTTCATTGTATGTGGGCCATCATGGTTTTCGGGAGTTCTTTTGGTACCTTCGATTCAGGGTAGGACCCAGCAGATTAACGGTCTTGATCGACGAATCGTTGACCCCCCTTATCGGAAATGAAACTCCAAGTGTGCAAAGGGTGAATTCTAGTTCCTAGGATCTCTTTTTTTTTTTTCTTCTCATGTTTGGCTAGAGAAGCTTTTCTCTCCTGCACGCTCAATCAGAATCGGCACGTGTAGGATGTAGGCCGAGCATATGGTTAGGGTGGGCCATGTTCTTGAAAATTTTGATCACCACTTACGACTCTTGACTGTTTACCAAACGAACACCTCTTCAACTTGACTTCTGCTGCATAGTATGTGTTACTATCAGTTTGCAGGCCAACTATCACCATCAGATGGTTAGAATTTTCTTGGGCCATGGCCCATTGACATTTGGATCCAATGGCAAAGGTCTAACCTCATGTGATTGGCATATGTGTGCTAGTGAGGATCATGTGGTAAAATGAGTGAAGATACCTCGTTTCAACACTAAGGTCTTGGTAACCATAAGATATACAGTTGATGGTAGTTATTATTATTATTAATTTTTTATTATTAATATTTTAAAGGATTGAATGATCATGACTTCTCATCAATAGCCACAAGAAAATGTTTTGATACAAAACATTTTTCTTTCTTGGTATCGGTCATCCACAACGAGAACATTGAGGGTAAGCAAATAAACAGGTTGGATCATTGAAACATGACCCCAATCCAATTGGTTATAGCCTCAACACATCCTATAATAGTAGGTTTGGACGTTTTGCACTAAGCCTCCTTCCTAGAGCTTGTTAGATAGATATGTACATTTAAAATGGATGATCATACAGTGAGGATGAGAAGTGTATACTAAATTATATATACTCTTCTCTTCACAATCATGTAGAAACATTTCTAATGACCAAGGCGGTTGAATTGGATTCTGTTGGGATTTTGGCCTGCGGAAACACACAGATCTAGATCTAGGATAACAATCCAATAACACCAAGCACACACAGATTTAACGTGGAAAATCCTTCCGGGGAAAAACCACAGCACAAAGTGACAGATCTCCACTATGAAAATATAAATTACAAAGAGAAAGGACTTACCCGATTCGAACAACCTCGAATCTCACCCTTGTTACACCCTTTAAAAACCCTAAAATCCTTTTAGGAACCCTTGGAACTCCTTTAGAAAGCCTTAGAATACCCTTAGAATAGCCATAGGGACCCCTATTTATAGTTTAGGAAACTTCCCTTTCGCACTCTTGTGAAAGGCGACATAGAAATCCGTAGTCCGCATCAAATTCGAAAACGAATTTGCGAAATCACGACCAGTCGAGCGGACTACATGACCGATTGAGCATGGCCCATGACCAGTCAAGAACCTCGGACCCAAAAACTGATGCTCATTGGAGTTCGAGTCGAGCAGGCCACAACTGGTCGTGCAACTCCCACGACTGGTCGAGCCAGTCACTCGACTGCTCAAGCACAGTAAAAAAATTTCAGATATAAGACATCTGACAACAATCTCCACCATGTCTTCAATCTTCAACCGTGTAGTTTCTTGACCTCTTCTCTTATTTCTGTATTGCATCATAGCTTCTCGTGCACACTCTGTCCTTCTTTTACGTCATCGCCAAGCCTAGAGAAGTTACACAGAACTTGAACTTCTCTGCAGGAACGATCTAGGTGAGCATGTCTGCCGGATCAAAATCCATGTGCTCAACCACCTTTGCTACTGTCTTCCCAAAAGAAAAGACATAGTCTTCTTACCATCTCACCGCTACCCAATATTGCTTGCCGGGGTACTTGCTCACAACACTGATAGCCTGTGAAATAACTGGTCTAATCCAGACCATGACATACATTGCCAACCGCATTCGAATAAGGCTCATGAGATATCCTGCTTTTTTTCATATGTTTTGGGACATGTCCTGAGGAAAACTTGAGGAGAGACGCGTAGGGAACGCTCTTCGGCTTTACCTGGCCCATCACATCCTTGATTAATACCTACACACAAGGTATTCCTCCTATGATTACCAAAGCCCACTCCTCTTTCAATCTCAACACCGAGAACCATCTTTGCAGTCCCCCGATCCTTCATCCTAAATGTCTCACTTAACCGAGTCTTCAATATATTGATTTCAGACATGTCATAATTTGACGATCTACATGTCATCAATTCCTGACTTACCATGAAGGAATCAAACCACTACCTAGGCGACAGGTCGAACCACGACCTCCTGCAAAGTCTTTTCTCAGCCCCTTTAACTTCGAACCGCTCTGGTTGCTTCATGTAGATCTGCTCTTCACTTTTTCTTGCAGAAGTGCAAACTTCACATCCATCATTCCAGCTCAAGATCACATTGGCCAACTAACGTCAATCACGGATCTAATAGACACCTGTTATACTGTGGCGCGAATATCTCTGAGAAGTCGATCCCTTCTCTCTAAGCATAACCCTTCGCTACTAACCTCGCTTTGTATCTATGTTGTATTCTCCTAAAGATCCACTTGCATCCAACCGCTTTTCGGCTCACTAGAAGCTCCCATATGTCGGTCTGGTATAACGAATCCATCACATCGCCCATAGTCACCTTCCACTTCTCAGCACCAGGCTCACTTACAGCCATCTGAATAGAAGATGAATCCCCTGCGATATTGGAGTCGTCCATATACCTCGCCGATATTTTGTGATCATGTCGTGTGATTCTTCTCACAAGTGGCTGCTCCACCTGCTCTGTATCCTTGTCTGCACGTCTCAGCCTTTCTGCCCTGCCTGCTCATGTGGCCATGCCCAACATGCCACACACGTGCAGAGGTGGAATCCGCTACATCCACTGCAGCTCCACCTTTTGAAGTGCTCCCGATCAACCTATAGAAGTTACCGAGTCGTTGCGCTTTCATGATTACATGTGCCCCCTTAGATACCTTAAAAGCACTATCAATACCTATGTACTTGCATCTTTTTGCCTTAAGTACACCAAGAGAAATCAGATTCTGCTTCAAATCAGAAACGTGCCTGACATCAGTCAAGGTATGCTCTACCCCATCAAACATCCTGATGCGCACCGTACCAACAGCCACAACATTACAGGCAAAGCCATTGCCCATAAACACTTGTCCACCATCGCACTCGCTATAGCTGGCGAACCAACTCCGATGAGGAGTCATGTGAAAAGATGCCCATGTGTCTAGCATCCACTCATCCTTACGATCATCGTATGGCTGCCTGATAGTAGACACAGACAAAACATCACCATCACATCCACTCGATCCATCTGACGTGGCAGCATTGACCTCCCTGTACGAAGCCTTAGAATCTTCTCTCTTTGATTTAGGATTTCCATAATCCTTCTTCACATGTCCTTCCTTCCCACAATTCCAGCATTTTTCCTTTCCTTTGCCCTTGCCCTTGGATTTGGATCTAGAACTTGAAGAACATATACCTTGCTCAGAATTCCTACCCCTTGTAACCAGTGCATCAGATGATATCCTCATGTCAACGTTAAACTTTCTCATAGCCTTCCATTGAAGAGCCGAGATAACGATGTCGACACTCAGGGTTTTATTCGTGTTACACAGTGTCCTTGAATGCCTCATAAGACGTCGGAAGAGAATTCAGCAACATACATGTCTGTTCTTTATCTTTCATCACTTCCTCCATATCCAGCAATTTGCAAACCAATTTATTAAAGTTGTTGATGTGAGCCTTCAGATCTCCACCCTTTGCCATCTTAAAGTTATACCACTGCCGCTTCAAGTGCAGACGATTTTCAGAAGATTTTTTCGCATAAATATCCTCTAACTTCGCCCATAACTTAGCCGCGGTTTTCTCCTTCATGACGTTGTAGAGAACCTCATCCGTGAGACATAAACGGATCGATGATAAAGCCTTCTTATCAAGAGTATTCCACTCATCATTAGTCATAGTAGACTTCCGCTCCTTAAGAGCACCGTCTTCGCCTTGCTTGATTAAAAAACTCATCATCTTGATATTCCATAACTCAAAATTATTTTTCTCTGCATACTTCTCAATCTCATACCTAGTGCTTCCTATTATTACTAATCCCTAAGATTCAGATCTATGCACCAACAATTGCTCTGATACCACTTGTTAGGATTTTGGCCTGCGAAATCACACAGATCTAGATCTAGGATAGCAATCCAATAACACCAAGCACACACAGATTTAACGTGGAAAACCCTTCCGGGAAAAAACCACGGCACAAAGCGACAGATTTCCACTATGAAAATAGAAATTAAAAAGAGAGGACTTACCCGATTCGAACAACCTCGAATCTCACCCTTGCTACACCCTTTAGAAACCCTAAAATCCTTTTAGGAACCCTTGGAACTCCTTTAGAAAGCCTTAGAATACCCTTAGAATTGTTGGAAACGTCAAACCCAAACAGACGTTTCAGCATTATCTCCCAGCACCGTTTCAAGTTTTGAATTCCATGAACGTTTCCAGCATTATCTCCCAGCTCCACTGTTTCAAACTTTTGAATTCTTATGTTCCGTTACATGCACCTAATGAATATCAGATAGGACAGTTTCGTAATTTCACAAAGACTCCAGATGCCTATAAATTGCTTCCCTATATCCGATTGTAGCAAAGAAATAAAAAATAACAATTTCAAGAATGACTTCTTTTGTAAAAGAAAAGAATTTTTTCTCTCTCTGGATCATTTGAAACCAACGAGAAAAACAGATTCACAAATCCCAAAAATATCTGTTCTTGTTGTGCACGTTGCAGAAGAAGAGTTCCTACAACAGTCCTGTTCTTCTTGTACCTTGTCTGAAGCGAGTTCTTACAATAAGTCCCAACAAAGCGGTATCGAACCAGGTTCTTATCCTACTGAAGTTTTCCAATGCTTTTTTTGATTAAGTACTGATTTTTTTTGAAAAAGAAAAAAATCTATTTAAGAGAAGTTTTTTTAGTTCCCTGGTTGGAAGTTATCGCAGCTTTTTTCGGTGAAAAATTCAGATTATAAAGACACCAAGTTGTTTTTCGTTTGAAGTTGCAACGATTTTTTTTTTTCAAGAAGGAAAGAAACATCTGTTCAATAGCTTTTTCAAATTGAGAAAATATCGACTTCGGATTGTTTGTTTTTTTTTCAGCCAAAAATCTATTCAAAAATGAAATTCAGATTTCAAAAAAAATATGTTAAAAAAATTCAGTCATTCCTTCCTTAAAAATAGAAAAGATGGCCACCTCGATTCAGCCGCAGATTCCGAAGTTATCTAAGGATAACTATGAAAACTGGTGCATCCAGATGAAAGCACTATTCGGGTCGCAAGATCTATGGGACATTGTTACCGATGGGTATGTAGAACCCACAACGGAAGAAGAAGCTCTCTACACCGCTGATCAAAGGACAGTCCTCAAAGATCAAAGAAAGAAGGACAAGAAGGCTCTGTTTCTTGTCTATCAAGGGTTGGATGAGTCCACCTTTGAACACATCGCTGAAGCGACAACATGCAAGCAAGCATGAGAGATTCTTAGCACAATCTTCAAAGGAGTTGATCGTGTGAAGAAGGTTCGTCTCCAAACTTTTAGAGCTAAATTTGAGACCTCACACATGAAGGAAGGTGAGACCATTTCTGATTTCTTTTCAAGGTTACTTGTTATTGTTAACAACTTGAAAAGAAATGGTGAAAAGATAGAAAATGTATGGGTTGTTAAAAAAGTACTTCGATCCCTCACAACCAAATTTGCACATGTGGTTGTTGCCATAAAAGAATCAAAGGACTTAGAAAATCTGTCCATTGAAGAATTGATGGGCTCGTTGCAAGTGCATGAGCAACGAATGCAAAAGAATGCCGGTTCAACGCTTGAACATGCTTTAAAGTCTAAGTTGACTCTAAATGAACAAAAGAATGGCTATACACAACGAGGCGGCCGTGGCACTAGCAATCATGCAAGAGGCAGAGGGCGTGGATATTATCTAAGCCAATCACAAAATCAACAAAAGACTATCAATTTTCGTGGAAGAGGAAATGGTAGAGGTCATTCCATGCGTGGACGTGGAAATACAAAAAATATTCAATGTTATAATTGTAACAAGTTCGGCCATTATGCTTCAAACTATTGGAGCAAACCAGCAGATCAAGATGAGCATTTTAATTATGCAGAAGCATCAAATCATGAAAAAGAAGACTCCACACTTCTTCTTGCACAGGAAGAAGCATGTGATCAACATGACGTGTGGTATCTCGACTTTGGTGCGAGTAACCACATGTGTGGAAAGAAGGAGCTATTCGTGGAACTGGCAGACGATGCTCGTGGTAATATCAGTCTAGGAGACTCATCAAAAGTTCCTGTGAAAGGTAAAGGAAAAGTTAAAATCTATCAGAAGAATGGTGTACCGAATTTTATCTCCAATGTGTATTACGTACCAAACATGAAAAGTAACATCCTCAGTATCGGCCAACTCCTTGAGAAGGGGTATGTCATACACATGGAAAACCATTCTCTCTCTATAAGAGATGCACACGAGAGACTTGTGGCTCAAGTCCAAATGGCGAAGAATCGCATGTTTCCACTCCATATTTACACAAAAGCTGAGAAGTGCCTCTATGGACTCGTGAAGAATGATTCATGGAGATGGCATCTTCGCTTTGGGCATCTCCATTTCAGTGGCCTTAGACTCTTATCCTCATCAAGCATGGTGCATGGCTTGCCGGTTATTGAAGTTCCAGAACATGTGTGTGAGGCGTGCACACTTGGCAAGCAACAAAGGAACTCCTTTCTGAGTGGAGTATCCCGAAGAGCAAGAGAACCATTGCAATTGGTTCACACTGACATTTTTGGACCATTAGAGCCAATCTCTCTTGGAGGTAATAAATACTTTATTACCTTCATTGACGATTTCAGTAGAAAATTGTGGGTGTATATAATCAAAGAAAAGTCTGCTGCTTTTACTATTTTTAAAAATTTTAAGGCCCTTGTAGAAAAAGAAAGTGGTCTTAAAATCAAAACTCTTAGATCTGACAGAGGTGGAGAGTACACCTCAAATGCCTTTCGAGAGTATTGCAGGGAACAAGGCATCAAACAGCAACACACTGTAGCCTACACACCACAGTAGAATGGCATTGCGGAACGAAAGAACCGCACCATCCTCGACATGACAAGAACCATGCTCAAAGAGAAAGGTCTGCCAAAGAGTTTCTGGGCAGAGGCAGTTGCATGTACTGCCTACCTGCTCAATCGGTGCCCAACCAAAAGCGTAAGAAACATGACATCACAGGAGGCATGGAGTGGCTACAAACCGAGCATGGCGCACCTAAGGATCTTTGGGTGTGTCGCCTACGCTCAATTTCCAGAAGCAAGAAGAAAGAAGCTTGATGATCGTGGTGAGAAGTGCATCTTCATCGGCTATAGTGAAGTATCGAAGGCATACAAGCTCTACAACCCACTAACTAACAAGGTGGTGGTAAGTAGAGATGTTGTATTCTGCGAAGAAGAAGCTTGGAAATGGTATATGGAAGATTCGGCCAAAGAAAATCAAGTTGAGGTTGAAGAACATGAAGAAGATAAGCATGAGAACCAGGAACAGACACCTGCAACACCCTCTTTCGTTGAACTGTCTGCACGCAGAAGTCCAGCGATACGTTCCATCTCCTCTGGAAGTATTTCATCAAATCAAAATTCAGCCAGCACGTCATCAGCCAGTTCTCCCTCACCCATGGATCCGATCAAAATGAGGAGCCTCAATGATATATACGCCAAAACTGAGGAAGTAAATTTGTTCTGTTTGTATGCGGACCATGAGCCTCTCACATTCGAGGAGGCCGTGAATGAAGAATGTTGGAGAAAGGTTATGGAAGAAGAGATCCATGCTATCGAGAAGAATCAAACATGGGAGCTGATCTCACTCCCTCAAGGCCAAAGAACTATTGGCGTCAAATGGGTGTACAAGATCAAGCGAAATACTGATGGTGAAATAGATCGCTACAAGGCAAGGCTCGTAGCAAAGGGTTACAAATAGAAGTACGGGGTGGACTATGAAGAAGTCTTCGCTCCTGTTGCTCGCCTTGACACTGTGAGGATGATTATCTCCCTTGCAGCCCATCACAGTTGGATGATTTACCAACTGGATGTGAAATCTGCATTCCTGAATGGAATTCTGGAAGAAGAGGTCTATGTTGACCAACCTGAAGGTTTTGTTGTTCAAGGAGAGGAACACAAAGTGTGTCGACTAAAGAAAGCTCTTTATGGGTTGAAGCAAACTCCTCGTGCCTGGAATACACGCGTCGACAATTATCTTCAAGAGAACGGCTTCGCTCAATGTCCATATGGGCATGCTATCTACATCAAGATAAATGCTCATGGCGACATCCTCATAGCATGCCTATATGTTGATGATCTGCTGTTCACAGGAAACAATCAGGCGATGTTTGAAGAATTCAAGTATGCTATGTTCAATGAATTCGAGATGACTGATGGTGGATTGATGTCCTTCTTCTTGGGCATCGAAGTAAAATAACAAGTTGGCGGCATTTATATATCACAGAAAAAGTATGCCAAAGAGTTGCTTAAAAAGTTTAAGATGGCAAACTGCAATGCTATGAACACGCCTGTAGCAACAGGCCGGAAGCTAACAAAAGAAGGAGAAGGAAGAAGCGTGGACTCGACTTTGTTCAAGAGTCTGATTGGAAGCTTAAGGTATCTCACAATCACAAGGCCGGATATCGTCTACAGTGTTGGGCTTCTAAGTAGGTACATGGAAGCGCCAAAAGAATCACACTGGCTAGCCGCAAAAAGAATCCTCAGGTACGTCAAAGGAACAATGGAATTCGGTCTTTTCTATCCATACGATGATGAAGCAATGTTGTATGGATACTCAGACAGTGATTGGGGAGGTGATCAAGATGAAAGGAAAAGCACCACTGGATATGTATTCTATCTCGGGTCGACTGCTTTCACATGGAACTCAAAGAAGCAAAGTGTTGTTGCTTTGTCCACATGTGAAGCAGAGTATGTGGCAGCATCGTCCACAGTCTGTGAGGCGATTTGGTTGAGAAACTTGCTAAAGGAGCTGAAGCATCCGCAGGAAGAATCCATAGTCATATATGTGGATAACAAGTCGGCAATCGAGCTAGCCAAAAATCCGGTGCAGCATGGAAGGAGCAAGCACATTGATACTAGGTATCATTTTTTAAGAGATCAAGTAAAGCAGAAAATGGTGAAATTGGAGTATTGTCATATAACTAAACAGGTGACAGATATTTTTACCAAGGCACTATCGACAGATGCATTCAGACGACTAAGATCGATGCTTGGAATGAAGCCTGTTTTGGTTTGAAGGGGAGTATTGGAAACGTCAAGCCCAAACAGACGTTTCAGCATTATCTCCCAGCACTGTTTCAAGTTTTGAATTCCATGAACGTTTCTAGCATTATCTCCCGGCTCCACCGTTTCAAACTTTTGAATTCTTATGTTCCGTTACATGCACCTAATGAATATCAGATAGGACAGTTTCAGTAATTTCACAAAGACTCCAGATGCCTATAAATTGCTTCCCTAGATCCGATTGTAGCAAAGAAATAAAAATAACAATTTCAGAACTTCTTTTGTAAAAGAAAAAGAATTTTTCTCTCTCGTGATCGGGAAGCCAATGAAAAACAGTTCACTGATTCCAAAATATCTGTTCTTGTTGTGCACGTTGCAGCAGCAGGTTCCTACAAACAGTCCATGTTCTTGTTGTGCACTGTACAGAAGCAGGTTCTTACAATAACTCCCAACAAGAATAGCCCTAGGGACCCCTATTTATAGTTTAGGAAACTTCCCTTTCGCACCCTTGCGAAAGGCGACACAGAAATCCGTAGTCCGCATCAAATTTGAAAACGAATCTGCGAAACCACGACCGGTCGAGCAGACTGCACAACCGGTCGAGCGGACCCCACGACCAGTCGAGCATGGTCCACGACCAGTCGAGAACCTCGGACTCAAAAACTGATGCTCACTAGAGTTCGAGTCGAGCAGGCCACGACTAGTCGTGCAACTCCCACAACAGTCACTCGACCGGTCGAGCCAGTCACTCGACCGGTCGAGCACGGTAAAAAAAATTCCAGATTTAAGACATCTGACAACAGATTCAACTCTAAAGCAATCAAAATTATGGTGCAACTCCCACGACCAGTCACAGATTCAACAGATTCAACATATTCGAGCACGGTAGAATCATCCGATCTGAAGAAAGTTATAGTGAAGTAATCGAATGATTCATCATCGGAACTTGTCTTTCTGGTGCCAGTTGTCGAGTTTTATAAAGCAGAACTTTTATATGATGGCCCAATCAGAAATATTGTCTATCTGAACAAGCTTATTCTGCACCCAAGATTATAGAAGAGCTTCGATTGCTTATCTGAGTAAACTAAAACTCTACTAGTAGACCCATTACTATGATGGGCCCGCTCTAGATATTATATGCACCAAAATTCTTCAAGATGGAAAATCCTAACACTTCAATTGGTAGTTTTGGAGAAAATACAACTATATGATCCATATTATGCTTCCTGCACTAGTGAATGTTCACAGTGGTATTTGCTTGATAAGTGGCCTAGATCTCACACATGTGCCATGTCACCATGATTCTCATCTCCTGTCTCTTTGATGCGCATGACCTCAAGGAGTCCATGCATTCTCTCTCAAATTGCCCAATGACCTACAACAAGTTCGTCGGTGGTCATCAGTGTAATCGATGTGCAATAATCACATAGATTAATATTTGGTTTAAACTAACCAAAAGTATAAAATGTTGAAGCCATCAGCACGTGAGAAGTTTCTTAATTGAAAACTCCCACTCTCTCTATAATCTATATATATTGTTTATAGAAAAGGCTGGATGCTTAGTTTTAGTAGCATTAGGACACTCTTGAGATGTGTTGTCTATAGAAAAGGAAACACATTTAAAGAGAGTTAATCTTTCCTTTTTTTATGAGAATTCTAAGAGTGGGGGAGAAGAAATAAAAGCTTGAGCCTTCGATGGTGTATCAATATATATCAAGTGACTTAACATTCTAATACTCTTCTGCACGTGCGGGGTGGAACTCCGCATAGAAAAATATTAGGCAAGGGTGGAGGGATACTCATACTATAAACAGGTCAGGCCTGCCTCCAGTGGGAGAATATGTTAGGAAGACATATTTGTTGTTTGAGATTCGAATATATACAAGACCTTCCACTCTAAGACCAAGTCAAACAACCACTTTCTCTAAAGCTTGAGCCGTCAGAGGATGACGTATCAATGAATATCAAGGGACTTAACATTGACACTATTTCTTACTATCCCATGGAAGTAAGCAATATTGTTGAACCAATATATAATCTCTATTTATTTTACTTCAATTAATTATTTATAAGCTAACATGTGGCATTATTAGTGCACCTTATGATGTGAGACATGAAATTCAAATATGATGTGCAAGATTATCAGGCATTAGATCACAATAGTTCAGAAACAATTACACAAAATTCCATATCTCACACAAAAGTTCAAGCATTCAATAAAGGAACATTTATACGGGTCTAAGCCTACACATGTTAGGGCCGGATCAATCAAAATTATACGTCAAACAAGAATCAAATGAGGGCAAATTCATTCATACTTACACATAAATAATTCATTCAATCCAAGGGATTCAGAAATTTCAATTCGTGGAACCCTAAGGTTGAAGAAAGGGCATAAAATTGGGGATTTGAGTAATTTAGGGTTAAGTTTAGGGATTTTGGATAAAAGATGAGTAAAAGAGAGGAGAGAGACGAACCAGAGAAGTACCGTACATGTGGACAGCAGCAACGACTCAAACGCACGCGCGTGTCATCTCGGTCGCACGTGTGTGGGGTCTACTATTTAGAAAAAGACCACCTCGACCCTGGTCGGCCAGGGATAGGCTCCAAAACTTCCAAATCTCAACTCGATCCGATGTACGGTTTGTGCGTGGTGCGTTGTCGAAGTTTCAGCCCTCCTGCAGAGCCAGATTCTAGAAATCTGTTGTGAAGAGAAAAACGGCTGTAATAGAGAATGGATTTGAAACGTAGATGATTGTAGGAGAAAAGAAATATGGATAGAAGAAGGTGGGGGCGAATCGGAATAGGTGTGGCTTCGCACCACGGTAGTAAGCCCAAGGGAGGGTTTCGCACCCAATTGAATCTCTACAACTCAAAAATTTTAAGGAGCAGAAAAATGCAGCAATTTTATTAATCTTCATGGAATAAAAAAGACTACAAGGGGTGTCTATTTATAATAAAACCTTATATCCCAAAAATTACGTCATGTGCTCAACTTATTACTTGGCGATGAAGTAATAAAAAATAACAACTAATCAAAGCAATCTAAACCGTTCATGATACTCCTAATAAATAATAATAAGTAAAATCTAAAGTATTAGATTAATTAGAATAGTAGGCCACGGTCATGAGAATCCATGATGGGATCCATATGATTATTGAGTCTACTCCAACGAACCAAAACGCAGTCCTCTAACTAGGAGACTCTCCCTGGACATCGTCATTGATACAGATCGATGGTGGGGCCCTCCTCCTCCTTGCGTACATGCATAGGGGGTGTGCGTGTGCTCGTGATGTCCCCATTACCTTATGTTGAATAATGTCACTCAGACTTATCTGAGTGACATTAATTATATTCAAACTATGGAAAATATCATTATGGTATTGCTATTTAGGTAGTCCCATGGACTATTAATATATTATTCTTAATTATCATATATATTAGAGAAAGTGGGAAGGAGAACTAAAATATTGATTAAAACTTTAATTACATCCACGGCAACATAGCACGTTCGAATTTTGAGTGGAACACATGGTCAATGTTTTGCCCTTTTGAGGTTGAATTTGAGTCATCACTATATTTTGTTCTTAACCGTCTATTGGCTAGACCAAGGATTGAAGGGCTAAGATTTTTCAGTCAAGAGATTTCAGGGGACTCTTCCTTTTCGACGTGGAACGCATAACTTCAATGATTGGGATTAGTGAACCATGGACCCCACTTAAAGACCGTACATGGACAAAGTACAGTTTGAGATGTAAATGAAGGTGCTGAGTAGCTCTTCCATTGTCTGCCACTGGAAAGAAGAGTGCCAAAATCATTCCTCTTCTTCTTTTGTCATGGAATCCAGGTCGTTCGCCCAACCTTTTCAGTGGATGTCAATCAGGCCTTGGCCACTATGAATTAATATATGGCCCCATGCAGGCACGCGTGCCAATAAGAACACGTGTGTGCAAGTAGATCTTTACATCAGGTGGGCTAATACTGCTTATCTCCCATAGACTATAACTAGGCCATTGTGCTCTTTAAGTGGGTCACAACGTATATAATAAATGGACATAAAATAAATAAATAAACAAGAAAAGGGAAAAAAAAAAGATAGTTTTTTAACCGTTTGTTTTTGCATCACAGCCCACCTGAGGAGTGGAACAGCCTGATATTATGAGGCAGAAGACCTGTACATTACCTCCAAAAAAGATGAAATGATCTAATCTCGCACGCATGTTCCATATTAGTATGCGTGTCTACGTGTGGATGGACAGGATACGTGGAATCAGCTAACATGGTTGAGAAATGATGTAGTGAGAAAAGTGCATGGGATCCTTCCCGTGCACGTAATTGCATGCATTTGGACTTATTAGTATTGTCATCATGGCCTACCTAGGCTGTCCACTATCTGACTCTAGTCCAATCTTCATAGGCTGCCGTGAAAAAAAAATTATGCAAATCGGATTATCCAAACCGTCCATTCAGTGACATGCAAAAATCAATGGACAAGATTGTAATTAGAAAATAGGTCCAATGACTAATGTTTAGGACTCATCTAATGGTTATTATTACCGCACAAAGGTGGAAGAAGAGCAGAATCTACCTAATGGACGGTCCAGATAAGTGTACGGATGAAGAGGAGGCTAAATACAACAAGTGCATGGAAAGGTTTCCGTACACAGCCTACTAAGATCATTTCTCAACATGGTTGGTTGATTAAGCATACTAGGATCATTTCTCAACATGATTGGTTGATTATTCTAATTTAAAAGACTACCCAAAAAGCATTTTAGTGGGTGTGAGCAAGGGCTGGCAATGGGACTGTCGCCGCATGGGGCAACCAAATCCACATACTTGATATGTGGGCCATGGTCGAATCTACTTAGGCTTTTTATTGGATTTTGGACCAGAAAAGAAGTTGATGTTGACCATGACCTACCCATATATTTTATAGCTCTTTTATACATAGTGTGAAGAGCTAGGCCGCAATTAACCTTGCATGCGTCTACTTACGCTTGAAAGAGTCACATTGTTGATGAAACATATTTCTAAAATGATAACAATCAAGCAATTATAACCATCAAATTCATTATCATTATTATCATCATCATTATTTAAGAGCCTGTTTCTTAAATTTAAAGTTTGAAGCTTGAATCCAAAATTTGAATCTAAAGTTGAATTTGAAGTTCTAAAACATGTTTGGTAATGGTTACGAAAGTTTGAAAATTAAGTACAGAATTTGAAATTGTTGTATTTGATGTCTTAAATCTAATTAAATTTTGTGCAGATTTTTCATGCAAATGTGAAAGTGCGAGATTTGTTTCCGATTTCGTTTATAATTATTTCCGATTTTATTTGGGATTCTTTCTAAAACTATATATATGGGTGTAAATGGGACTAGGAGATATTCTAAGGAATTCTAAGGCTTTCTAAGGCTTTCTAAAAGGGTTCTAAGGTTTGCAAAGGATATAACAATGGTGAGATTCAAGCTTGTTTGAATTGGGTAAGTCTTTTCTCTTTGTAATTTTTGCTTTCATAGTGAAGATCTGTCGCTTTGTGCCATGATTTTTTTTTCCGAAAGGGTTTTCCATGTTAAATCTTTGTGTTCTCTTGTATCCCGATCAAACAGCTGACGAAGGGGATGAGCGGAACAGGGAGTCTACTGGACGCGGTTCAACTAGCGGAGACTCTTGAAACAGCTGGAGTCAGAAGTCCCCAAGTGAGCGTATTATGGGGGACCGTCAAGCACATCCGGCAAGGATCAAGGGAGATCTCGTTGTTGCATAGCTCAGGTCGGAGCAACGTGCCATCGGACGTTCAACAGGCAGTCTCACGATCGGGCATGAGTGTCCAGAAGTTGTCATGTAGTTGGTGCTCTTGGATTACTATCCTATATCCATCTCTGTGTGATTCCGCAGTCGAAAACCAAACAGAAACAACATGTTACAACCTATTTGTTAAGAAACATTTGAAATGTTTGAAATTTGTTAATTTTACACATTTGCCTGTCTCCTATTAGGAAATGTTTTATATTACAAAGTATTTGTTTTTTTATTAAATGAAAATAAAACTACTAAATTAACATTCCTTTAAGATATACGTATAAATTAAGCAAATTAATAACTAATCTTTGGTAGACCACACCACAAGAAATGGTAGCCATTTAATGCCCACCAATACCACTCTTGCAAATCGACTCCAATCTTGGGTGTGCATGTAAAGTTTCCATCCGTGGATAGATACACATAATGCAAATCCTTTAATGTGTGTTATATACATACCATCCATATATTTTACAATATCATTTAAGCTCGTGACTCCAAAAATGAAGAAGATTGATAGCTTACATGGACCCCACCACAGAAAGCAGTGACACAATGACACCCTCTATTGAAACCTTCCTAAGGCCCACCATGTTATTTATTTGCCATCGAATTTGTTCATAAGGTCACATAGACCTAAATGAAAAGAATACTCTATAACTGGTGCTGATTGGGTACTGCCCTAATTAGGAACTAGCTAGAGATGGATAGTCCTACGAAGGGCTCCGTGGGCTCACCACATCTAAGCCGTTCGTCCATTTTAAAAGATTATTTTAAGGCATGAGCCTGAAGAGGAGGCATATCAAAGACTCAAGTAGACCACACCGCATGAAGTAGTGACATAATTTACCCATATTGTTGAAACTTTCCTAGGGCCCACCATGATATTTATTTTCCATCTAACCTCTTCATAAGGTCACATGAAGGGAAAACATAAATATTAGCTTGATCAAAAACTTCTATGGCCTTTAATCCCTGTAGTTTCATGTGACGTGGTCCAGATCGATGAGCAGTCAATATTCCTCATCTTTATGCTCATCCCTAAAACGATTTTTCAAAATGAATGAATGACTTGGATGAAACACACACACATATATATATATATATATATAGAGAGAGAGAGAGAGAGAGAGAGAGAGCTCCTGGCTAGATTGTCATCTCTAGGAAGGTCCCGGTGAGAGTACTTCTGTAGGCCCCATCATAATGTATATGTATCATATGCACACCTACCATCCAATTTTACATACCATTTTAGGGCGTAATACCAAAAACTAGGTAGATTTAAGGCTTAAGTGCACCACACTACTGGAAACAATGGAAATTCAGCGCCTACCGTTGAAAGCATTACAGTGGGCCTTAGTAAGTTTTTAATGGTGGGTGTTCAATTACCACTATTTTCTTGTGGTGTGTGGTCCATACGAGTTTTGAATCTGTCCCAATTTTTGGACCATGCTATAAAATTATCTGAAAAAATAGATGTATGTCATGGATAAATCACATACATCATGGTGGACCCATAGCACTGTCCAGTAGCCACCTCTCTATTGGTGCGTCGGCAGCGCCAGTAGGCAATCTGCATCCGGATTGCAGGACATACGTGGAGACGGACGGTCCATTCTATTCTATCAAAGACTAGACTTTCAGTTGGACCTACCATTATCTTTTTAGGCCTTTTTCTCAACCTTTTAAATCCATCAACTAGACATAACACATTTCTAACTTGCACGGTTCTTTAGACTACTTCCACTTACCAGGCCATTGATGGGATGACTCCAATTTTCTGGAAAAAGTGATAAAAAAATACATGGTGGGACCTAGTAAATAGACGGAGCAGATTGTTGATTGGACACATTTCGTGTAAACAATTTTGATCGTACATATCAAAGGCCATTAATCAATGGTGAATTTTGTTGGGTTGGTGTGATCTTTGTATGAGAGTCCATGAAATGAGTTCTGGATCTACTGAACGGTATGGATCAATGAATTGGACTTTCCAAGTGGACCAATGCAAATGCAAGCACTAAAACTTATAGTGCTCTAGTAGTGCATGTCTTTTCATACTGCATGAAAAAGAGAGTGTACTCTTGCATAAGGGCTTTAGGGATGCACGTGTCCTCATGCTATATTCGTGCGTGATCTGAACCATCCATTGGGTGAACTGCACTTGAAAAAGGTGGTGCCCAGGAGCATCGATGGGTGGAGAAATTTGATTATTTTCTCTTGGCCGTCTTTTCTTTTTTTTTCAAATTGACGAAAATAACATGCTGGATTTCATTTCACACCCATCTGGAAAGCGGGGCCCTGATGGACGGTCTGGATCCAATACCTTCATTTGTTGTTAGTGAGTTGCCACTGCGGGTAGATTGGTTTTCAGTACACGCGTGCGTTAGTAATAGAGGCTTGGGCTTACCATTCATCTAACCGTCCATCGGTCAAGCCCCACCTTATGAATGCCTTTCGCAAGAGACTGATGGAGTCCAAATGTCAAGGAAACAATAGCATTAGCAAATTGATCCTGTCCGTCCGTTGTCTACTTAATAAATAGGTCACTTGGAAGAGAGAATCTGACGTGTTGAACTGTTGGATATCACGGCTCGTTGACGGTTACGATCCATTCCACACGTACATGGGTTCGGTTATACGTGAGTATTGGCCCACTCACAGTGTTTGAAACTGACTCCACCGCCCAATGGCAGACCGGAATAGTCTACATCACATGTTTTACGTAGGTGCGTAAAACACCACAGCTATGTGGGGCCCACCATATTGTATATATGAATCCCCCGGTCCATCAGATTACAAACCTTATTTGAACCGTACAGACAAAATATCGTAGGATAACATAATCAATGGGTTACACTAACACCAACAATATAATTTTTTTTATATATATAAAACCTCTAGGTTCACGTGGCGTGGCCAAAGTAATTTTCGTATCAGGCTGATTTTTTTAATTTTACTTTATTTTGTTGATTTACACCTGATTAACGGGTTTGATGAAAGATATACCCCATGATGGACCCATATATAAACGTATGGTTGGCATTCCATCTCCATTGTTACCTATTGTTACCTATCGAAGATGAAACATTTTACATATTCAAGTTGTGGGCCCCACAGAGCTTGGGTGTTTTAGGCGATGCATTAAAGATGTGTTGGACTGGGATTGCGTGACAGGAAAAAAGTGGGCAAGGAAACGCCTACCATTGAAACCTGCCACGGTCTACTGCCATGTTTATATGTTTATATGCCATCCAAACCGTTAATAAGGTCATTTGAATTCAGATGAACTGAAAATACAGAAATATTAGCCTAATCAAAAACATTTATGACCCACGAATGTTTCAACTGTCGACACCTAATGTTTTCTGTCGTGTGGCCCACTTGAGCTTTGGATCTGCCTCATTTTTGGGCTCAAGTCCTAGCATGATCTAGCAAAATAGATGGACAGCTAAGGTGGATTTCACACAAACATCACGTAGGGCCCACCTAGCTGCGCAGGAACTTCATGCAAAGGGTTTCGCAACCAGCGATTCTCATTCAACTCTAATTTTCAATGGTTAAGATCATCAGTAAAAAGTCATCAAAGTAGGCAATGGCCTGGCTTGGGCTGAACAAAGGCTAGGCCCTTGCCCAATAGGAGGGTAGACATGAGTCTAGAGTTGTGCATGGAGTCTAGTTATACCGAGTTAGAGTAACCCGACTCAATCCAGTTTTGAATAGGGATGTACGCGAGCCAAGCTAGCTTGAAAAGCTCACTTGTCTTACCTGGATCTAACTCGGCTTGACTTGATTTAAACAACGACACAAGATGAGCCAACTTTCATATGACTCAACTCGTTTTGAAAACGCACCGAGTTCGATTATAATGAATTTTGACTCGACTCGACTCGAACTTGGTTGGACTATATATATATATATATATATATATATATATATATATATATATATATAGAGAGAGAGAGAGAGAGAGAGAGAGAGAGAGAGAGAGAGAGAGAGAGAGTCATGCTCACCTATGCACCTATGCACGTGCACACCTTTGCACATGTGCCATGGGCATCTAATCCAAACGGTCCATGTGATGCGGAATCTCATGAAACCCCAAGGTGCAAATTTTCACCCTGATCTAAAATTCTGGTGGGCCATCGAAAAGAGAAATGCAAATCAAAGGAGGAAATGGTTTTCATTTTTCATGGCCCACCAAAGTTTTGGATCAAAGTAAAAAAATTGAGCCTAGGGGGTTTCATGAGGTGCTGCTTCACGTAGACTGTTCAGATCTTGGAGTCACATCACGTATGATGAGTTCTCAGAAAAGTTTGCACGAGTTCGTCTGTGCAATCGGTATGAAATGAACATGAACTATATATATATATATATATATATATATATATATATATATATATATATATATATATATATATATATATATATATATATATATATATATATGCACCCCACCCAGGCTAGCACCTTGAGAAGGCCAAGAAAGTCTAGGAACCATGATCATATCTTGAACCGAACCCTAATCCCAGCCTAAACCTAACCAACATAGCAGACAAAGCCGGCACGCCGAGCCCGACCCGAACGGAGCCCGGGTGATAGTCTGACTACCGCCGGCGGTACTTCGAGTACCACCGCTCGCAGCTCGCGTGTGAACAGTTGTCCCAGCGTCCAAAAGTCAACTTTCACTGGTATTTACCTCTTCCCATTTTCACTATTTTCCATTTTACCAGCCTCCAAAGCCAATGGGAACGCGTCACGTGGCGTTCCTCACCCCCTAACCAATCACAAGCCTCCATTTCCTAATTTTAACCCTTACCTACTCCCTATTTACAACAATGTGATTGGAGAAGGCTATAAATAGCCCTCTCCTCTTCTCATTTCATCCATCCCTAACAATCCACTTCTCATTTCCAAGCTTAAGTGAGAAGGAGAGGGAGAAGGAGAGAGAGAGGAAGAGAGTGTGGGTGAGGAGGAGCTCCCAAGCTCCCAAGTCTAGATTTTTCAACTATCCACTTAACCCATTCCCTACCTTTCCAACCATCCTGATCCCTAAGTTAAGCCCAGATTGATCATGGTTCAATCCATGTCTTAGCCTATTCAAGATCAAGCCAAAGATTCATTCATTTTACATACAAGCATTCATCGACATTTATTCCCTTCTCAACCCCCCTGCTTCTCTAGATCTTTAGTAAACGTATGCTCTGTGACTTGCCATACACCAAATCTTATCACATTAGAAATTTCTAGTGATCTAGTCCATTTTTTCTTACCTCTTTGCATAAGCATCATCACATCCGCATTTTAGATACACTGTTGGACGTATGCTCTATGGCTTGCCAAAATTTCGGATCTTGCCGCATCAAAAATCCACGGGTGTGCCTAGTCCTATCTTGACCACACCATCCATCCCTTAAAATTGTTTTACCACACAAAGTAGATACGGTACGTTTTTACGGGCAAAGAGGGTGTCTAACACCTTTCCTCTTTGTAACCGAGGTCTCTTACCGATAATCCCGGATCGCAGACTAGGAGTCAATCTAAGAGATGGAAGTCTTCGGATATCTTCGACCTTACGCATTCCGTGGTTCTAGCCAACTGCGGGATTCTGAGATTATTCGGCTAGTGGCGACTCCAACATCCATAATCAGCCTAATCACCCCCACTAAAAATACAAGTTCACCAACCAGTGTGGGCGCGATTTTTGAGTGTGTGTGTGTGTGTGTGTGTGTGTGTGTGTGTGTGTGTGTATATATATATATATATATATAACTTAAATCCTACTCTAGTCGTCTATCCATTTCTTATCATTTTTCTTTTCTTACCCAACCCGTCACGCCTAAGCTCCTCTCTCTCTCTCTACCTCTCTCTCTCTCTCTCGCTCTCTCTCTCTCTCTCTCTCTCTCGGCCACTCGCTTGAGCCCAAATCTGCCCAACTCGTCTCAGCCGTACAACCTGCACTCGGCCACTTGCCTGGCTCCCTCTCTCTCTTAGCACCAACAATAAAGTACCTCTATGACTATATATATATATATATATATATATATATATATATATATTGTAACATCCCGAATTTTTACTGTTTTGAATTTTCAAAAAAAAAAAAACCCTTAAATTATTTTTTAATGTAATTAATTTATATTATCACTTACTAACCATTAACACTCAATGCTAGCTTATACACAAATGGTTCTGTCTGGTCACGATCAGACCATGTGCGGGCCGTCAAGCAGTAGCAGATTACACTTAGTGACGGCCGTGTGGGCCGCCCAGCGACCGAGGAAGGTCAGAAAAATCTAAAAAAATTTAGAAAATCATAGATTTCACTGGGCTTGTGGTCCAACGTTGACTACGGACCCAATGGACACCCAGAAGTACCATCTGGCGCTTGCCCAATACGCCCCACCAATGCCAAATTAAAATCTGGCACTGACAAAGGAAACTAAGACTCCGGGCCTTCCAGCCGTCGGATTTCTTCCAAATTTACGGTGGTGATTTAATATATTTTTCTACACCCGTCCACCAAATCTGGGACCCGATCGTAGCACGGTGACCGTTGATCGCAAATCGGACCCGTAAGACCAAACCCCGCATCCGTTTATTCCCAAATTTTGTAAGGCCCCTCATCGGGCCATGGACCACTTATTCTATAAATTTCATGGCCAGAGGGCCATCAGAAATACTCCAATCACCAAAATGGCCCCCACAGGACCACTTAAAGGTCAGAAACGCTTACTCAGATCATATTTCTGTTCATCCGTTCGTCCTCAATTTTTGCATGGGCCCTAGTCGGACCATAAGGCACCTACACGCCGAATTTGGTGGCCAGAAGGGTGTTAGGGCCACCCCAACACCAATAGGGAGTCCCATAAGTCTATTTTAGAAAATTGTGGAAGCTTGGGGCTGTTTCCACCAAATTTGGCATTATAAAAGGGCCTCATTTGGGGCACCCCTCTCTCCATACGAATTTTGCCCTAGAGAAAGGGAAGAGAGAAGAGAGAAAAGGGAGGAGAGAAAGAAGAGAAAGGAGAAGAAAGAGAGAAGGAAGAAGGGTAAGGTGGACCTTAGATCGTGGTGGGGCCCAAAGAAATCAAACCTCACATCTCCCTACCTTATCTCCAAGAAGAAATCTCATCCACAACCACCATTTTCATTTCGTTGATCGCCTAGGTAAGATCCAACACTCGTTCTCCTTGAAACCCTTATGATAAGAAGGATTTTGCTTGAGATTCTAATATACAAATGTTGTTTTAGGGATTCCAATCGATCAACCCCTGAAATCCACCCTCCTAGTGCGTTCCTAAGCCTTCAACGAATCCGAAGGTGCGGACTATTGTTCTTAGGTGGCCTAGCACCAATTTTAATATGTGTTTAATGATTTTGGTTGCTTGAATATTATGTTTGGAGAATCTAGAGAGACCCTAGGACTTGTATGTTTGTTAGATTTGTATGTTGTTCTTACCTTCCACATGATGTTGTTCTTGCCTTCCACATGATTTGGTGTATGGACGATTAGATGCTCATGCCTTGTTGATCTTCTCATATGATGTGCCTCATAATACGTATGATTTCTAAATTTTTGTGTATTTTGATCCCAAGGGAGGTAGGAAGGTCTTAACTTCCTCACCAACTCACACCACACACACACTTCTTGTTTATAATATTAGTAGCTTTACATGTTGGTGGAAATTTAGAATTGTTTGTTGAGAAGCATGAGAATATGATGTCGTTTATGTTAGATGATGCATTGATACTTGGTATGTTATGGATCCCCTTCACACCTTTGGGTTGGTCAAGAACATGATGAGAGACGGTAGTCCCACCGGTAGGACTATGTTAGGGCTATATCCATGGGTTTGGGCGGGTGTGTTCGAGTGACTGTAGTTCGACTACATGGGTCCCTTGTGCCCGAGGTCACTCGTCTCATGCTCGCCTGGCCCGTGCGGTCTAACCTACTGTCTGACCAACCTTGTTTGTCAACCCTGTTTGTTCATTTATGTATGGAACTGAACCACCCTGCAACCGTTGTAGCCCAACGATAACCCACTGAAATTGGTCCTGACCTCGTGAGCCGGGCATGGTGGAATGGGACACTATGTCCGAGCCTGTCGCCCACTACGGGGTACCGCGCTCCCCGTAGTGACCGCGAGCGATCCCTTCCTTCGGCACTCCTCATGTGCTTGGAGTCGGGGATGAGGAACCCGACGGGATCACGGACCGTGAGGTCTCGGCCTCACGCGTTGATGGGGTCTTGGCCTCGCAGCTTGACTTAGGGCATTGATACGTAGGGTGAATCAGAATTCCCAACCTATTTGGATGAATGGACTTAACTAATAACTCGGCTAACACGATCGCATTGCACGCATTAGTTAGGGTGGCGACTCGGAAGTCGAGGTCACTCTGAGGGAGTGTTGTCATATGCGATCGTTAGATGGAGTCGCTTGAGGGAGTGTTGTGGTGAGGGCATGCATCATATCATCCCGCATGCATGCATTTTAAATAAGAGTTATTAGGTGTTGATGATTGTCCGCTTTTCATTAAGTTCATATTACAATTGATGCCTGTTGTAACTTGAGACCAATAGTTCACACTGAGTTGATCACTCACTCCCACTCTGGGATGGTGTTTTAAAATACCAACCAGACCCATTCATAGATGCAGGTGACTCAGGGCACGAGGAGCCTGGCGAGGCGAGCTTGGACGAGGAGTATGAGCTGTCCTACTTTTAGTTGATGGGCGTCTCTCCATCGGCTTGACAGGCGGGAATTGGACCGCTGAGTTGTGGACTCAGCTTTATTCTTGTGGACATATCATTTTATTCTTGTGGACATATCATTTTATTCTAGATTTTGATGGGCAAAGCCTTATGCGACCCTTTTCATATTCTTTGGACTTGTATATGTATTTGAACTTCTTTCATTTCAGTAAATCAGTTATGATTATGTTTCATGCTCCAGGATATTCTAAATTGTGCATTTAAGTTTGATTAACCATAAAAACCATAAATGCATGATAAGTGACACTCGGGAACTCGGGAGTCGAGTCTATGCACGACCCCCGATTTTCCGGGGCATTACATATATATATATATATATATATATATATATATATATATATATATATATATATATATATATATTAGTAATTAAATATTTGATTTGGGAGTTGGGTGTTGGGTTGAGTCGGGAGCTGGCTCGACTCGACTCAAGGTAAGCTCATCTCAACTTGATCCACTAGCTCGCCTCGAGCTTAACTCGAAAGGTTTAGCAAACAAGCCAAGCTCCAATGGTAAGCTCAAGGCTAAGCTCGAGCTCGAGGAGAGCACGGATGAGTCAAGCCAAGCTTGACTCACCTCGACTCGGCTTGATGTACAACCCTAGTTTTGAAATAGGCTTGACCTGAACTTGAGTTGACTCAATAGCGAGTCTAGCATGCCTGACCCAATCCGAGTTTGGGTCTCACCTGGACTAATCTAGACCAAGTCCGTCCCGGTCACAAGTACCAAGTCGGCACCCAGTCGAGTCGGGTGCAACGGATATTCACAGGCTGAAATCACCACTCAAATCCTAGATTCATTGATGAAATCTCCACTCAAAGCTTAGATTCACTTGCCACAATTGCAGCCTCTCCATCATCTACTCACATCTCAGATCTGAAACATCTGAAAAAAAAATAAAAAAAATTAATCTATATGTACGAGTTGAGTTTTGAATCGAGTGGGGCCAGTACCGAGTTGGATTTCTGGTCAAGTCAAGTCAAATTATTGGGTGACTCGAACTCGACTTGGTTTGAGTTCGGATTGGATGAAATCAACTCGATTGGGATCGAGTCGGATATGAACGGTCGGATAAGTCGAGTTTGTCAAGTCAATTCGTCCCGTGCCCATCTCTAGACATGACACATGAAGGTAGGTTGGGCTGAAATGATTGAGCCCAAGCCTATCCTGAAAACTGATAGAGCCATGCATACCAGGCCCAAGCCTGGCCCAAGGGCGAAGCTAATAGGTTCAAGCCCGGTCCGAATTTGGATCAGGCTCATTGGGGCTGGGCAGGTCAGCCCAGCCCATCGCCACCCTTAATCTTGATTACTGGCCAATAAGCAAATAGAACGTGATGGTTCCGATCACCGGATGATCTCAAGACGTGGGCCTCGATGAGTAGAGCCGTGAGCATAGAGTCCAATATCTCCACAGTTGTTGTGATTAAGCTTATTCTACCACGTTGTGCGTGGGACCCATCTTGATCTAAGGCCCACATCCACTCTGTTCATATGGTGCAGTCCCTCAAATTCACACAGGATCTTAAAAACTCAGGCTTATCTAAAATGCTGATTAGCCACAACATGGGGTTAAAAAATTTTTAAAATAAATCAGGCCATTCCAAGACTCTGATTAGTCACATGTGATTTTATGGTGGGCCATTCTAGATGATATCACATGGGGTTACAAGAAAACCCAAATGGAAAGAACAGATCAGCTGATCAATGGGCCAGGCATAAGGTGATTTTAGGCCCATATTTGAACTATTCGGGCTCAGTTATCAAATTGAGCTTATTTTAAATTTTGATTTCCCAACCCATTGGCAGGAAGCTACAACTTCTAGAATGCAAGCATATGCTTGACTGTTGCAGAAGCATAGCGCTTAAAGGTGTCAGCTGACCCGGTTAGGGCCATCAAGCTCTGTCTAAGCCCAGCCCACATTGTTCAAAATGCCCCAGATTAGCCCAAAACCTTGACGAACTAAAATAGTCTAACCCAAGCCTGGCTCGGCCTGGGCTGATGGGCATTTGTACACGGTCTAAAGCCAACCCAGTTGAGAAATGGGCTTCAATTTTAAGCAAGAGCTAGCTCTCGGCCTGCGGTGGCCCATGACTGAAAGCCTGACGGGCCAGCCAGGTCAAGGACAACCTTAATGCCATTATTGAAATGATCAGTAGAGATATACATGAGAGCTCGGCTAAGCTTGGCCAACAACCAACCCCAACTCGAACTCGGCTCGGCTCGATCCTCGAGCCTAACTGGCCAGCTCCAGCCACCTCGAACTGAGTTCTAGCTTGTGCGATATTTTCTCAAACACATAGGTTACATGTTCAATATCCTACACTTGTAATGCAAATTAGTAAAAATGTTTCGCAGGCATTTCATCAAACACTCGACGAGGAGCATTAAAATTAAGATACGAGGATAGTCATACAATGTAAAGAAATTTTTTTTAAAGATTCATTTCTTCAATATTCCCTCAAATATCCATTTCAAGAATACCTCGATATGAGGGCAGTCCAATAAACAACAATCTGTTAAGGTAGTTCATCAAACACTAATAAGCAGCATCAAGATAAAAATGACTAAGTCACTAGGCCGATTTGATCCTAGTCGATTCGAGCCGAGTCGAGTCAAACTCGGGCAAGCTTGAACTCGACCTGAAATTTTTTTTGAGCTTTAAAAACCATCTCAACTCAGTCCAAATCCAATTTTGAGCTAAGGAGAGTCGAGCGATCGACCAGCATGATAACTCAACTCGTGTACAGCTCTAAATAAGAAAGGACATGTGGATGAAGTGATAGAAGTGGCAAGTGGTCGTAGTTAATGATAAAGTAATCAGAGCTACAAATGGTTACAGTTGCGGACTGTTTTTTTTTTTTAAGTATTTTAGCAGTCGACCGGTTTAGACAAATAGTACAATTCACTGAGGTATGCTATATATCAAACTCAATTTCTTTAATAGTTTGATTTTTCCAAGATTGTTTATAACTAATGAATTAAATAATAGTGAATGGAAGAAGAATCCAATGCAAATCTTTGAATATTGAGTTTAACCTATAATGCAATGTTTGGGGCCCACAACAAATTGTCCATGACATCCAATCCATCCATCGTGTACGCCCCCTCATGTTCTCGTTATTATCCAAAAATCAGGCCAATTCAAAACTTGGGTAAGCCACTCCATAAGGAACATTTGAGATGTGATGCCCACCATTAATAACCCTCCAAACTGTCTGTCAAGCCCACCTTTTTTTGTAAACACCATAAATTCCATTTAGAAGATGCACCCCACAACCATGAATGGACAACCTAAGGCCATTGTATAACTCAGGTGGATCATATCATGCGATATTATAAGTTTTAAGGCATGGTATTCATCTTGTTGCCTGCTTGTGTTTTAGACAAGCATCCTTTTGTGAGCCAAGAACATGAGAGGGTGCATATGATGTAAAGGAATGTCACGTGCTCAGCACAATGGCCCGATGTATCATAACCTACAATGCTTTGTAGTGGGTCCATATGAGATTTTTACCATTTACCAGCCACATGAGCTAAATCCAAAAGAAATATATTTCATATGTATGATTCATGCGCCCACATCAATGCTGCACATGTGGCGAATGTGGAGGATCATCTTCGATTGGTCGAATAATAAATGGGCCATAGTATAAAATAAAATAAAAATCCCACTTTGAACCATTTTTTTATTATATAGGAGTAGAAATGGACACCAAAGGACAAACTCAGTAACGGCTCACATTCAACGAGGAAAGATTTATTTATTAGATGATTAAAATAGTCCAATCAAAGCAATTTTTTTATCACCTGATTCCAAACATGTGTATGATCAGGATCCAGAGGTATTGGATCGATTCTCTCCGAATGAATTCATGCATTGCAGCACCTTGACACATGATATGCAGGCATTTTGAAATAGCTTGGAAATTTCATTGGTGGCTTTCTCAAATTTAACTGTCCAAATTATGGGTCCCACCTATCATGAACCAAAAGTCACACTTATCTGATTATTTGATCACCAGATGGGTGGACATCTATTAAACAATTGAAATGAATAATATCCAATGGTTCTATTTAAACAAAAAAGTATCCTGGAATCAGAGGTTAGGATTGCTCAACCAATCTTATTTTGGGACCGACTTAGGGGTATCAAATCCTTTGCATCAGGATGTTTTTTATTTTTTTTTAATGAGTTTTTTGGGGGAATGACTTTCATTTGCATTTGAAAGTGTTTGGATAGTGATCTTATGAAGGGAGGCATTTTTTATTTTGTAAAATTGTCATATAGGGCTCATTTAGATACCACTGAATAAGTTACTTTTCTACTTACAGCAGTAGATAAGTAACTTATTTGAGATAAGTAAGTTTGGTTTAAGATTAATTATAAATAACTTTTTTTTACTTAAAGGTACTTAATCACTTTAACTAAGTAGAAACTAAGATAAGTTACTCAAGGCATGGATCCTTATGCGTCAGTGGTAGACTCTCAAGAGTTTCAACATGCGGTCGTGAGTTCGAGTTACCATTGTTGTGAAATCCCACTGTGGTGTGACTGTGTGGGTGTGTATGTGTGTGTGTGTGTGTTAAAAATAAAAAATTAAAAAAATTATTAAAAAAAAGTGTAATTTAAGCCATAAGTAGCTTAAGTTACAATCCAAATGCATGTCATCTTAAAATGTCATACCACAGGAAAACTTCCTTCCATTTGACTTTTAGAAGAAAATGTTGTACACCCTTACTGAAAAAGTAAATCCCAAGGCAAATCATTTGCTATAATATCTTCTGCTTTTCAAGCAAATCCGAACTTCTTATTGACACAGATTGCCTACTGACACCACCAACAGCGACTCACTAATTTGCTACAGGACTGCTCTGTGGGCCCACTATGATGTATGTGTTTTATTTATGCCGTCCATTCTTTTTGTCAGCTCATTTGAAGGCTTGAGCCAAAAAATGAAACAGATTAAAATCTCAGGTGGACCGCACTATAGGAACAGTGGTGAATGAATATGCCACCATTAAAAACTTCTTGGGGTACACAAAATTGGGGCACACAAAACTTGTGTTTTCCCTTCATCTAGGTCTTTGCGACCTAATCAACACGTTGGGTGACAAATAAACATTACATCAGGCCCTAGGAAGTTTTTAATGGTGTGCATTTAATCACCATTGTTTTCCAGTGGTGTGCTCCACCTGAGATTTGGATCTGTCTTATTTTTTGGATCATGACAGTGTAGATAAAATACATGAATCATGGTGGGGCCCACATAACATTGTCCAGTCATGATATCACTATTAATCAGCATCCACTTGTCATCAACATAAACTGAATGCTTCCACTAATTTGCACTCTATCCAAACAGGCTCTCAAAAGAACATCTTTCACTATGCCTCTTATAACTAGCCTGGCCAGATCCTCCAGTCTTTGTAGAATAAGGTTGTTAGAATACATACTAATACGTGGAGACTTTCCAATTCCAATTCTTTTCAACAATCCAGACTACTTGTGTAACAGGGCTACCCTTTTGATGAGATGTCCAGAAATTCTCTCAAATGAGATATTTTAATCCTTTGATTATACAAAAGTCTCAACGGTCGTCCATACTAAATAATAATAATAATAATAATAATAATAATAATAATAAAAGTGTATGCAAATCAAAGAGCATGGTTGCATTTATCTCTCAAAATTCGAGATCTTATATTCATTTAATAAAGATTTAACTGGTTGAGCTAAATTAGGAAACCGTGTGGCCTGTCCATGATCAGTTTAAAAAAGGGTGTGGTCTACTCCATGTGGGCCTTGTCTATATCTCATTGTTTCTAAACCATCACACCATAGATATGGGAACCATTCAAAGCAATAAAACAAAAGTACCAGGCCCCAACCGATTCCACCACCCTGTCAATCCATGCATTTCATGTCACGTGACTGAGTTTCTAATTCACACGCGTGTGGAGCACTGCCTATGCACTTTCTTGCTCGTGCATGAGATCTGAACTTACCAAAGGATATAAAGCAACGGTCCACACTCAACAAAAAAAAAAAAAAAGGACCAATTATTCGTTCTTCTAAACTGGAGATGTTCGGTGCACCGCACTCCATGGTGTCGTGCATCTTATTAACGGCTGGGATCATTTGAGAGGGGGGAACAACGCTAGCGTACATCACACAACCCAGGGTCACATGGGGGGGTTTCAAAAGGATCCACACGGTCAATCAGGCACTGTGGATCATACAATATGAAACCCAAAAATCATGATGATCCAACAGTTGGATGGGCCACACCATAGGAAACAGTTGGGAAAGGACGCCCAACATTAGTTTCATGTAGGGACCACCATGGTTTTTATATGCCATTCATCTGATGTACCTCATTAGGATGAAAGAACTACCCAAGAATCACAGGATTTAATAGGCATACTTCGATAGGGTGGCCCCCTCAGTCTTCATCAGCCTAATTTTGGGGATGAAGGTCAAACGAGGGATGGTGTACCTGATGGACGGTGTAGATTTTATGTGCCTTATGTAACACAAGGAGACCTTCTTAGGCACTTCCCTTTCAATGGACCTTATCTTTCATACTGTGATGGGAGAAAAAACCAATTCCCCCCAATCAGCTATCTCAGCTATGACCCCTACATTCTCTTTATTGGTTTGAGAGATTGAAGCTGCCCAGCATCATCTGGTTTGTCCAACCACTTCTTCTTCTTCCATTTTCACACTGAATAAAGGCCTTTGAATGTGAAGCAATACATATAAGAGTGTTTGTACCTTCACCCACCTTCATCGATTTGCATGCACCCTTATTTTCATTTTGCGAGCGAGAACATGATGTAAATCAGTGTGACAATCCGATAAAATGGAAAACGGGTGTATGCAAATCAAACGAGGGTGTAATTGATGATACACAGGTACTTAGAAATTACTTGGAAATTGCATTGGCTACATACAAGTAGTTCAAATCAAACAGTCCAGCTTAGATGGATCATTCTATCTAGGGAATTGATTTTAATACTGAGAAATTACTTACAAATTGCATATACAGCATACAAGTAATGCAAATCAAACAGTCCAGTTTAGATGGATTATTCTATCTAGGGAATTAGAATTTAATACTGAGAAATTACTATGAAATTGCATATGCAGCATACAAGTAGTTCCAATCAAACAATGCAGTTTAGATGGATCATTCTATCTAGGGAATTGATGTTTATGCACTCTCATTGATTTACATACACCCATTTTAAATTTACAGATTGTTACATCCGACGCAAAATTAAAAAAATGGGTGCATGCAAATGGATGCCATTAATTCTCTGTCAGAAGGATCCATTTAAACTGGACTGTTTGATTGGAACTACTTGTATGACACGTGCAATTTATACATAATTTCTACACATAATTTCTACGCCCGTGTATCATCCACCACACCCTGCCAGCTCTTCCTCGAATACACCCATACCGAGAAGAAAAATCACTAAAGGTGCAGCTCAAAATTCCTTCTAATATAAGTATCATCTAAGAAAAATGCTCCAGTGGTCTCATAGTACCACAAGTTATGGTGCTCGTAGTTTCATTTGGACACCTAGACAATCCAATAAAAAAAAAAAATCTAGCCTATCCACTGGGTCCAACATATGTCATACAATACGATGCATATACCACCCCAATCTGGAAACCGTAACAATCTGATCATTAGGGTCCATCTTAGATTGCTTACGCTTCTAAAGAGTCACTTCTGGCTCGGAAAAAGGGTGAGTAAAAATATAAGGACAAATCAGGGATGGATTGGCTCATCTGATCAATATGATTTTAGCATGCTAGAGCATAAAATGCGTTATGGACTTAATAGACAGTTCAGATCAATTGATTAGACGGTCCAAGTTGCCAAATGCAACTACGAGCACTGGAACTTATATTGCTCCAAGGCACTGGAGTATTTCTCATCATTGAACAACATAGAAAGAGAACTTGAGCTGAAAATGATGATCAAGACCAATCTGTCCTAGACATTTTCTATTAAATACTGTATGAAACAACACATTTATATGTCATTTGAAACATGCAAAAATGCAAGAGCGTCAAACGAGTTTGAGATCTGACCTGCGATTCGCATCTTCTGATAAATGAACCGCAACCACTCGATGCTCCCTTTTTATTTCTAGCCCCTCGATGATTTTAAGTTAGATCTATCACACAGATACAACATACATTTTCTCACCATTTGAATCCATTTCACAAGCTTTCCCTTCGGAAAATGCTAACCGTTCACTCAATCGATACATGCAATCTACGTGGGTCCCACTTTGTGGGCAAATATCCACTTCAGTTTGGCTCTTCCAAGCTAGAGGTGGGATCGGAACGCGATCTCTTGGGCTCTCGTTCTCCCAGCTGCAAGCAAACAGAAAGGTCTCCGTCAGAGGCAATCCTCAGGGCAGAAAGGCTCTTCGATTCCAGGTTGCCTTCTTGATCTTGATGGTGCATGGGAGATGTGTTGGTGAAGCTTGGAATGAACTGATGCTCCACATTGGTTACAGTCTCGGCCCTGTCTTCTAAGGGGAACTGTTCAATGTTAATACCCAGAGGCTCGTAGATTTCTTGCATCTTGTCCTTTGGTGGTGCCGCCTCTGCAGGGGACGAGTCCCCGACTGTAGAGCCAACAGCTGTGACCGGGGCACTTCTTTGCTCTTGTATGGCTTCTATTAGACACAGATCATATTGATGAGTCATCAGGCCTGTTAAGTAGAGGTACCTAGCTCAGGCCAGCATTAGATGGGTCCCCGCCCTTTCAAAATGCAGATGGGTGATGGACAAAGAATCTCCTACGGAAAACAATCAAAGATATCTGATTGGGGAACTTGTTTCTGTCAAGCATGGATTGTGGATTGTATTTTATTTTTCACCATCCATTTGCACACCAACAATCAGAGGACTGGGATTAGCCAGCAGTGGAGTTTCTCTGCACCATCTGCAGTAGGGCCACCATATGAACGGCCTGGATTACTATTTGATGGAACCCACCTATATGGAATGCTGACCCATACTAAAATGCCACCTACCTCAAGCCATGCATTGTATATTTCTGTTTGTACAGTCTATTAAGGTTTTCTGTACATGTAGCACCCATGGATCAGTGATCCAAACCGTTGATTTGACTAGCCTTACCCTTGATGGTCCTCCATGCACCAAGATATGACATTGGCCTTTAGACAGTTTAAGTAGTTTCTTTCTTAACCGCCAATTTATTTGGCCACCCATTGATTGGTTAAGATTTTTCCATTTGCAAGATACTTGGGGGCCATCATACATGGTTTGGATCACTACACCATGGGACCCACTTGAGAAAAGAAGAAAACCTGAATGATGTGGTATATAGTTCCTCTATGCTCTACTTGGGAAAGAAAATAGAAGTGGCAAGGAAACACAGACCCTGAAGGCCTTGACTGGTCGTTATAAGATCCAGTTCCAGCAGATCAAGAAGGCGTCCAAGATCAACCCCACTAGTCCAGTTCTCTGGGCCTTGACCGCTTTTCAGCTTCAACCGCCCACGATTGGCTGTCCCACCCCATATGATCCCAATGGGCCGTGGTTTCTCACCACCCTGTCCTGTTAAGAGAATGAGACTTCCACTGTCACCTTCAAGATCGAATGTTTGTTGGTTCTCACCCACGACGAGAAAATCAGTGAAGAAGCAGATCCCTTTCTCGTCATTGTATTCCAGGGCATATGCCATTACAGTCCCTGTAGTCAAACCAGAGCTTCTTCCCACCTTCACCACTTGCCTCCCGATGAGGCTATTGATTGGAGACTGCAAGTCAATGACCATGACATCACCGATTTCACCCACACCTTTCACTGACGTGGTGACATTGGACATGTCGAGATTGTCAGCAAAGGGAATGAATGCTCCATCAGCTCGCACAAATGTCTCTGTAGGCATAGCGAACCAATGATGATGAAACCATCAATCAGTAGAGAACATCAACAAGGAGAAATTGGAGAAGAACATGATTCTTCTTGTGGGGTTCTTGAAGTACAAGAAAAGGAGTTACTGTCCACATGTATCAGGATGTGTACAGCATCTGCAAGTAGAACCCATGGTTTTCAGTGATCCAAAACCTCTGATGGGTCCTACCATCAATGGGGGGATCAACCCCAAAAGTCCTCAAGATCGGATGATTGATCCTAGCCAGCCAAGCTTTGCCCTTTCTCCGTCTGTTGCCTCCCTTTCTTTTTTCCTTAACTGACTATTTGCAGGCCACTGATCAAAGGGGTTAGTATCATTCAATCTGGGGGATTTTGGGGCAACCGCCAACCCAGAGTGGGGCCCATTAGATCAACAGTCTAAATCCATATCATGGTGCTGATTGTAAAAACTAGGGCATTCAGACATACAACAACATAATGCATCAAGACACTGGAATTCCCCAGTGGTATGAGGCCTCCAACAACCTCTTATAAGAAAAGGGGGAGTTATTTGATACTCCAGATGCATATGATGCTTGATATGCAGGCACTTCAAAATGACACATGTGGAGTACATTAACTCACATTAAACCAGCTAAATAGCTGAACTGTCTCAAGTCACAGTCCGAAATTTAGATTGGTTGCACAATCCTATCCTCTGATTCGTAAAAACCTGTTTGTTGAAATAAGACCATTGGATTTTTTTTTTTCATTTTTAACCGTCTACTAAATGTCCCCAAATCTGATAGAAAGATAATCACATAATGTAATTTTTAGTTTAATGCATCACATAACGTAATTTTCAGTTTAATACATCAAATAATGTAATAATTTTTAGTTTAATAATCAAAACCTATGAGCAAGAGTGAAATCTTGGGGTGGGAATTCAGGGGGAAATGAAGCTATTTGCTTACAGATTCGGGTGTAGGAAGGGTGTTTTTCCATTGTCGTATCTAGGTCTCCCTCTATGCATTGGAAAACTGATGAAACATCTGTGGGACAAAGTGAATGAAAGATTTGAAAGAAGATCATCTCATTGGAAAACTCGTCAATTTTCTTTGGGTGGAAAAATAACTTTGATCAAGACGGCTATGTCTAATCTCCCGGTTTATTATATGTCATGATATAAATGTCTAAAGTTGGTTCTAAATAAGTTGGTAAAACTGAGGGATTCTTTGGGGAAACGAGCGGAAGAGAATCATAAATTTCATCTTCTAAAATGAGAAGAAGTTTGTAAGATCAGGGATCAAGAAGGATATGAACTTGGCATTGCTAGGTAAGTGGGTTTGGAGATTTGGGTTAGAAGTTAATTCTCATTGGAGAGAGGTGATTTGTAGAACATGTGGTGAGGAAGATAGGGGATGCTGGATTAGGTCGTCGCCGTTGTATTGATCTTCATATCTATGGAAGTCGGTAGTGGCAGTAAAACATGAAGTTTGGGATGGAATTGGGTTTATGCTAGGAAATGGGAAGAAGAGATTTTGGGAAGATAAATGGGTTGCAGGGCAGAGGTTGAGGTATCTATTTCCATGGTTGGAGAGAATTTCTCGTGAGGCGGATCTCAGAGTGGCGAGCTGCTTTTCCTTTGTGGGAGAGGAAGTCGTTTGGGCCCCACTGTGTAGAAGGAATTTAGCAAACGAAGAAATCTCAGAATTTATCAGTTTGCCTGATATGCTTTCCAAGGTATCGCCAGTTATTTTGGAACCAGATTCGATGGTTTGGTAACAAATCTGGTAAGTTCTCGGTGAAATCCCTTTACATGTCTATAAGTGGGGAGTCTTCTCTGGTGGGGATCTACCCGACATCTTTTGTTTGGCGGTATGGTGCTCCCTTAAAGGTGGCGGCATTCGCATGGCTAGTGGGGAGGAAAAAAGTGCTTACAATGGATAATCTTCATAGAAAAATTATGATTCTACCAAATGTATGTCGCTTATGCCTAAGTTATTTGGCATCGATTGGGTCTCATCGGGCTAGATGGATAACTTTTTCTTGAGTTGGCATGGTGGGGGTATAGGGAGGATCAGGAGGAATATTTGGCACCTAAGCCTTTTATGGGCTCTATGGTTTGAAAGGAACAATCGATGCTTTAGAAATTGTAATGGGCAGGTTTTGAAAGTCTTTCAAAGCGCCAAATTTCATGTGTTGGAATGGGCACAAGCATCTAACAGCTTCTCAAATGTGCCGGATTGATGGGGGGTTGTGTCTATTTGGTTTTCTTTTCTTGTAAAGCTATGGCTTCAGCCTTCTTCGAATAAAATTGTCAACTTTCAAAACATAAAAAATAAATTGAACGGTTTAATTTGAATTAAGGGTATGCCACATGAATTTTCCAAGTAATTTATAAGAGCCAATGTATTATCCATCACACTCTGCCAAAGTATCAAAGTTTTCCTCTAAGAAAAATGGTGTTTGTGACTTACAAGGAAGAATTACAATTTACAACAATGGAATAATAGATTAATTATATGGGTCGTCTTTACCTGGGTTTGTTGCAGCAAATATCCCATACCAAAGGTCATCAGTGATGAAAGACGTTGCCCTCTCCACAGCACCCAGGTACACTCCGGGTCCAAGGTTGGGCGGTAAAGGATGGAACATCTTTTGGTTTGGAAAGTCCAAGTCGACCGCAACATGCCTGTTTGTGAGGAAACCAACTTGCCGACTGCCTGTTCGGCTCTTCACAATGGCACCCAGTGTTCCATATGTCTCTTGGTTTGAAACCTAAGCATGTCCATAGAAGTATCAGGTCTTTTGATTCTAGAAAAATATAAATATTTTTATTCGTATTTCTTCAAAATATAAATTGAGGCAAGTAAATGAATACTTGATTACCAGTCCCTACGGTGCATACAGACACACCCATGGCTGCATGTGCAACCAGGCACGTGTAGGACATCTATATCGTGAATCAGGTAGGCCCCACCATATGGATGTCCCCACCCAAAATCAGGCCCATCAAACTCATCAAGTAGGCAACTCATGCAAGTTGAATGTGGAATTTTGGAGAGCATTTATTGCACGTGTATGGCCAACCTGATGAGTTAACCAATCTAATTTTGGGGCCAGGCACTTATCTAGTGCGAGCACTTCCACAGTTTGGATGACCCAAATGTGTCAGGTGACCACGTCCAGATGAGCATGCAGAGATTGGGGTGTGGAACTCATAAACCAGGTGTACGGGAATCTGCAGGAAATGTGAATTCATACATGATTTGATGATGAAAAGATAAATAGATTTCTATCCAAACTACAAAGCACAAGGTTGCAACAAAGAAAACATATTCAGTTTTGGAAAAAAGAAAAGCCAAAAAAAAAAAAAAAAACTCAAAACCCTCAGTGCATGGCAATAACAACAAAACTATGGCATAACAACTTGCAATTTGCAAGTAATGGTTCTGAGGGTAGTCTTGTTCTTACAGTCTCGTGTGAGAATCCCTACTGGGAGAAGGAAAAGGGCGAGTGAATGAATTGTGAAAAGAAATATCAGCATTTTGGTAGCTGTCAAATATAAAGCATTTTGGTCAAAAAAGAGGATGGGTGCATCATTCTTCCGCTGTCACGTCTAGATCATTCCCAAATTTCCTCTAGAAAATATGCTCAGACCAACAAAACATGCGGAAATCAGTGTCGTGAAATAGTGGATGGAGGTGTGCCAGCCCCAGTTGCACCTTTCACACAGCACAGGTATCAGCTTGCATATTATAAGCTGGGTTTCTCCATTATGATGTAATGGTGCAAACACTCAAGCTACCTCACTGATACAAGGCCACATACCAATTCAGAAATGATGGACGGTTAAGAAAAGTCCGTTCTCGTTTCCAATTGGACGATCCATTAATTCCATTGGAGGATTATAAATGGATAAATATCTTTTACTTTCACAGGAGACAGAGAATCGATGGACTTTCTATAGGACCCATTTTACTGACAGGATTCATCACTACTTTAGTAACCCCATAGTAGCAACAAAGAATGTGCTAAACTATTAGCAGGAGTAGAAACTGCAGCGGTTAAGAAATTGCAGCCTTCCAAATAGGAACTGGCCAATCCATGGGTATACCATGAAGTTAGGGGTATGGCATGTGTGATGCACATGGAGCTAGGAGGGAATGGAGAGAGAAAAGGGAGAGAGCAGGAGGAAGAGAGAAAACAGGAGAGAGAGGCAAGTTAACAATGTTTTAAATATTGACGATATCGGCCGATATATCCCACAATATATCTTGTATCCCACCTGTGCGATATGAAATGCACAGGTAGTGCTGACATATCCCACATGTTCGATCCGGTGAGCACTTTCAATTTTCGATCCCTTTTTTTATTGAGATTATGTTAAATCAGTGTCAAATGGTTACAAATCCATTAGTTCTTCATGTTTTGCATGAAAAATCATTGAGTTTAAGCTTTGGTTTCGATATCCATTGTTTCTTCATATTCTCCATGTTTTTTTTTTTCTGAAATTTTCCTTCAACCAGCTATCAATTGGGACTAATTTCAAAGTATCTAGGAATATTTGATGAAATGATCATCACATACACTCTAATTTTGAAATTTGAGTGTAAAGTCGTCCAATTTGGGAAAAATTCAAAATTTCTCCAATTTTTCCCAAATTACTTGCAATGTTGCACTCCAAACATGAAATCAAGCATGTATGAGAGCTGATCTACTGATTTGCTAAGTCCTAATCAATTTTTGAAAAATAAAAAATCATTTTTAATTAAATTTTAATTAAAAAATTAAAAAATAAATTTTCGAAATTTCCCTTCAACCAACTGTCAATTGAGACAAATTTTGAAGTATTTAGGAGTATTTCATGAAATGATCATCACGTACACTCTAAATGTTATGCATTAAATTTGAATATAGTTACATTAGTTTACTCAGACAACGCATAGCTTAGGACCCTATACAAAGGAAACCTATTATGTGCACTTCATTTTTGAGATGTTATGATTTAAAAGTGTGTATTAAGGTCATTTTTAACAATTCATGAAGTTTCATTGAAAAATTCAACCATTTTCCCAATGTTTCCCAAAAAGTTTGATAAATTCCCAATACAAACAGTATATCCTGTGTGGTAACTGATACATATCAATACGTAACACGGTACCGATATTTCGAACACTAGTTACAGAGAACTACACCCAAAAGGGAAGGGGGGGTGGGGGGTGCACACCTTAGACTTAGACATACATATATGGTTGTCTAGGACTACTAGTCATGAGACAACTACACCCAAATCCAAACAGCCCCTGTTTATATGTGTTTTATTGAGTGGAAAGTTAAAGTTGCAAGTAATGTGTTTATGTTTTCCATTCATTTAAAAGAACATTTGCAGTCCCACAACTATTTGAGCCCCTCTTTTCTTGCAACCAGATCTCCATAATACAAATAAATAAATAACACATTATCCATTTCCCAACTATTTGGTATCAGTATGTATGTATGTTTATAATGTAAATTTTCTCTTTTAGTTGTTGGTGCTCAGATTTATGTGCTGTTTCATTTCTCTTCTAGTTGCTTATTTTTCTAAGAAGCAAGCATGTTGCTCATAATCTTCCATAACAGCTGTTACGTAACAGAAATAGTGGCCACCGTTACACATCATGGGGTCATAACCCATAATAGCCATTACAAGGCTAGGTTTTCTTCCAAAAAACAAAAGGCCGTAACAGCACATATCGTATCAGTAGAGGTAGCCATTACTGCCACCATTACCATTATGGAATACCTCGATGTCATTTTTCTTTTCTTTTTTTAATGTTGTTGCCCAAAAAAGGAAAACAAATATGTTGTTTCCCTTTCTTTCATTTTCTTAGAATTGAGAAAGGAAGATATCATCTTTTTGTTCGCCTTATTTCATAAAATAACTCCTACATAAGGGTGTACATGAACCGAGCTGGCTTGTTTAGCTCGCTCGACTCGACTCGAAAAAGCTCGATTCGACTCGGTTCGAAGCTAAGTTCGAGCCGAGTCAAGCTGATTTTTTTAGCTCAAAAATGAGTTCGAGCAAGCCCCAGCTCAACTCGACTCGGATCGAATCCAGCTCGAATCGAACTTGGATTGAACCAGTTCGGTGACTCGGTACCAGTTCGGTGACTCGGTTATTTTGCCATTGATGTTGCTCACCAACTGTTTTTTTTTTTTTTTAAAGATAATTGGAGCTTCATTAAAGAGAGGGGAAAGAAACAAACGAAAGGAAAAAAAGACAAGAAAAGAAACAGAAAAAGCAGCAAAAGCATAAAAGGGCACCACTGCTGAGATAGCAGACCACCCTTAGCCACCTAAAAGGCAAAAATCGAAGGACCTTAACTCCTTAACATTAGAAGCCCATTCAATCACCAAATTTTTGGCCCTAGATCCCACCCCCAAGGCAAACGAAGACACGTCCTCAAAACAACGGTTGTTCCGTTCCTCCTAGACAGTCCACCAAGTAGCAATAATCACCATGCACCAAATGAGAGATTTGAGCTTCCCCAATTTGAAACCATTCCAAGAAGAGAGGAGGCTTGCCGCCGAATCAGGAACACACCAATGAGCAGAAAATATCTGAGAGAACTCATCCCGGATTTTAGACATAAACGGACAATGAACGAGCAAGTGGTTGACTGATTCAGCAGCAGACATGCAGCAAAGGCAAATATTTACAATCTGCATGCCTCGCTTGATAAGATTGTCCACCGTGAGGATTCTATTACGATCGGCCAACCAAGCAAAGCATATGAATTTAGGGGGGACCGGGTGCTTCCAGATGAAAGGGGAGGCATCAGGCACATGGAGGGGCACAGGGCAGAGAGCGGCATACAGGGGCTTGGTAGAGAAACGCCCCGATTTCTCTAACTGCCAAAGCAGATTATTCGTCTGAACAATACTAGGCGAAGCCCTGAGTTGGCATTCCAAAAGAGTTTGAAGCTCCATAGCTTCGAAATCGTTGAGGTTTCTAGAGCATCTGATGTCCCAAACTATGTGGCCAGCCGTGAGCGAGAAACAGTTGATGACGCGGATATCCCTTTCCGGGGATAGACGATAAAGACGCGGAAATTGGAGTTTGAGCTCCCCAAGCCAGGGATCTTCCCATAACTGAATTGTGGAACCATCACCCAGTTGAAAACAGCTGTGCTGGATAACAGGATTCTTGACTTTAAGGATACCTTTCCAGATATGGAAAGCCTTGTACAATGACGAACCTTTAGGCCACAGATCCCCTGGCGTTGCGCCATACTTTCCTTTAACTATTTTCACCCATTGAGCCTCCCTCTCAGAAGCAAATCGCCAAACCCATTTTCCTAGCAACGCGGAATTCATCATTTTCAGGTTCTTCACGTTGGCCCCACCCCCCTCGAATACCTTGCAAACTTCACTCCAATCAAGCAGGTGAAACTTTCGCTGTTTTTCTTTGCCGAATCACAGAAAGTCCCTTCTGATTTTATCTATAATATTGAGCATGTGACCCGGGCACCGAAACAGAGACATGAAGAAAAGGGGAAGGCTAGACAGGGCTGCTTTAATAAGAGTCAGGCGACCCCTCAAGGACAAATAACGGCATTTCCAGGAGGCCAAAAATCTATGAAACTTGTTAATGACCCTGTCCCACATGAAGTTCGGCGACCGGCCCACTAAAAATGGAAGACCAAGGAAAAGAGTAGGGAAGGACGCGACCTTACAACCCAGAGAGTTTGCATAAGCCTGAAGAGTGGGAGAGGGAATGTTGGTCCCCAACAGCCTGGACTTAGACATGTTTATCCGCAAGCCAGAGACCGCTTCAAAACAATGCAGGGAGATGTGGAGATTAGCAATATAAGCTTCAGAAGCTTCGAGGAAGATAAGGGTGTCATCCGCGAACTGAATGTGGGTTATTGGGTTAGGGAGGCCGGGCATAGGGATACCGCGCAAGAGACCTTCCTCTTGACCTCTGTTTAGTATGGATGATAGCGCATTAGCGACAAACAGGAAAAGAATAGGGGAAAGGGGATCCCCCTGGTGCAGGCCACGCGATCCTTTGAAGAAACCTTTGGGAGAACCATTAAGCAGAATTGAATAGTGCGCCGATCCAATGCATGCAGCCATCCAACTTCTCTACTTGATCCCAAAACCCCGACGGTAGAGCATATAGAGAAGGAATTGTCAGTCGACATGATCGTACGCATTAACTATATCCAACTTACAGAAAATCCCTTGCACATGAGTCCTGTGGCAAGAATGGAGAACTTCATTTGCAATGAGAGCGGCGTCTGTAATCTGTCTTCCTTTAACAAATGCGTTCTGATTACATGAGATAAGTTTGCCTAAAACTTTCGATAGCCGGGTAGATAATATTTAAGCAAGGATTTCGTATGGACTCTCTAACAAGCTAATAGGTCTGAAGTCAGAAAAAAGAGCTGGCACCTGCCACCTTAGGGATGAGGGAGAAAGATGAAGCACCGAGGCCCTTCGAAAGAACTGCATGGCTGTGAAATTCCTGGACAAAAAGAAGCAGGACGAGATGGAGCAAGTCCCAGAAAGTCTCGAAGAAATTGATCGGAAAACCGTCAGGCCCAGGCGATTTGTCCCCTCCCAGGGCGTCAACTGCAGCTTTAACCTCTTCCTCTGAGAATTCTGCTTCCAGTTGCTCGGCTTCTACAGGATTCAGAGATGAGAAAGGCAAATTATCCAGACGCGGTCTCACCCAATTCTCATCCGACAGCATGTGTTTGAAGTCAGCGATGGCGAGGGCTTCAATCTCCTCTGTCTTCAATTCTAGTTCCGTTATCCAAGATACTTAGAATAGCTTTAGAAAGAGAGCGCATATTGGCCATATTATGGAAGAATTTGGTATTTTTATCACCCTCAGCTACCAATCTCGCTCTAGATTTGATCCTCCATGAGGCTTCTTCTTCTTAGGCTCTGATCGAAAGGGTCTGAATTATGGCAATTCACCGCTTCATAGATTCCAGCGACAGGAGAGAAACTTCTGCCTGGGAATCAATTTGCTGGAGTTCAGACAGCAACGCCTCATTTTCAATCTCCCTCTGCCTGACCTCCTGATGGCGCCACTCCTTGATTTTGGACTTTAAGAGTCTAAGCTTGCACAAAATTTTGTGGCCATGAAAGCCCTCCACCTGGAACCCAGACCACAAATCTGTTATTTTGCGCCGCAAGGAATCTGATCGGAACCACGAGGAGTTGATCCTGAAAGGTTTAGGGCCCCAGTTGTCGTCGTCCACCGATATGAAGATCGGGCAGTGGTCAGATGTGGTTCTAGGAAGAGCGGATTGACGAACGGAGGGGAAGGTCTCGATCCACTCAAGGGAAAGAAGGAATCTGTCCAGACGGGGATTGGATAGGGGAAGCACGACAGTTGGTCCAAGTGAACCTAGCTCCCGAGAGAGGCAGGTCAACGAGTTGTTGGTGCTGAATCCACTCAGAGAATTGCAGCATTGCGGCCGACGGTCTTCTGATTCTGGAATGGTCTTCCGCGTTGCAAGTAACATTGAAATCCCCCACCACACATGAAGGTCCTAAAAAGGAAGCCCTTGCCTGAGTTAACTCCTCCCAAAACGGAGATCTAGCAGAATCGGTGATAGGATCGTAAACAACAGAGATAAGGCATTGAAAGGGAGAGGACTTATCTTGGAGTTTCACAATGACAAAATGAGATCCTATGGATGAGGACAAGAGGTCCCAGTTGGACGATTTCCAAGCGACCAGGATCCCACCCGAGGACCTGACTGCATCCAAAGAGATCCATTTGGCATCGGTCGCACCCCACAAAGTGGTCAGAAGGTAATCTTTGAAACAAGAGACCTTCGTCTCCTGGAAACAAACGACGCCGGGATTTTTTCTCGCTATAGAAGCTTGAATCAAGCTCCTCTTATGCTTGGAGCTGACCCCCCCCTCACGTTCCAAGAGACTATCTTCATTGGATAACCACACTGCCCCGGTTGCCCTGTCGCCTTGAAGAGGCTTTAGAAGCTGAAACGAACCCCGGACTAGCTTCGAGACGTAGAAGCTCGCGGTTGCTGGTGATTCTAGATAAATGTTTGATTGGCGAGCTACTACTTTCGATGGGTTTGCCTCTGTTTTCTATGCATTGAAATAAGGCCACGTAATCTTCCATCCGATCTCCAAAAGACAAGCCTAGGGATCTCCCGACCTTCCCTATGGCTTCTCTGATCCAGCGCTTTCTCTGCATCTTAGAAATTAGGTCCGCTCGATTACGCTCTGAAGGTGAGGGTTCGGGGTGGGGTTCAGCTATCATCTGTAGGGGTTCCGCATTAAGGACTTCAGAAGAGAAGTTTTCATCAAATAACGTGATCGGGCCCAGATCCTTGGACTCAGAAGCAGGGTAGGAGGAGGAAACAAGGGAGGTGGGGGAAGGCGAGCGAGATTGATAATCCGATAGGCTGCAGTTAGACGAGTTTCGCCCACCGAATGTGTCGTCCGAATCGGAGAAAGGGTACGGGTAGGAAGGAGGAGCAGAGATGATGGGGTGAGAGGGACTGGGAGTGAGAGCAGGACGAGAGATCGAAGTGGCAAAAGGAGTTGGGTCCAAACCAGGGTAGGAAGCTACGCACGTATGAGTCGGGGATTGAGAGGAGTGAGATGCAGGGACGTGCCGAATGCCGATCGACTCGATCCAAGCGGCCAGTAGGGGGCGACACGCGTCCCACATTACGTAAGAGAGAAGGAGATTTATGTTGACACAAAAGGGGGTCTGACGTGTCCCAGTGTGTATCTACACGGACCGATGGTCACTGCGGTGAATCTCCTGGGTAAAGCACTAGGTGATTGTACTTGGCCCCGGATGACCCTCTCGAGGCTCCACGCGTCTCTTGGAAGTCAAATGTCGTCAGGAGGTGCGGCGCTCGAGGAGAGGACTGATCAGGAGAAGGCGGCCGAAATGGCTTTGTCCCTCCACGTGTAGCCTGAGCATGATGAGTGGCGGCCTGACGCGGACGTTCTCCTGCAAGTGTGTCAGTCTCGCTTTGTGGTGCTCCGTTGGAGCATGGAGGTTGTGGTTGAATATGGGAGACAGACGGGCGGATCGTCACCGGCGCCGGAGGAGGACCCTCTCTAACTCGCCAAAGATCACCCCACCTTGGAAACTGCTCATCTTCCGATTCTTTTATCACCAGGAAATTGAAGGTCCAGTCATCAACGAGAACCTTGACAAAGGAGGGCACGTGTCCCCTTTCTTCCTTCTAACTCTGACACGAATAATGCCTATCTCCTCCCCCAACTTCGTCTTCATATCCAATTCAAGGAAAGAACCGAGATAAGCCGCTACTGAGATAAAGAACTCGTCGAACCAGAACTCTAATGGTATACCCCAAACTTGGAACTAGACGTTTTCCATACCCAAGGAAGAGAAGTCGGCCCATTTCATTACTCGTGCCACCGGGCCTCCAGAGTGGAGATGACCAGCCATCAGTAGCATCTCCAGGTTGATGCCAGGACAAACCTTCACCATAGCTCGTTGAAGCCTAGAGGTTTGATAGTGTAATTACCCGGACGGAATCCCGTTGTTTCTGCTATCCAGTCCCGCACCTGAGAGATAGGGGCTCCTTCCTTGCACAGAATAACAATGGAGTCTTGGAGGTCATCGCTGGCTTTGAGGAACAACTCCTTGTTCACCGCAATGGGGATATTGAATTTAGAGAAGAAAGGGTCAGAGGGTAGAGGCTGAGGTGACGGATAAGAGTTAGTATGAGAGGAATGTCGATTGATAGGGTAGAGCCTGTTATTGGTGGAGGAGGGCCTCCTTAAAGGAGGGGGCGACCGGAGAAGTTGGGGTAGGGGAGGGGTGCGAGATTTTTTTTTTTTGGGGGGGGGGGAGAGAGAGAGAGAGAGAGAGAGAGAGAGAGAGAGAGAGAAGTTCCGGTCGGTAAACCTTCGAGGCCACAGGTCGGGATTTCTAAGCAGGGGCGAGCGGGGGCCCGAATCTGGCCCTTCGAACCAGCAACGGGCGACCAGCAAACTTGATGCCATGAAGCATGTCCCCAGCTCTGGCGAGTTCCATCTCAGAGGACATTCGAACCAGAGCAAAACCTCTATATACTCCAGTATCGCAATCACGAGGCATCACTATATCCATAACCGCACCAGCACGACCAAAGACTCGTTCAATGTTGAGCGGGAACCATCCTTTGGGGAATCCTTTAACGAACAAAGTGGGGTAATCAACCCTATGTGAGAGTGGCAGAGGTTCCTTTGGCCTAGTCCGACGACGAACCTCTTGCCAATCTTCATCACAACCAGCTGTTGGGTCTCTTTCTGCCGCTGACTGTTAGCAAGGTGGGTAGTCTCCAAACCATTGTTCTCGGACGATGAGCCCGAACCGTCTGTCGCTTTAGATTTGTCTGTTGAGGCGTCTCCCCAACAGCGAGGAGGGCCATTTCTTGTTGTCTGTCTACTTGTCGTCGTCGTCGTCGCCAGTTCACCGTCGTCCAACTGTTTGATAAAATGACTCAACAAAATGTGGATGGTGGCAAGGAAGGTATGTACATCAGGTAATACATTCCAACAAAACAATGAGGCATTCATCCAAGAAAAGAGAGGATCATTTTTCTTTTCTTATGCTAGGCCAACTAGAGAAACTATAGTTACACAGAGTAACAAAGCGTGAAGAGAAGCAACAGCAACAGATTTGAGTGGGTGCAAGACCACGAAAGCATTTGTTTCAAAATTTTGCAAGTATAAATCGCAAGGGAGCAAGAAGCCAGAACACAAGTCTGAAGGAGACTTCAAAGTAGGATTGACCCCTCAGTAGAGGGTTCAACCAACAAAGAGAAAAACATATTCTACTAAGGGAAAGTACTTTGCAACGCGGAGATCATGATCGCTCTTCTTGCCATGGTCCCCCCAGTTGGTGTTGTGGATTAAGGGTAACTCCAAAGACACCACAATATAACTCTCACATGCCTTATTTCTACAAACAACATTTTGAGCTGATCCATGAAACTAATACCTTTTTTCTCTTTTTTTTTATTATTATTTTTAATGTTACTTAGAAGGTGTTTGAGAAAATACCTTTAAAACCATTGCCTCTGTTTGTAAAACAGTGGGGTTTTGAAGTTGCAGTTCAGGTGTTTGTGGAAATGCCTCAATGGCGAACTCAACTCGATCTTGGCTCGAACTCAGCCCGAGCTGCTGTCCGAACCAAGCCGAGCTCGCCAGTCAGGCTCGAGGACCGAGCCGAGCCGAGTTTGAGCTAAGGTCAGCCAGTGTTCGACTCGATGTGCACCCCTACTCCTACATGCGATGTTTTTCAGTTTCTTGTCATTTTTTCAAAAAAAAAAAAAAGAAAAGAAAAGAAAAAAATTCTATTTTCACCCATTATCTTTAGCTTTTATGATGTATTATATTGTTTCCATGCATTTTCATAATTTTTATATATTAAAAGAAAAACAACTTGACTCCCCAAGTTGACTTCTTGGCCTGATTTGTAAATTCCCAATCACAAGTTTGTGAGCTCTACACTGAGATACCCACCTATATCTACATGAAATAACATTGGTAGGAGAGTAAGGTAACCCAACTATGGCTGAACCATACATAAAAAGTCATATTAAAATATGATTAAACAATAGAATAATAGAATATATATATATATATATATATATATATATATATATATTAAGAATCTTTAATATTAACGATATTAAAATTGTGCCAATGGCACAAACATTTTTGCCTCAAAAGAGAAGCGGGTTCCACTAGGGAAACCAAGAAATCTTCTTATACACTACGAGAAAGTGATTTTTGTAAAAGCACTGCCGTGTGGCATTTTTACTGATTACAAGTTTCACATAAAACATCTGCCATTTCATTTTTTTTTTTTTCTCTGAGAAAATCTACCTCCACTTTTCTCTCCGAAACCTCCTCTCCCACACTTGCATACCTCCTCAAATCCACACACGCAACCTCAAATTATGTATAGGGCCCACTTTTTATGTGTGTGTCATCCAATCTATTCATCTGACATGCCCCACCAGGATAAATGGACTCTAAAAAATTAGGTCATTCAAAAACCAATGTGCGATTGAATTAAATGTCAACATCTTAAAGAGTCAGTAGGCCATGTCCCTTTGATCCAGAATGTTGATCTGATGGCTGCCTTCCTATTTTCAAAGTGGGGCCTACTTAAAGCGGTTACCTGCTGAACAACTTGGATCATGTACCAACAGAAAGCAACTTTAGCAGTTAGCACTAACTTTTGATGTGGATAACCACTGACAAGCAGCTTAGTCCATCAAATGGTTGGATGATTTCAGTTTAATGCAAAGCAGTCCTATGCTTCATTTTATGACTCCTACTAGTCTCCCTCTTACAACTGACTCTACTTGTGGTAACAAGAAATTGTAACGAGCTCCTCTGTCAAATGAAGATACATGCAGTAAAAACTAGAACTTTTCATCATTAAACCGGTGTTTGAAAAGGGGAATTGCTAGGAAGATGCAAACAGTACCTGAGAACCTGAACCGATGCATGGATCGCTTCCACGTAAGCCATCCACAAGCTCAGAATACAATTGTTCTTTGGGGGTCGGTGCCGGTGCACCATAGTATGAGAACTCCACAACATCCACATCACACCATACACCTCCTGGTCCCTACTCAAGGGAGAAAGGCATGTCACTATCACAATAAAATCTGAGTTGAAAATGAGCCCTGCCAACCCACCCTCTCTGTGAGAGACCCGGGTTGTTCAGTTCATCAGGTGGCCCCATCATATATATGCCGCGACCCGAAAAATCGGACCAGGTCAGTCACTAGTTAGGCGCACCTGTATGACACGTGGCCGATGATCAATTTATTTCAACCATCACTCTATTCCTACCTCAGCCCACCTGATGACTTGACTACCTACTTTTTCCAATGGAACATACACAGTGGGGCCCAACAGATGAACAACCTGGATCTTGCACACAGGTGCCACCACAATTGTTGTGACAAAGCATACGATTTTTAAGTGCATAGCCATTCCATCTCTTGTTGAAATTAAGCTGACAATACATAAAAATCTTAAAAGGCCAAGAATGAACATCAGATAATGCATTAATATCTCAAAGTAAAACTACAAACCAGTTCCTCACCTCAAGGGCAGAGGGCAGGCACTGGATGTGGCTGAGCCACTGTCTGTGAACTTTCCGGGCGACAAATACAAGAATAGCAGGTATGTCCGTCAGCATCCCCTTTCGAATCCGAAAACCGATGGCCGTTCCAAGGCTATAACAACGCAAGATCTTGCTATGAAATGCTCTTATAGTCATTACTTCAAGCAATGTGGTCGCTTGCTGCCCCGTTGGCAACCGATCAAGTGTTTTGGGTAGCACCCCTTTCTGAAGGTTCCCAAAATAATTCGCCCGATCTTCAGCAGAAACATTAAGTCGAGTAGAAGTGGGCCACGAGAAGTGGGCAGCATTGCTCTCAGAGTGCTGACCACCCGATGCGAATGCTTGGAGAGGTGGCGGACTTAAGGAATGAAGGTTGGTGTGACCACAGATATTTCTCTCCAGATCCAAAGCCGATTCCTCGGAATTTGCCGATGTAGTGTGATTCCCCCTCGACTCCAATGTTCTGGTAATGTCCATTCTTCGCAAAACCTACATGGAACTAATCCAATAATCTCTCACACTACAGAGACTAACAACGAAAAAATTCACATGTAAAGACAGAATCTGAACTCCATCAAACATGGTTTAAAGTTTCAAAGATATAGGTCAATATTAGGGTTTAATGCCTTGGGAAATTAAACACGTATTTTACAAGATATCATCGAAAATATCGTCAGAATCTGCTGATAAATCGTGAATTCATGATACCAACAATTTTGCGATAAATCTGCAGTCTTTTAGTTATAAGTTAACAATGTTTCAATCAAAACATGCAACATTTCATAATTTTCAACCGAAAGTACCATAAACAAACAAACAAACAAAAAAGCCAAAAGTTTTTTGTTTGGTCCCTTTTGTCTTTTCACAACTCCACTTGGGTTGTTTTGCATCAAAACACAGTTTGGTGGAGAAATTGCAATCAAAGAGGGATTTAAAGCCAGAACCTCATAGTTGAGGAAATTAGATTTCTTTTTAATTTATTTTATCAATAGATTATCAAAAAAATAAGTAGAAATCCATGTCTACACATGACTCCGATGCACTAATGGATTTCAACCACGAAACTTGGATTTCAAAGGGGAAATGGAAGATATGGGAAAATCTGAATGATATGAACTCATTTTGATATGATTGCATCATATATGGATGACAGTGCATACTTCTGTAGCTTAAACATTGGAAATTTATTGTGCATAGTTTTTTGTTCTTGTAGGTGTGTAATCATGTGTCTTTTAATATCTCCTAAAGTTCCACTGACATTCCATTATTTTCCTAAAGTTCCCCAAAGTTTTGTTCGAACTGCGAAACTTTGCGCCATATTGAAACATTTCCTGATATTTCCTGCAAATTTTCCCGTTCTTGAAGGTGCAAAACTGTGTGAAACAAATATTTAAAACTTGCCATTAAGTCCTATGCTTTAGAATTGAGTGTAAAAATCTATAAAAACATATTAAAGTGCAATTGAACTAAACATTTTCTTTTGGAGTGTGTTCTGATCATTGTTCGGAGCAATGTTTTAAATCTTGACGATATTGGCTAATATATTCCACGATATATCTTGTATCCCACCTATGCGATACGAAATGCACAGGTAGTGCCGATATATCCCACATGTTTGATCCAGTGAGCATTTTCAATTTCCGATTCTTTTTTTAAAATGTATGTTAAATAAGTGTCAAATGGTTACAAATCCATTGGTTTTTCATGTTTTGCATGAAAATTCATAGAGTTTGAGCTTTTATTTCAATATCCATTGTTCTTCATGTTCTCTGTGTTTTTTTCAAAATTTTCCTTCAACCAGCTATCAATTAAGACTCATTTCAAAGTATTTAGGAGTATTTGATGAAATGATAATCACATACGGTAAGTTCAAAATTTGAGTGTAGATGATCCGATTTAGGAAATTTTGGGGAAAATTCAAAATTTTCCCAATTTATTGCAAATTGCTTGCAATGTTGCACTCCAAACATGAAATCAAGTATGTATGAAGGCTGATCTAGTGATTTGTTATGTCTTTGTCAATTTTCAGAAAATAAAAATCATTTTTAATTAAAAATTAATAAAATATTAATTTTGTTCTTCAAAATTTCCCTTCAACCAACTGTCAATTGAGACTAATTTTGAAGTATTTAGGAGTGTTTGATGAAATGATAATCACATACACTCTAAATGTTATGCATTCAATTTGAATATAGTTGCAAAAGTTCTATCAAACAGCGCATAGCTTAGTATCCTATACAAAGGAAACCTATTATGTGCACTTTTTTTTAAAGATTATTATAATTTAAAAGTGTGTATTAAGGTCTTTTTTAACAACCCCTGAAGTTTCGTTGAAAAAATCAAACATTTTCCCAATGTTTCCGCATGTTTCCCAAAAAGTGGGATAAATTAACCGACACAAACAATAACCGACACAAACGATATATCCCGTGCAATAACCGATACATATATGTATCCCAAGGATGCGATACATAACGCGATACTGATATTTCGAACACCGGTTCAGAGTATCCCCGATATTATCCCTATCTCCAGCTCGGCGATACCGATAACAATCGTAGCGATGTCAATAACATCAGTAGTCTCAGAAATTCTAGCTATCAACAATGTATCGCTAAGTATCACCAATGTATTGATATCATTGATGTAAATTCCAAGTTTTGCTTGTATCAACGATATTTCGATAATATTGCCAATGCATCAATATCGCCAAAAATCTATTTATTAAAAAACTTTCATTTCAAAAAATTTTTACGGGCACATGGTTACATGTAGTGTTCAAAGTATCGGTATTACTACAAGTTTAGTTGGTCAAGGATACGGAAACAATATTGATATCACCAATGATATTGTCGATAACCGAAAATGTGGGGAAATGGTAGGTTTTTTCAATGAAACTTCAGGAGATGCTAAAATACACATATTTGCATATTTAAGAATAGAAAAGTTGCAAAAGGAATGCACACATAATAAGTTTCTATTTAATGGGGGCCTAAAAGCATACGTTGTCCTAAGTCATAGACAGATTCAAGTCGTATCTTGCTAGATGAAAATGCAGATTCTTATCTTTGGGTGGCCACTTAACTCTCATTAAGGCGGCACTTTCAAATCTTCCATTATACCTCATGTCTTTATTCAAATGCCTAGCTTCGATTGTGGCAAAGCTGGAAAAACTAAGACGTGATTTCTTATGGCATGGGAAGGAAGAAAAGAAGAAATTCCACTTGGTCGAATGGAAGGAGGTTTGCAAGCATTTTCAAGTGGTGGAGCAGGCGTAAAAGATCTCAAGACCATGAATCGGGCTCTTTTAGGGAAGTGGACGTGGAGGCTAGGGACGAAAAATGGGAGTCTCTAGAATACGATAGTCAAGAGTAAATATGGGAGCTCAGATGGAGGTTGGTGGACCAAGGTCTCTTCGATCTACAAGGCATCGGCTCTTTGGAGAGGTGCATTATCAATAAATTTAAAAAAAAAAAAAGGAAGTTCTAAAAGATATTGGTTTTAATCTAGGGAAGGGAGACAACATTCGGTTTTGCGAAGACATCTGGGTGGGACATTCAACTTTGAAAGTGGATTTCCCAAACATCTTCTGCCTTGCCCCAAATCAGGCTATTACAGTTGATAGGTGCTACACCGTTCTCAGGAGCAAAGTCGAGTGGAACCCGATGTGCACAAGAAATCTTCAAGATTGGGAGATCGATGAGTACGTAGCACTCCTAGATTGCATTTACAAAGGCAAGCTGGATTAGTCTAGCGAAGACAAATTAATATGGAGACTTGCTAAATCCAGCAATTTCTTGGTGAAGTCATTATATAACCAAATGGCCAGGAATCCCTCCCCCAAAGAAGAGCCATTGACAAATCAGGTTTGGAGATACCCAGACCCTCACGGTTAGAAAGAAGAAAGTCCTCACGGTTGATAATCTTCAAAAAAGGGGGATGATCATTACAAATGTATGCACGTGTTGCATGGTAGATGAAGAATCGGTGGATCATCTCTTTATTCATTGCTCTTTTATCAACCAAATCTGGCCAAACATTTTGAAACCCTTCGGTATTAGGTGGTCTCACCCTGATACGGCAGGTCGGCTTCTTAAGGCGTGGCATGGGGTTAGAATGGGTAAATATAGGACGGCATTATGGAGACTGGACCTTCTCGTGGTGTGGTGGTCTGTGTGGGAAGAAAGGAATGGGAGATGTTTCAATGATACCTCCAACTCGGCGGAGTCTATAGTCCATAGAGTTAAACAGTTAATCATAGAATGGGCTGCTAATGTAGATAATCTTAAGGGATGTAATTTTCTTTTTCTTGGAGCTTAGTTTGGCCTACTTCTTTTGCGGCCATGCTCTCTCTGTATTCTCTTTTTGCTTTCTAATATAAGTTTCGTGACCTTTCAAGAAAAAAAAGCATACGTTGTCCTTCCATCCCATCTATCCATCCAACCATCCATCCAGCTTTCCATCCAAATATCTATCAATATTTCACAATATCAACAACACGATAATTTACTGAGAAATCGTTGATAATTGTTAAAGAAACGAAAGATTGTGGTCTCAATATTGCCTATGTTGCGAAAACGATAATATTGCTATATAAATATAATCAATATTATTGTCGACAATTTGAACATCGCACGTAACCATGTGCCCAAAAATATTTTTGAAATGAAAGTTTTTTAATAAACAAATTTTTGGTGATATTGATACATTGGCGATATTATCAAAATATTGTCGATGCAATGGTGATACAAGCGACACCTGGAATTTACATAGTCAAAAATATTAGCAATACATTGATGATATCAATACATTGTGATACTTAGCAATACATTGTTGATACCTAGAATTTCTGAGACTACCAATGTTATCAGTATCGCTACCAGTGTTATTGGTATCACCGAGCTAGAGATAGGGATAATGTTGGGAATATTTTGATAACATTGGGGATACTCCGGTGTTTACATAAAGTGATCAAATTGTTGACAATAATACCGATTATCCTGCAATATTATCGTTATTGCAACATGAGCAAATATTGAGACCACAATCTTTTGTTTCCTTCCCAATTATCAACAATTTCTCAACGAATTATCTTGGCTGGATGGATGGATAGATGGGATGGAAGGACAACATATGCTTTTAGGCCCCCATTAAATGGAAACTTACTATGTGTGCATTCATTTTATAATTTTTTTTATTCTTAAATATGAAATATGTGCATTTTAGCATTCCTGAAGTTTCATTGAAAAAACCCACCATCTCCCCGCATTTTCGGTTATTGATGATAATATCGGCAATATTGATATTGTTTCTATATCCCTGACTAGAACAACTTGTAGTGTACCGATACTTTGAACACTGGTTTTGATAAATTACCGAATTTAAATACATTTCCTTTTGAGGTATGTTAGATAAATTACTAAATTGAATTATAATAATTGGTCTAGTAATTTTTCTTTTTGAATGATAATGTTCTTCTTCTTCTTCTTTTTATTGAAATGTGATAATGACCTTTTTCTTCTCTTGTTCTTTGTTTGTTTGTTTGTTTTGGCCTTTGGCCTTTTTAAGAGAATCGTCTCTGAAAAAAAAGGAGGAAAATACATATACTTAAATGATGACGAATCATCTAATGTGAACATAAATCATTCCAATAAATAAGACTAACCAAATCACGACTATTCCCCCACATAATTCATATTTGGGGATTGGGTCAAATTTGCAAAATGTTACTCCCAAATTGGACATGAAAAGAGGATCAACGACAATTTGATGGTTGCTTCCGCATTATGAAGAAATGCCATACACATGCTCAAAGTGTCGACTTCAACCATCATGGGTACCGTAGCCACAAATTCAATCTTCTCTACTCTTTCACTATGATGGCTCCCATAATACTTTGGCATGGCCCACCTGGGTTGCATCATTCTACCAAGCTAGAACAAAATCAACCCCGTCAGCTACCATGACTTCTAGTCCTGATTTGCTGCTTTGGTCTTTCCTTTTAATGGATTTGGCAGATGCAATTATTTGCCTTCATTTTAACTTGTTGGTTTTTTAGGTTGCATGGGTGCCACTATGATTTTCTTCCCACCTAATGGGAACATGCATGTGTTTGCCTTGGTAAAATGGATCCCATCTTAGTCCTGATTTACATCCCCCCCATGTATTCCATAGAACCACTAGGAAGAGCAGCTGCCACAATGCTCAAAGGTCCTTTGCCAAATCCACCTCATGCCAAACTTGGAACAAATACTCAATAGAAGAAGGCATTACCCAATGGATGTCAGATACCTTGAAAATCTGAGTCCATACTTGAGAAACGAATGGGCAATGGATGAATAAATGGTCAATTAATTCCGCGTCCGCCATGCAAACTAGGTAAATATTGGGGAGAATCATAGCTCGCTTAAGAGAATACATTTTCTTCAAACCAACCAAGCAAAGGAGGCAACCTTTAGGGGGGGCCTCCATAGAACCAGAAGGTGTGGAAAATGTGTCCATTGGTCTCATCCCCCGAACCGAGGATCTGCCAGAAGATGTGTCACTCCATATTATAGGGTCCAAAGTTGACAAAGAAGGCTGGATGTAAAAAAGACAAGCCATCAACCTCACAAAGTCCACCTCTTCATTTGAAAGGTCCCTGCAACATGGGAGAAACCATCAAAAGACAAGCCATCAACCTCACAAAATCCAACTCTTCATCTAAACCGTCATTGCCACTTGCCCAAAAGAGCAACATTCATCACTTTCAAATCTCTTATTCCCACTCCACCTTCAGCCAAAGCCTTGCACACCTCTTCCCACTTTAGAAGATGAAACTTATGGTTGTCGTCGGCCCCATGCCATAGAAAGTACCATCTTTGGACACTTATACACCAACATAAAATATAAAGGTAGGCTCGATAGAGTCACCTTGATAAGGGTAATACGTCCCGCCAAGGATAAGTGCTTGCCTTTCCACTTGGATAACTTCCACTCGAATCTCTCAATCACTCTACTCCATATATGCTTTGGGGGTTTTCCTATGCATAACGGAAGACCCAAGTAAGCAAATGGAAAAGAACCAACTTTGCACCCGAATATAAATGCTACGTTGGACAGTTCTTCCTTAGATAGGCCTATGCCAAGCATCTCACTCTTCCCCACATTTATCCTGAGACCCGAGATCTCCTCATAACATCCCAATATCTTCCTTTGATTATCAATCATATAGCATCCGCATCACAAAATAATAAAGTGTTGTCCGCAAATTGTAAATGGGAAATTTTGGGACCAACATGAGAAGGACAGAAACCTGATATTAGCCCCACCTCTTGGCCTTTTGTTAACATAGCACTCAACGCATCCACTACTACAATAAATAGAAAAGGGGAAAAAGGATCCCCCCACCGAAGACCTCGCGATGAATTGAAGAAGCCTTTTCGCGAACCATTAACCAACATCGAAAAGGATGTCGAAGATACACATTCTAACATCCATCGGATCCATTCGTAGCCGCATTCTAGCCTTTTCAGCATATATTCCAAGAATCCCCAATCCACATGGTCATATGCCTTCTCAATATCTAGTTTGCATACCACCCCTTTTATACCTTCCTTATTCCTTGAGTAAGATACATTCGTGCGCAAGCAACACGCTATCTAGGATTTGCCTATCTACTACAAAGGCTCCTTGATTTTCTAAAATAATCGAAGGAAGAACTCTTATGAATCTATTAGCGAAAACCTTCGCTAGGATTTTGTAGGGGCTGCCGATAAGACTAATCGGACAAAATTCTAATAAAGACTCTACATCTTCTCACTTTGGAATAAGCATTATAAACGTAACCCCCAACCCTTCGATAAGCCGACCTTTCTCACAGAATTCTTACACAAATTCCACCACATCTTCTTTACTGTTTCCCAAAAAAATCCGATAAAAGGCTATAGGGAAACAATCAAGTCCTGGAGCCTTATTGCTAACCAAGGAATCCATGGTGTTCTTGATCTCTTCTTACGCAATAGGCTTCTCAAAGGATTCCATATCCACAGTCAATAATTTTCAGAACTGTAAATTATCTAAAACCGGCCAAGTCCAACCATCACCAGATAATATGTTAGAAAATAGTCTCCCATAGTATCACAAACTTGTTTCTTCTCTTCAATCCACTCCCTATTGACTGCTACACTGCTAATCCAATTATGTCTTCCCTGGCCACTTGCTATCCCATGAAAAAAAAATAGGTGTTTTTATCACCTTCTTTGAGCTACACCGATCTTAATCTTAGCCTCTTCTTATTTCTTCTTCTTCAAGGAATCTAGAATACTCCGCTAATAAAATGAAAAGCCTGTTACAATCCTCCTCTGATAATGCAACGCCCTCTTCTTTCATGTCGAGATCGTTAAGTTGAACAATTACAGTTTCAGCCCTCACGGCTCGATTTGCGATTTGCGAAGAATTCCTTCTTCCAATCAACCAGCTTTAGCTTCAAGAATTTGATTTTTGGTGCAAGAAAAAAGCCAACAGTGCCTAATGCCAGGAAAGGCCCCCTCCAGTTCCTGACCATTTTAGTAAAATTCTCCACTTCCACCCATGCAAGTTGAAATAAAAAAGGTTTGGGGCCCCAGCTTCTTCCGAAACTTGTAGCAGAATTAGACAGTGGTCTGATGTTGTTTTAGGTGAACTGAGTGAATTAACCAAGGGGAATTTATCCACCCGATCAGCTGAAACCATGACTCTGTCGAGTTTGGACATCACTAGATTTTCCCTCCCATTTGTCCAAGTGTATTTTGCCCCGCTCATAGGAATGTCGATCATTTCATTTAGAGTAACCCATTCGCCAAATGCTTTGATGCTTCTGGTTTGTCTACCTCCATTATTCTTCTCATGAATGAAACAGATTACATTGAAATCTCCCCCCACACACCAGGGGAGGTTATAAATAGTTCTAACTTGATTCAATTCATCCCAAGTTCTAACTTGATTCAATTCATCCCACAGAAGATCTCTCCAATTCGGAAGACAAAGACCTTATACTGCTGAAAATAGCCACCTAAACTGAGAAGATGTATCATCAAAAGCTTCTAATTTAGTGTGAGGATATGCCCAAGGAAGAATTAAGACTGTCAATTTGCACCATCACAGATATTGCCACTGCAAATTAGATCTTTTCTCTGGTCTTTTCCCTTCACTTTCCCTTAAATAATGACATGTGGTGGGACCTTTTGGGCACCCCCTCACGCTTTGACATGGACCCACCTAGCTTGCATCATTGTTTGAGTGAAAATTCAGAATGGAAATAAAGCAAAACTATCTCTTTAGTCTCTTAGGAGGAATTAGAACCCAAATCAGAATCTTAAAAAGGAGTTCTATAAGAGAACAAAGCAAAATAAAGAAAAAGATACAAGCCAAACTGCCGCATCTTTTGGTTTTTCTAGAAGAGGAAGCAAGAAAAATTCATGCTAGAGTCCTAGACCAACCACTATACTCTCACCTTACAAGCAAAAGCAAACCCATATCCAAAAATGAGGTTCTGTTTGAGGAAAAAAAAAAGGCAAGAAATGAAAAGAGAGAATATCAACCAAGTGCAAGGTAGCAAATTAATGATTTTAAAAAAAGGGTGATGAAGCACAAATCATAATAGAAAAATAAGTTTATTTAAGAGGAAAAAGGCATGAAAATAAAGAATGATTGTACATTGTTTTCTGCTTTCTTTAAGAGAAAAATATGCAGGGTAGAACAACCACCATACTCTTTGTAAATTGGCCTGAGAAAACACAAATCAGAATTTGATATTCATCTAGGTTTTCTAAACAAGAGCTGAAAGCTCATTGTACTAAGAGACTTCGTGAAGAAGTCGGCAATCTGAATCCCAGAGGAGATTCAAGAGATCGAGAGAACGCCAGTCCAAAAGAAAAGATGGCACGTGTTTCAACACTATTATGCACAAAATACCCGCCAGGTGTGTAGGTCTCCACCATCAACTGCCAACGAAGCCTAAGGAGAAACACTACAAAAGAGGATCTTCACAAGAGATTATGATTACCAATTTAAACTCAAGGATGTGTTTTTGTTTTAAAGCCGGGTGGAATTGATGTGGCCAAATGGCCACACAAGCCAATTGATCAAGATTTGAAAAAATGGGCCGCATCTAACATGTGCAAGCTCCACACAGTGCACAATAAATAAATCACTTTCCTTTCTTAGCTCATTTCTATTTTTCTTTTCTTTCAAATCTCTACATTAGAACATATCTCTACTTTCCTTTTCTTTCAAACCTCTACATTAGAAAATATCTCTACTTTCCTTTTCTTTCAAAACTCTATGTTAGGAAATTTCATTTTTCTTTCATACCTTTTTATTAGACAAGAAGTAATCTTATTTAAGTGCTTTCTTAACTAAAGTGATTTCTTATTTAGGTTGGGGGGGGGGGGGGGGGGGGTTGAACTTCAACCTGGTGTGTCGAATCTTATTACAATTAGTTTCATCCTTGATCCAGTTGCATCACGCAGCCATACATCGTATGGTGGCGTATCTACGGCTTCACACCACACAAAGTCCATTTTTACCATAACAACTAATTTTCAGGGAAAATAGGCCATGTTTATAATCGAATGGGATGGGCTCACTAAGCCTGATACATGTGTTGTGGGTTGAAGTCAACTTGCGTCGTGGTTTTAATTCCATGAACTTCAAATCAACATCAAAGTTGATAATCTTATGCTCAAAATGTTGCTAAAATATTCCTCTCCTAACCCTGCATGACTTCAAAAAGAACTCCCAAGTCCCAACTGAAGAATTAGATTGAGCTTTAAATCCAAGAAACAAGTTTTTAGTTTTTTAGCAAAACCTTGAGATACTCTCAAGATGAGCTCAAAACAATCTAAAAATGCATCAAATTTCTCTAAAAATCAAGACCTATCAAGAGGGACCACTTTCTACTGGATCTAAGGTGGTCGGTTGATGGCCCCACCTGCATTAACGTGTTTGAAGACCGAAACGAGATTGTGTTGCAGTTAGGAGATACAGAGAGATGGAGGAAAAAATAACCTGACTCGAGGTCCAAAGACACTAGAAGATGCTCATATTTGAAGTAGGCTCTAATACCATGAAACTTACAGAGAAGGCTTGAAAGAATGAATTATTCTCTAACTTCATTGAAGGAAGCAATAAGGTATATGTACAACAAATCACTAAACTAAGCTTCCATATAATAAATGACTAACCACCCTTAAATATAGCAATGACTAAACTACCCGTATATACAACATCATATAACATATCCCCCAACCAAAAGGCAGTCATTCCGCCATCTATTTAAAGAGAATCTTTCTAGGTCATTGCACAATGAACCAGTCATGGTCATTTCCACTGTACATGTGGCCGTAATTCAGTGAACCAAAAATATCCAACTGTTGGGCTCTGCAACTGGATGGCCCTTGGTATGAAACCACTCTTGAAAAGATACCAGCATCTAATTAATACACTTTTCTGTTTTGAACTAGACCACTAACACTAGTTGTTTTCATCCCCAATTGACAGCTAAAATTCCTTTCTGGTGCAGTGTGGCCCACCAGATGGATTCTCCAGAATGTCCAATCGTGCAGCCATGTTTACCAATAAGTTGACCCCATAAAAATAATAATAATAAATAAAAAACGTGAAAGATTCATTACATGATGGATTCTAGTTAGCCTCCGATTCAAACCACACAATATGCAAAAACAATGCTTGCAGATAACATAATCAAACACTCCAAAATTAATAAGTGATGAAAGAAAACAAATTTCTGAAGTAGAACAGAACCCACTTCATGTATGCACCAAACATATCCTTCATAACCAACGGGAAAAAAAAAATCTCAAAAGTTTCATAGCAGAATATCAATATAAATGGCAACGTTCTTTTTCCCCATGAGAGCAACAAAAAGGAAAAGGATTTCCCACAAACGATATTATTTAAGTCATCAAGAACTCAATCTCCTTACGTGGGGCATACATGCCCGAGTTCATGACTGTCTATCTCAATCAGTGGAATTTGCCCACTGAATGCCAGCCATCGGGATTCATACACCCATCCATTTACAATCATTAAAACCCTCCAATCACTACCTAAGACCGGCCTACCAATGTGATTTTCAGGTACATCCCATCCACATTGGGGCCCTACAAATGAAAGGCCTGGATTCTGTACCCGTGTGCCTCATGCATGGAAATCAAGTGCTCAGTAGCATTCTATCCTTTCTCATCAAAATTGAAAGTTAGTAAACCACTCTACTTCGCATACATGCATGAGTTCATGACATCTATCTCATTCAGTGGAATTTGCCCACTGAATGCCAGCCATCAGTTGGGCTTTCATCCAACCGTCCATTTACCATTGTTAAAAACCCTCCAATCACTAGCTAAGATCACCAGACCAATGTGATTTTTTAGGGAAACCCCAGCCACACTAGGGCCCTACAGATGAAAGGCCTCGATTCCATACACGTGTGCCTCACATATGGAAATTGAGTACTCAGTGGGTAGCACTCCATCCTTCTTCATCGAAGTTGAAAGGTAGAAAACCACTCCACTTCAACTATCCACAAAGGAGCAAAAAATAAAATAGGAATTTGATATATACACCCACCCTGGTTGATAGACACACACCCATATTCCAATTTGGGAATCAAAATAGCAAAAAATGTACTATTTGAATTACCCAAATGAAAGATGGGGTGTCTGTAAATCAATCAAAGTAGGTGTAGATAGTATTAAAACGAGAGCAAAAGCACACAACAGACCAATCAAATTGCAATCTTTCCACGGAATCGTAGAAACCATGCTTGCAGAAAACAACTTCTGAACAGCCCGAAATCGAGAAATGGTGAGAGGACAAAACGTAAAAGCAGCAGAAAATAGACTTCAAGAACAAAGAAAGATGCAAGCTTGGAAGGTTTTTTGAAGAGACTCACCTATGAGGAGTGGATTTTCTGAGATGGGTCTTGAATCTGAGACTCTTTTGGAGATTTCTCAGGCCTTGATAGAGCTCTTCCAACCTTTCCCATTTGGAAGTTTTGAGCGGAAACTCTTCTGCAGCGGCACAAATGGCCAGACGGCAGGAATTGCAGAAAAGAAACCCCCCATGTGTGGAGAGCGGGTTAGAGACGGAGAGAGAGAGAGAGTTTATATAGCAGCATGTAACGGCGGCCTATATATCGGCTTTACAAAAGCACAGTTCACCCGTTACAGTGCAAGGGTGAAGTATCGGCCAACGTTTTGGCTGCCACTTAGTCAACAAGCAGTCCAGATATTATTTTGGTCCATTTGTTATAGAGCAGTGTAGATCTGGTCCGTCCAGTGCACGTGGAGAGACACAAGGCTTTTTTGCTAGATGTGAGAGGGTGGGGAAGCTCTAAAAAAGGGTAAAGCTGTTTGATACTCTGTTTGGGTGGTGTTGATACTCAGCTGCTTTTAAATTGTGGACGTGCTGGGAGGGTCAGCACACAGCACCAACGTCGGTACCGTGTGCCGCTGGAAAAGGTATGTGGGCCTCACCATGATGCATATGTTTTATACACACGGTTCATCGTTTTTGCCGGCTCATTTTTAGGGCATGATTCCAAAATGGGGCTGATCCAAATCTTAAAACAGGGTGATTGAATGTCAACCATTAAAAATCTCTTCGAAACTGCTTATAGGTTTGAATTAAGTTGGTATTTGTGCGTTTCCCTTTTCATCCGTATCTATATGATCTAATCAATAGGTTGGGTGGCAAGTAAACATTACATTAGGGCAAGATGTTTTTAACAGTGGGTGTTCAGCACAACTGTTTTTTTTAGCTTGGTTCACCTATTTCTCGCATGACTCACTACATCATGGTGGGGTTTATAGAGCTTTTCCAACAGCACACGGTACCGACATCAGTGTTTTGTGCTACACTGTGGAATCCAAGTCCCCATTGATGTAATCCTCTTAAGTCCCTCCTTAATCTATTTTTTGGAGTTTATGTCCTAACACGGGTCAAAACAACAAATGCATAATTCCCTAGAATATGTAATATATCCTAACCTATGTGTATGCCTAGGTAAATTAGAATTTGTGAATAAGGGAGCATTTTGATGGTAAGTTGCTTGAGATATAAGCTATTTTTGAAGATAAGCTACTTATGCCATAAGTAGCTTATCTTGATTTGTACTTATTAAGAAGATAAGTATGTTTGGGAAATAGCATGCATATTTAATTATATAAAATGAGTCACTTATTTGATATTATAAGTAAAAAAAAAGTAGCTTATTTGGTAGTATCCAAATGGCCAGTAAATGACCTATTGGTTGAAAATCCGATAACATATGGCCCATTGCTGGTCTAACTACAATTTATTCATTCAATCTTGATTATTAACCGGTTCACGTTGTGGCCATAAATGCAATGACGTGGACCATTTATCCATTATAGGGTTTGGGTTGAACCTTGTCAATCATGTGACCATAATTTAGTGGCTCAAATCGGGGTTCATATGTTGAGGAGCTCTCTTCTTTTGTTGCTCATATGCTTAGTGCTCGCCCTGCATGGAAAGGGAGGGTGGTGCTCTTGCACGAACAATAGCATAATGAAGCAGTGCTGTGAGCCATACCCATATGTGGATGTTGAACATAAGAAATTGATCACCTCTTTTTGTAATTGTCCATGGCTTTCCAGTGCATGAACCTATGTTTGGTTGATAATAAACTCAACAGGAAGGCATGTCTCCATAGCATGTGGGTGGTTCATGTATTAATCAAGTCCATCCGTATAATGACCGTTAGGATGGATGGCTTATGTTTCAAAAAAGTAAACCTAATTAGTCTACATTATTCATGAATTTTCTTCATTTTAACTATGAATACCTGACCATTAACTATTTTTTATTTTTTATGTTACTTTGAAGATCACTAATCAGATGTATAAACCATCATGATTAAAAAAAAAAAAAAAAACAAAGGCCATTTGGATGTAATTACATATAATATGCAGCCGAATGCATTTTATCCAACTATAAAATGATGTTAATAAAAAACAGTAATGTGTGCATGTTAAATGTGAAACTTATGTGCTTAAGTAAAAGAATCATTTGCTCATTTTTATTTTTTCTGGTGCCTTTTCACTCGCGTCATGTTGTGGTTGGACTAGGTGCATCCATACTTTAGTGAAAAGGGTGAGCTCTCAGTCTTAAGGGGGGGAGAGGGTGAATAGGACTATGCCAAATAAAAAAATAAATGCGAAATATAAATGTAGATAGCTGAAACAAATAACAACTTCAATTGCAATAGCATTGAGAGGTTGATACAAACGTTACTCAAAGGACAACTTTACACCAAAAACCAAAGTTTATGGTAGGACAACTTGATTTCTTGAAAGGATCAAAAACTCATACTAAAACAAGAAGCAATTGAAACAAATCTAGTTATTACAACATTCATCACAAGTACATGAAATAAATACAAGCATTCACCACACAAATCACATACATCATCATCTATCAAACTCCGAGAATTATAGTGGTTCGGCGTGTACACCAATTGTTCTCAAATAGCCACACCTACTTCACTCTCAATAATCACAACCCACGTGATATTGGCTTTCACTATGATAGAAGGTTTTTCAAAGTTCACATTAAAACCTTTATAATTGTGTTTTCAATGGGCTACCACAATTAAAAACCTCATGTTGAGATTTTCTGGCTATCTCAGTCAAAACCATAATAGAAATTTTCTGGCAATCTCAAAAACCAAAAGGTGTAAATCAAATATTTATCTGAAGATTCTCTTTTGATGTAGTACGGTTGAACCGCTTCTTTTAAGATGAAGATGTCCAATGTTCAATCACACGAATGGAAGGGATCTAAGTCTAAATGAATTTTAAATTAATCCAACCTTGAGCTATTTTGATTCAATTTCTTGGATCTCAAAATGGGTATATTAAAATTATTTTTTATCAAATTAGATTGAAGTAGCAAGAGATCAAAAAATTAGAAATTAAAAAAAAAAACTATAAAAAGAATATTAAATTACCGTACAATAACTTGACAATCACGGGGACTTATCTCTCAGAGTGGTGGCTTGAATTGGCTTGGAATGAATGAAAAAAGTTGAGAAAAGTTCTCTATTTATAGGTTAAAAAATGGTTCCCTCGACCGGTCTAAGGTCAGCCTCAATTGGTCCTGGAGCAACCAAATTTCAAAAATTCTAGCGCGATCGGATAAAACTGACCCAGTGACCTGCTCGACTAGTCGAATGAGGCTCAAAATGGTTGCCGGAGTTTGAGTCGAGCCTACTCGACTGGTCAAGCCATACTCGACTGGTCGAGCCAGTCTCTACGACCGGTCGAGCAGGGTGCTTGACTGGTCGATGACCTACCAGAAAATTCCAAAATTTTGAATTTAAATCTGGACTGGTTGAGAAAAACCGTGGACTAGTCAAACCAGATCCTGGACTAGTCGAACATTGACTAGGACTAGTCGAAGCAAAGCCTATAATAAGCACAATAACCCAAATTAAATGTGCAATATAAATGACCTAAGCCTAAGGTTTTTCTAGAATCATTTATACCTAAAATGTTGAATATTGAACTTGTAGCTTTGGTAGATCCAGTAGATCTTCTTCTTGAAGTATTTGAAGCTTGAACTTGTATGCTTGAAACATGATCATTTTCTTAAACTATGAAGTGTACTTGAACTTGATCTTGCATTTGAAGTAGCACTTGAACTTGGTCTAGAACTTGAACATGTAATTGAACTTGGTCTTGGACTTGAAGTTGATGTTGGACATGAAGTTGATGTAGATAGAACAATCTTCATGGCTTGTAACACATCTTCATATGAAGGTGAACTCTCCATCATGAACAAGTCCATTATTTCAAAGTGGTTTGTCACTAAAAAATTTGACAATACAGGGTGCTTGATATACAACATAGCACTTACACCTAGTGCACACAATCTACATCCAAGCTGTTAACTTTTTTGCTCCAGTACATGAATGGACACAATCAATGTGTTTTATCTACCAAGTGTGTAGTACAGAGAGGAGGCAAAAGCTATTTGGGGCCATTGCCATGTCCATGAGAATTCTACCCATCCATTTGTTTAGCAAGCTTGTCGCAGGACAAGAGTTAGGCAAATCCAAAACTCAAGTAGGTCATACCATACAAAATAATAGGGATTGAACGTCTGTTACTAGATGTTTGGTGGGAGCCATTGGAAATTTAATCCAATATAATATTTGTGTTTGCAATCCATTTCCTTATGAATAACCTTGTGAACGGTTTGGATAACATATACATATTATGGTGGACATTGGGAAGGTGGGGCCTTCCCATGTAACTGTTTCATGTGGCAATATGGCTTAAATCATTCATTCGTGTAATGTGTACATGTCAAGCGTGCTAAAGCCAAACACGGCTTGAATCAAATAGAACCCCCATGACCCCAAGCGCCAAATGGACTTAGATACCAAGTTTCGTACAAATTAAGTTGTATATTGAACCATCGAGGAAAAAAAAAAAAAAACTAGGTGATTTGTGAGAGGAAGGATTTATCCCTTCGATGAGTTTTTTTAACTTTTATAATGAAAGAACTTTCAATTAAGCATGTGATAGCTTGTATAGTAAAATGATACGATAACATTTAAAAAAAAAAAAAAAAAAGATAAACAGTCACAATCTAAAAGTATTCTATTAATATTGAATAAATGTCTACAATCAGTATGAGAATAAATAAAAACAAAAAAGGAAAAGCGATAACTAATGACATTGCTTCATAAGCAAGATGGCCATCAGGTCATGACAATTTGTTCATCGTAGTTGAGCTTCATAGGGAAGACCTGTTGTATTTTAAATTATTTAAAAATAATTTAGTGTTTCAAAATATACATTGGGTCACTTCTCTTTTTCTCAAATTAAATTTATTTTATTTAAATAGTTTTTCAAACTCCATATCCCAACAAGATTATCGTTAGCAATGATAATCTATTGGTCACTTGACTAGACTTTGTAGGTTAGATGATCATGGTTTATGAGAGGGTGGTTTATTCATCGCTTAGTGTGAATTGGGCCTTGTAGGCAAGATGTGTAATGTCAGGTGTATCTTTGACTGTCTGTTTGTCACACAATTGGGCTTTGTAAGCAATATGGTTGTGGTCAGATGACAATGTCTTCATCACCTAAAATGATAGTTTTTAGGTGAGATGACTAGTGGGGGTGATAGTTTGTTCATCTTTAAAATCAAACTTCATATGCAAGGTAGTCACGGACAAAATAACAATCTATTTGTAACTCGGGACCTCACTTCGTAGGTGATATTGCTGTGATTTGACAATTTGTTCATTACTCAACTAGGCTTTATAAATGAAACGATCGTGGTTGAATGATTATTTGGTTGTTGTATAGTTGAACTTCATAGGCAAGATAGCTGATGTAATCTCTAAGCACGTGTAAAAGAAAGTCTTGTTGGCCTTTTGTTTGAAGCTTGGGGATCCAATGCATGTGATTATGGACATTAAATGGGGGGATAAGCAATTTAATCGGCCCATGCTTTTTCCCTAGCAATGAATGAGCTAGATCGAAACTAAATTAAATTAAGACAGACATCCACAAGGGACAGGGTACAAACATTACATTGTATAGGAAATTTGTGTTGGATTGGCATGTGTTGGAAGTCTTTCATTTATTGCTCTATTTATAGGCACATAAGATGGTTGCTAGAGAATTGCTATCGAAATCATTTTTTTATGATATTACAATTAATTTGCTAATCAACAAATAATACCGATTATGCTTCTATTTTAATGGCAACTTCTCACAATTTTCATATTTTTCAGCCTGTCGTTAATTAGCTAAGCATAGCTAATCACTTTATGCCATGTGTTTTAGATCATATCACTGCCAACTGTTCATTTTATTGTGTGCACTCTCTTAAGCTATTGCGTGAACTACCGCCTTTTACATTTTACCACACTTTTACACGACATATGCGTGCTCTCTGTACTCTAGACTGTTTGACACATGTCCCTAGGCAATGGCTATCCTGATATCTCATGATTTTCTTCTGCCAATTATACCGATTGCAAGAATCCAATCTCACCTAATTTTCTATACGAGGGTAATGTCACTTATCAATTTTCTAGCCGTGGAATATGATGATGTCAGCTTAAGTGTAAAACAGTAGCATAGCAGCCTCAGTTTTGGATTTACCTAAATCCTCTATTTATTTATTTATTTTTAAAACATTTATCTAGTTATGATCATGAGAAACAGAACGGATGATTTAGATGTATAACAGATATTGTAGTGGGACACAATTTCCATGTGCAAGATCTTCCTTTAGGTAGGAGCACTGGGGAAATGACTTCTATATAGAGATGCCTCAGTATGGTGTAGCCATGGAATATGATGATTTCAACTTAAGTGTTAAAAAAGTAAATTATCACATCTGCATTTTGGGAAAGATATGGTAATAACCTACTTAAATAATTATTACCCATTTAGATGATAAATAAAGGTAAGCTGAAAAATCAAACAGGCCATTAGTATCTGTAGGTCCTTGCAATTGTCCAATGTTCACATCCACGATGCATAAGGGCAGCAATGGGCTGAGTAGCCAGCCTGAGTCGACAAGCCCATCTGTTCTTGTGTGGGGCTTAGACTTTCTAACTTGGCCTATGGTCTAGGATTTAGCTTCACCTGCATGCGTATTTTATCAAATTTTAAGCTGGGCCGATGGGATTGAGTCGGCTCTGGGCCCATTACTTTTTTATGGGCCAACATTGGGCCCGATGTGCTAGGCTCCAGCGGGCTCGGACCTGGGTCTTGAGTGTCAGTAAGGCGGGCCTAGACTGGCCCATTGAAACAATAGACGCGAATAGCCTTTGTCTGATTCTCTCTCCTCGCGCGAATCGCTTTTTCAGCATTTTCTCAGTCTCAGAGAGAGAAGATGTCGGATGGAGCAGAAGCACCGATTCCCGGGTGCGAGCGTCTGCACCAAGCGCTTTGCGACTGCCACCGTCGATTCCGAAACCGGCACGAGCGTGACGTAGCGTGCCGGCACCTGAACCGGGCCCTGGCCGTCTGCCTCCTGTCGGGTCCATGCCCCTCTGAATCCGAATCCGTCCGTTCCCTCTGCTCCAGCTCCGGCACGGCCCAAAAGCGGGCCCAGTGCCAGCAGGCCCAGCTCGCCCTGTCCATCTGCCTCTCTTCCCATCAGAACCTTCTCCAAAAACCCTAACCCCATCCTCATCTTTCTTCCAGCTCATTAGCCCTAACTCCGTCCCGGTAAGTCGTTTTCTTTAAATTAGTTTTTTTTTTTTTTTTTTTGAATTTTGAACGGTGGATAAATGATCAGTCTTCTTTCCATAGCGAAACTGTACAATTCCTGAGAATGGTGATTGTAGAAGCTGGATCCTGGGGATGATCGGAAATCAGTCGACTCCGCTCATCAGGCGGGCTGTACTGTGGAAATCAATGGACAGCTGATGGTGTGGCCTAAATGATGAGTGGATCGATCTGAATTTCTTCTCCTGGCGATCTTTGTGATGGGATTGGGGGGCCACCTTTTGCTTGTTTTCAATGTCCCACACGTGACATGGATAGACTGGGTTGCAATGGGTTGTAGGTGGTGGTGAAACATTAGTCCATTTATCTAAAAAGAAAAGAAAAGAAAAGAAGTTTCTCAGTTTATAAACTGTATGGTAGTTTCTGCGAATATTTAAAAATAAAATAAAATTAGGGCCCGTATGGATGCCACTAAAATGTGTTTTAATGCTGTTTTCTCACGACCTGAGAAACCTGATGGAAACATACCAACGGTTAGAATTAAATATGATAATGTGGCCCAATCAAGTATACAACGAGCCCGGAATGTCACCTGTGTGGGTGTGACGACAAGTCTGATGAATTGTTTTGATTTTCGAAAACAACTCATATGTTTGTGAGAGGTGATCAAGCAATGCCTTGCTAACACCATTTGAAAAAATGAGGATGGAGCAGCTTTCTTGACCTGTGGAAGCGGGGGCTGCTTCGCATGAGAATAAGGGAGAGAACAAGGGATTCTTTTTTACAGCTAGCATGCATAATACTCCACGTGATTGTAAGATGATAGCTTTTTATAAAAAAAACATTGATATCTAGAAAGATCAATGAGAAGAGAAGCAAAACAAGTGTGAGAGATGAGAGCACGAAGCCAGGTGCGAGGTGAGAAGCGATTCGAGGAGGCAAGGAGGGAGACGCGAAAGCCCCATTTGAGGTGAGAGTAGATCGAATTGATTCTGAGGTTTTGAAGGGGAAGATGACAGACGAGCCCAAGTCTTGACCCTCACATGTGGGTCTCCTCTTGAAAGATCAAGGGGGGCGAGGCATGATGGCTATGGACAGAATGTTTGGCTTCGAATCTCAATTTGTTTGTCTAGGGTAGGTCGTCAAGTGGAGGTTAGGGGAAGGAGAGGGAGCGAGCTGGATTTGGATGCGAGGGGTGAGGGTAGTGGATCAAGGGGTCTTGAGGTGGTATGGGATTGAGGGTGAGGGGTAGATTGGAGAGGGAGAGGGAGAGGGGAAGATTAATGGTGAGAGGTAGAAGGTTCGGGAGAGGGGGAGGTCGGATAGGAACTGAGGAAAGGGAGAGGGAGTGAGCAATGTTTTTAGTATCGGCGATATCGACTGATGTATCACACGTGTGATATGAAACAAACAAGTAACAGTACGAAACACACAAGTAGTGTCTAAAGAATTTCGTATTGCAGGATAGATTGCAATATATTGCATAGTATTGTCGATATCACAAAATATCACGATCAATCCTTTACAAAAAATACGTCGTATTAACGATATCTGTTGATCTCGATAGATATTGCATGAACGCATGGGAAGTCTGGGTCTGACGGCAAAAAAATCAGAAAAAAACGTCATCCAAACCCTTTTTTCTTGATTTCTCTCCACTTTTAAATAATTCTATTGTTGATTTCAACCCATTCTTGTGAGTCCCTTTAAAGAAAAACACCAATGTTGACGTGGAATCAAAATCCAAGCCAATTTGGGGCTGTTTTTGATCCCGTGAGCAATTCATGATTCTTCATATTTTTTTGAAAGATAATGATACTTTCATTAAAAAGACCAAAAACAGAACAACAAGATGGGGCACCAAGAAGGCGACCCACTTACATCCCAACAAAATCAAAATTACATACCAATAAAATCAAAATTACATCCCTTAAGCTTGGAAGAGGCCGAGGCCCATTCTATTATAATTAACCTAGCGCTTCGGGAAGTTCCCTCCATCTATTTGCATTCATTCTTGAAGTATCTAGCATTCCTTTCTTCCCATACACCCACCACACAGCTAGGGGAGCTATTCTCCATAAAGACCTTTACACCTTGCCTAGATTCACCCCATGCTATGCACCCAACAGATCTTGAACCGCAAAGGGGACGGACCGCGCTACTTTAAATCTTCCTAGAATTTCTATGCAAATTAGCCCCACAAATGGGTAATGCACAAGCAGGTGGTCCACCATCTCATCATCTTGCTTACAAAGAGAGCACATATTTGGGATTACCATGGATCTTTTCTGAAGGTTATCTATTGTTAGAACTTTTTTCCTCCTAACTATCCGAAGGAACAATCATAGGGGGAACTTCATAACCTTTTTATATTTTGTATGAAAAATCATGGATTTTGAGCTTCGATTTCGATATCTTGGGGAGATGGGCCTCGTTATGAAAAATTGGAAAAAAAATGAAAAATTTTCAATTTCAATCAAATCGGTTGCAATCTTTGTGTCTAAACACAAAATCAAACATGTATGTAACTTGATCTAGTGAATCTTGGTAATTTGGAAAAAAATTATTTTTAATATATATATATATATATATATATATATATTTGAAATTCCGCTTCGATCAACAGTCAATTAGCTCCCATTTTAGAGTATTCAGGAGTGTTTGATGAAATCAATCACATAGAGTCTAATTTTGGGATTTGGGGGAAGATAGGCCATTTTGCGAAAAATTGGGAAAATTCAAAATTTCTCTAATTTTTCATAAATTGGTTATAATCTTAATGTCCAAACATGAAATCAAACATATATGTAAGATGTAACCCGATCTAGTGATTCTTGGCAATTTGAGGATTTTTTGGAAAAAATTTAACTTTCAATTAAAAAACTATAAAAAATATTTGTTTTTTTCAAAATTTATTTCACTTCGATCAGCGGTCAAGGGGCCCCTCTTTGAGAGTATTTAGGAGTGTTTAATGAAGTCATCACCACATACACTCTAATTTTGGGACTCAGGGGAAGATGGGCTGATTTGCAAAAAATTGGAGAAAATTCAAAAAATTTATCAAATAAGAGAAGATGAGTACCAACGTTATGTTAGAGATTATCCTCACTAGTATCATTCTACTATGACCTAGGCATAATATTGTTGGTCTATGGAGCAACAATACTATGCTCAGTTTCGATAGAGATGATGATTTTGAGCCACTGCATAACTCTATGTGGGTCTGAGCCCACATACATTATTCACATGTATATTTATAGTTTTCTACTTCTTCTGCTTATGAATGTATTGCTTGTGTTTCCATACACGTCTTTTTACATTTGTAAATTATATGAATTGACTTTAAATATACTTGCATTAGTTCAGTCAGACATCACATAGATTAGGATAAAGGAAACAAATTATATGCACTTGTTTTTTGTGATGTTTTGATTTCTACGTGTGTATTGATGTCTTGTTTAACAATCACTAGAGTTTCATTAAAAAATTTGACCAATTTCTTAATATTTTCCCATGTTTCCCAACAACAACAATACATATTATGCGATACAACTAATTTAATCCCATTTGATAACCGACATGTATCTGTATCCCAAGGATGCGATACATTACGCAATAACGATATAGAAAACATTAGGAGTGAGGATTAGGTTTACAAAGAGGAGGTAGAAGGGTAATGAAGGGTATTGGAAGCAGTTAGAGGGGGAGGAGCGTGACCGGGATTCTTGTAAAGGGTGGATTCCAGTGAGGAAGATGAAAATTTTCAATGATACTCCAGGAGATACTAAAATACACATATGTGCATATTTAAGAATCAAATAATAGTGAAAAAGACACATATTTGCATATTTAGGAATCAAATAATAAGTTTCTCTTTAATGGGGGCCTAAAAGCATGTATTGTTGACTTGGAAACATTGGGGAAACACGAGGAAAATGGTGGATCCATCCATTTGTCCGGCCATCCTTCCATCCGTGCATGCACATACATACATACAAATAAACATACATGCATGATCCATCCATCCATCCATGCATGCATGCACACATACACACACATCCATCCAACCAACCAACCATTCAACCATCCATCCATCCATCGATCAATCCATGCATGCATACATGTACACACATACAAACATGCATTCATTATACAACCATACACCCATAAAAAAATTGAAATGGATTTTTTTTTTAATAAATATATTTTTGACAATATCGATACATTGGCGATATTGTCGAAATATCGCTGATACATTGGTGATATTGACACATCGACAATGTAAGCGACTCCGGGAATTTACAAAGTCGAAAATTTTGGCGATACATTGGCGATATCTATATTGACAAATTAGCGATACAAGCGACGCCCGAAATTTACATGGTTGAAAATAATGGCGATACATCGGTGATACTTGGCAATATATCGTTGATACATGGAATTTCTAATAATACTAGTGTCATTATCGCCGAGCTAGAGATATGGATAATGTCAGGGATATATTATTGATAATTCGGGGATACACCAAACAATGCATGCTATTTAGGATGGGTTTTGGGTGGAAATGGCGAGAGTAGATGTAAGAATGTGTTCAGTTGGCGTCCTTCTCCATTCTAGTCAATGGATCTCCTAAACGTTTTTTCAAGACCTCTCGAGGTCTTAGGCATGATGATCCTCTGGTTCCATTCTTCTTCTTCTTCTTCTTCTTCTTCTTCTTCTCTCAGCAAGATACTAGATAAAGGGCAAGAGGTGGGCCTAATTCAGGGTTTCAAGGTGACAAATGTAGGTGCTTAGATTTGTTACCTCCAATTTGCAGATAACATTGTTCTATTCTGTGATGCAGTGGTAGGAGCAGTGGATAATCTGTGAAAGATTGTATGGTGCTTTGTGGTCTCGAGCTCGAAGATGAATTCTTTTAAGTATGAGTTGCTAGGTATCCACATGACTAGGTAGGACATGTTGACCTTAGCTAAAGTGTTTGTACCTCTTGAAGCGATTCCGTCTTTCTTCGGGGACTAAAGATTTGTTGATTTGGCATGTTGAAAAGTTGGGCTGGTTCTCAGTCCGATCTTTCTTTAAGCTTGTCATAGTGATGAAGAAGGAACGGGGGAAGGAGATAACATTGGTTGGGGACTTGGGGGTAGACAATAGATTTGATTACCAATTGGTGACACTATGAACGAGTAGGAAAGGTACCTGGACTTTCTCCTTTAATAGTGATGAAGAGTATGGCAAAGTGTCATTTAGTTTCCTAGAAGAAAGGGAGGGGTTTGTTGATTTGTGGTGCCTGTTGCAAAGAACCATCCTTAGGTAATTTGGTAAGAGTCTGCTCATTGCTAGAACAAGCCAAAAGTCAAGTTCACTTGGTGCCAACCACTTGACACGTGGCATCGATGAAATTTGGAGCATTGACAAGTTCGTGCCAAATTTCTTCAGTGCTACAATCATTAGTGGGGGCGTTGGATTGTCATCACTAAGTGCCCGACATGTGAGGTCAACACACCACTTCAAGTCTCAACCACTTAGTGCACATTATGTATACATAGCGTGTCAGTCATTTTGAGCAGCAATTAATTTGTGATGTCCACTCCATGTATTGCCAAACCACAGACCTCTTCACTGACATATGACTATTATAAAAGGGGACCTGGGGGTTCACATCCAAGACTGATTGATCATGTGACAACTTTGGCATCTTGTGACACCTAGTAGACCATACTCTCATTGCTCAGATGTACCAAGTACACAAGTGATGGTTGTTGCGCAGCACGCCAACAACGCAGTGGGCCTAGATCCAATCTCAGGCCTCACCCACAAACGATAAACAGGAAGAAATATAAACTAGAAATAGATCAAAGCAATCCAAACAAACCACAAGACAAGATATACGTGGAAAAACCCCAATTTAGGGTAAAAAACCACAGATGCAAACTTCCTCTATGAAGAACAAAGATTACAAGGCAATATACTAACCTCTCCCTTGGAAGAACATAGAAAACCCTTTTCCCACACATTAGAATTATTTTCCCAATATTCCAATACCTTTAGAAAAGCCCTAGGAACACCTATATATAGTTTAGGCAACTTCCCTTCCGCACCCTTGCGAAAGGCGACACCAAAATCTGCAGTCCACATTAGATTCGGAAACGAATCTTCGTAACCTACGACTAGTCGAAGGGAAGTTACGACTGGTCGAACAATTCCTTCGACTAGTCGAAGGACCAGGATATGAAAAAACAGGACTCGCTGGACTTTGAGTCGAGCCGGTCCACGATCGGTCGAACGGGCCCCTACGACTAGTCGAACAGTTCCTACGACTAGTCGAAGGCGGCCCCAGATGTGGCTCTACATCTCAACAATCTCCCACTTGGAGACACATCGCCATAAACTTTCGTCTTCTTCATCCGGAGTGCACCACCTCCCAGTCTTCAAGCCTGAAGACCAATCAAAGCTGAACAGAGCTTCAGCTTCTCCCGTGTGACCGCTTTGGTCAACATATCCGCAGGATTCTCACTTGTATGAATCTTCTCCAGAGCAATCGATCCATCTTCCAGTAACGAATGTATGAAGTGATATCTGATGGTAATATGCTTGGTCCTTGAATGAAATGCTGAATTCTTAGCCAAGTGTATTACACTCTGACTGTTACTGTACAGCTTGCAATCTGCTTGCTTCTTACCTAACTCTTCCATAAAACCTTGCATCCACACCATCTCCTTGCACGTTTCTGTAGCCGCAACATATTCTGCCTCTGTCGTACTGATAGATGCTATCTTCTCATGAATCGAGAGACCCAGTGCTGACGGCAAAGACTACCAGAGTAAAGACAAACCTGTAGTGCTTCTTCTGCTGTCGATATCTCCTGCCAAATCTGAATCCACGTAGCCTTGTAGCTTGATTTCCGATCCACCATAGCACAACCCTACACCCTTAGTACCTAACAAGTATCTAAGGATCCACTTCACAGCTTCCCAATGTTCCTTTCCGGGGTTGTTCATGAACCTGCTAACAACTCCCACTGCTTGAGCAATGTCTGGCCTCGTGCTCACCATAACATACATGAGACTCCCAATAGCGGACGCGTATGGGACTTTAGCCATGTAGTCCCGTTCCTCCTGCGTCTTTGCACCTTGCTCCTTAGATAGCTTGAAGTGGTTGGCTAATGGAGTGCTAACCGGCGTAACACCTTCCATATTGAATCGATCAAGTACCTTAGCTATGTACTCAGCCCGTGATAGAACCGGTTTCTTGTTTTCTCTGTCACGCGTTATTCTCATGCCTAGGATTTGTTTTGCAGCTCCTAAATCCTTCATGGCAAATTCTCTAGACAATTGTCTTTTGAGATCTGAGATGTCCTTCATGCTTGACCGGACACAAGCATATCATCAACGTACAGAAGAAGGATGATGTACGACGTATCAAACTTCTTCAAGTAACAACAGTGGTCTGCATGACATCTCCTAAAACCGTTTCCCGACATGAAACTGTCGAACTTCTTGTACCACTGCCTCAGAGCCTGCTTCAAGCCATATAAACTCTTTTTCAGTCTACACACCTTGTTCTCCTTTCCTGGTGCCACATATCCTGTCGGCTGATGCATATATATCTCTTCTTTAAGGTCCCCATGAAGAAAAGCTGATGTAAGTCCTCTGTAGCCACTATACTTAAGACCATGCGAATCGTAGACATTTTCATCACAGGTGAGAATATTTCAGTGAAATCGATACCTGCCTTTTGTTGAAACCTTTCACAACCAATCTGGCCTTGTACCGTTTCGAACCATCATGCTCCTCATTCAGTTTGTAAACCCACTTGTTATGAAGAGCTTTCTTACCCTTGGGTAGAGTGACTAGCTCCCATGTACGATTAGACTCAAGAGAGTCCATCTCATCATCCATGGCCTGCTCCCACTTAACCCGCGTATTTGAATGTAATGTCTCTTCAAAACACTCTGGCTCACCATTATCTGTCAGCAGTAGATAATGTAAGGAGGGTGAGTATCGGACCGTGGGCCTCCTCTCCCGAGTAGACCTCCTCATAACCGGTGTTTGTGGCTCTACCTCATAATGCTCTTGTGCATGATCATCCTGTGACGTTGTAACACCCGTGTCCGATAACTCTTCCAACTCTACGAATTCTTTTTCTTCGGCCTTATTTTCCTGCACACTGTCCTTACGCATCACTTTTTCATTGAAGACTACGTCCTTGCTTCTGATGATTTTTCTGTTTTCTGCATCCCAAAACCTGTAGCCAAAATCATGCTGCCCGTAGCCTATAAACGTGCACCTCCTGGACTTCGCATCTAGCTTGTTTCTGTGCTCTGCATCAATGTGAACATATGAAGTGCAACCAAACACTCTGAGATGTGCAAGGTTCACTTCTTTCCCAGTCTATGTTTCTTCTGGTAGCCCACCATTTAATGGTGCTGAGGGACTTCTATTGATGAGATAGGCGGCAGTGTTCACAGCATCTGCCCAAAAGGTCTTAGGTAACCCTGTATGTAACCTCATGCTCCTGACGCGCTCAAGGATGGTTCTGTTAATGCGCTCAGCCACACCATTCTGCTGCGGTGTCCTTGGAATTGTTTTCTGATGTTTGATTCTATTTGTTGCACAATACTCCTCAAATCTCTTATCATAATACTCTCCCCCATTATCAGATCTGAGACACTTTACTGTTTTACCTGTCTCATTTTCTACCATAACTTTTCACTTTTTAAATACATCAAATACATCAGATTTATGCTTTAAGAAATAGACCCACAGTTTTCTACTAGCATCATCAATAAAAGTAACAAAATAACATGAGCCACCAAAAGATAATACCTGTATTGGTCCCCACACATCAGTGTGTACAAGCTCAAACAGATGCGTCTTTGGAGCGCGTCCCGTCTTCTTGAAGCTCACCCTCTTCTGCTTGCCATACATGCAGTCCTCGCAGAATTCCAAGTCAATAGACTTTAGCCCTGGTAGCTTCCCTTTAGACAATAGCACTTTCATCCCCTTTTCACTCATATGCTCTAACCTCTGGTGCCATAACTGCCCATTCACTCTAGTTGATGCGACTGCGAGTGAACTATAAGATCCTGAAGTCACGTACAAAGTACCTTCCTTGCCTCAAGATATCACCAAGGCACCTTTTGTGATCTTCCAGGAATCACTGGTGAATGTCGTCACATAACCGGTATCGGCCAACTGCCCCACTGAGATTAAGTTACGTTTCAAACTGGGTACATGTCTGACATTCTTTAATTTCAAAGACGTTCCGTCTTTCTGATTTACATGAACGTTCCCCTTTCCAACAATACTGCACGGCTCATCATCACCCAGGTAGACTCTCCCAAAGTCATCTGACACATAATCATGCAGAACTTCTTTACACGAAGTAGTATGAAACGAAGCACCCGAGTCTATAACCCAAGACTCATTCCTCGCATCAAGAGACGAGATCAACGCCTCTGTGTCACTCTCCTCAGATAGATTCACTGAATCCTTCCCGCCTTGAAAGCTTCTTTCTTGTTTCTTGAGCACCTTGCAATCACGTTTCATGTGCCCCTTCTTGCCGCAATGCCAACACTCGTTTTTGTCTTTCGGTCCCTTGGACTTCTTCCTCGACTTAGAACGCCCGTGTTTATTGCCTCCTTTGTTCAGCGATTTTCCTCTTCCTTCAACGTTTAGAGCATTCCCTGAATCCCCTGAAACTCCTGATGCTTTTCTTCTAGATTCTTTACTGAGAATTAGACCGGCCACATCATCAAATTTCAGTTTTGTCGATCCTGAAGAATTGCTCACAGCAATCACCAAACCATTCCAATCGTCAACAAACCGGATAAGATCAATAACGCCCGACCTCATCCTCAAAAACAATGCCAACGGATTCAAATTTGGCTCGTGGATCGTATTGAACTCGTTTAGATGTTTAGCTGCGCTTCCACCATCTGACATATTCATGTTGAATAGCTGTTTCATAAGATGAACCTTGTTGGATGCAAAGGGTTTTTCATACATGGTGGCTAGGGCTTCCATTAATTCTTTTGTAGTTTTCACCTTGGATATATTGAAGGCGACGCTCTTAGACAAAGAGAGTCGGATCGTTCCTAAAGCCTTCCTATCCAGTAAAAACCATTCATCATCTGTCATCTTTTCTGGTTTCTTCTCTTTTCCTCCTAGAGGAACATAGAGGTCCTTCTGATACAGATAATCCTCCATCCGCATCTTCCGAAGGCAAAGTTTGAACCATCAAACTTCTCAATTCTATTTTTCCATCTTAGTCATCGCTCCAATAGAACTAAACCAATAGTTCGACATTGGGTTGTTAAAGACGCCAACAACGCAGTGGGCCTAGATCCAATCTCAGGCCTCACCCACAAATGATAAACATGAAGAAATATAAACTAGAAACAGATCAAAGCAATCCAAACAAACCACAAGACAAGATATACGTGGAAAAACCCCAATCTAGGGTAAAAAACCACGGATGCAAACTTCCACTATGAAGAACAAAGATTACAAGGCAATAAACTAACCTCTCCCTTGGAAGAACATAGAAAACCCTTTGCCCACACCTTAGAATTATTTCCCCAATATTCCAATACCCTTAGAAAAGCCCTAGGAACACCTATATATAGTTTAGGGAACTTCCCTTCCGCACCCTTGCGAAAGGCGACACCAAAATCCGTAGTCCGCATCAGATTCGGAAACGAATCTGCGTAACCCACGACTAGTTGAAGGGAAGCTACGACTAGTCGAAGCTATGATTGGTTGAACAATTCCTTCGACTAGTCGAAGGACCAGGATATGAAAAAACAGGACTTGCTGGACTTTGAGTCGAGCCGGTCCATGACCGGTCGAACAGGCCCCTACGACTAGTCGAACAGTTCCTACGACTAGTCGAAGGCGGCCCCAGATGTGGCTCCACATCTCAACAATGGTTGCACAACCTATTTAAGCCTGCTGCCATCAAGGTATTCAATAACCGTAATGGTAGCCATAACTACCACCGCCATTATAGTTATGATAATGTTTTAAATAGTGTGTAGCGTATAGTGTAAGCTACATGATACTAAATATTTTTTAATTAAATTAATAGAAAAATATGATAAATTTTACAAAGTTTTAAATAGTGTGTAGCATATAGTGTAAGCTACATGATACTTAATAATTTTTAATTAAAATAATAGAAAAATATGATAAATTTTACAAAATATATATTTTCTATGAGTTCTTGATTGCGAATCTGGATCATCAACCATATATTTCCATGCCAAATCTCTCTTTGCCTTCAGACATCTCTAAGTGTGACCTCTTTTTTATTATTATTGAAACATCACAAATTCACAATATAGACCACAATTCGGATGGTCTGGATTAATCTAAGTTCTCTATCCATGATATGGACCACAATTTGGATGGTCCGGATTGATCTAATGTCGTGCCATGTGCGATGGGGATGAGTCACCGCCATTTTAAAATAGGCGTTGAACAAGCGTTAGAAGAAAAACTTTTAAAAAAGGAGATTTCAAGTAGCATACGCTACCTGTGCTACGCTATGCTATATGAAGTGTACACTTCATGCTTTGTAATTTACGCTACATGCCCCAAAGCTTACGCTATCAGGGAGTTACAAATGTAGGGGCATTTTCACATCAGGCTCGAGTGGGGTAGCCTGTGGGATGCGGGGACACACTCAGGGTGGGCGGTCCGTGTGAGGTGGGTGGCTCGTTTGAGGCGGGAGGCGGTACCCATGTGATTTGGGGCCCACAAGGGGGGTCCGACCGACTTCCTAACCCATGAGATGTGGGGCCTGGGCTATGAGATAAATGGATTGATTCGCCATGCTCTAACAGTTCAAGCTTTTAGAGCAAGTGGTTAATTGTCCTGCATCAAATTGGTATCAGAGTGGGAGGTCCTGGGTTCGAGACTCCTCACCGGGGGTGATTAATGCAGGGGCATTTTCACACCGGGCTCGAGTGGGGTAGCCTGTGGGATGCGGGGACACACTCGGGGTTGGCGGCCCGTGTGAGGCGAGTGGCTCGTGTGAGGCAGGCCCCACCCGTGTGATGCAGTACCCATGTGATTTGGGGCCCACGAGGAGGGTTTGGCCGAGTTCCTAACCCATGAGATGTGAGGCCTGGGCTATGAGATAAAGGGATTGATTTGCCATGCTCTAACAGTTCGAGCTTTTAGAGCAAGTGGTTAATTGTCCTGCATCAGTTACGCTACGCTGCGTAGTGTTTTAGCTACGGTACGAGTGCCACTGAAAACACCGAGTTATGATATACGTCGTTTACTTGAAAAAAAAACCTATATCTGCTTCATAACGTGTAACGGTTCCCACTGTTACCACTATATAATGACCATTACCACTATATAATGGTCGTTACATAATTGTTTTTGAAAACCTTGGTTGCCATGGCCTTAATGCTTACTAAGCGTAGACAGTGCAACACTTGTAAACACCCTCTTTTTGAACGAGTCATCCACTTGCCCAAGTGTAGCTAAGTTACTTGGAAGAGAAGAGTACACAAGTGAGGCTTCGAGGAAGGAAACTTGTTTTGTACTAGAGAAGTCAAGAGCTTACAATTTATGAGGTTTTTAAGGTTGGTTCCAATGGTGAGTGATGCTGACTTAAACTACCTAATGTTGATGGATCTGGCTGATGTATTTGCCGATGAATTTTGGGATGGATTAAAGCGTAGAAAGGGGCCCAAATATCTTACATAACGGGCCAAACCCGTAGACCCATCAATCAACCCCTTGTTCTATTCGTTAGCTTGGACCAATTCAAGAGCTTTTATGGGCACTCTTTGCCCCATGATTACCATTGCAAATGGTGCAAGTCTAGCTCTTCTTCTCCTAACTCTTGGGCTCGTAGGAGTTGCATTGATCCAATGTTTACTTCCTAGTTGTCTCCATCATCTTTTTCACCAAGCTCTGTTGTGAGACCAATGAGAGCATGTCTCTTTAGGCACTCCCTAGCCAAATGAGCCCATTGCAGATGAAGCACTTCACCTCTCATGGTTTGGACATGTCTTGTCTGTCCTTACCACCCTTTGCATCCTTAGTAGTTGCTACTTGGTGGCTTGTTATATCCCTCGTAGTTGGTGGAGTCCTCCCATTCTCCCCTATATTGGGCACGTGCACCATGTGCACATGTGGCATATGTCAGACACTTAAATATGGATGATTGCACGTGTTGCATTGACACATGCAGTGAATGCATTCCGAATAAGAGTCAATTGACAACCAACTGGTAAGAATTTCTTGGACAGTATGTGATGCAGGACATGAAATTCAAGTATGATGTGCAAGATTTTCAGGCTTTAGATTACACTAGTTCAGAAACAATTACACGAAATTCCACATCCCACACAAAAGTTCAAATACTCAATCAAGGGAAATCTTATGCGGATCCAGGCCTACACATGCTAGGGCTGGATCAATCAAAATTATAGGTCAAACAAGAATCAAAGGAGGGTAAATTCATCCACACATGCATAGAAATAATTCCCTCAATCTAAGGAATTTAGAAATTTCAATTCGAGGAACTCTAAGGTTGAAGAAAGGGCATAAAATTGGGGATTTGAATAATTTAAAGTTAGGTTTAGGGATTTTGGGTGAAAGAGGAGTGAAAGAGAGGAGAAAGACGAACCAGAGAAGTACCGCACGTGTGGACAACAACAATGACCCAGACGCATGTGCGTGTGATCCTGGCCGCACGTGTGTGGGGCCCACTGTTCAGAAAAAGGCCAGCTTGGCCCTGGTCGGCTAGGGGTGGACTCCAAAACTGTCATATTTCAGCTCGATCCGATGCACGGTTTGTGCGTGGTGCTTCGTCGAAGTTTCAGCCCTCCTCCTCCTGCAGGGTTAGATTCTGGAAATCTGCTGTAGAGAAAAAAACGGCTGCAATAGATGATGGATTTGAAGCGTAGACGATTGTAGGAGAAGAGAAATATGGATGGAAGAAGGTGAGGGCGAATCGGGATAGGTGTGGCTTCGCACCACGGTAGTCAACCCTTTGAGGAAGGGAGGATTTCACACCTAATTGAATCTCCACAACTCAAAAATTTAGAGAAGCAGAAAAACGTAGAAATTTTATTAATCTTCAATGAATAAAAAAGACTACAAGGGGTGCCTATTTATAATAAAATCCTATATTCCAAAACTCGCGCCATGTGCGCAACCTATTACTTGGCGATGAAGTAATAAAAATAACAATTAATCAAAGCAATCGAAACCGTCTATGATACTCCTAATAACAATAATAAGCAAAACCCACAGTACTAGATTAATTAGAATAATGGGCCACGATCATGAGAACCCATGGTGGGATTCACATGATTATCGGGTCTACTCCAACGAATTAAAATGCAGTCCTCTAACTAGGAGGCCATCCCTGGACGTCGTTATCGATCCAGAACGATGGTGGGGCCCTCCTCCTTGCGTACACGCGTAGGGGGGCGTGTGCGCGCGCGTGATGTCCCCATCAGTATGTCCAACCCCTTTTGTAAAGAAGCACTTGTCCTTGCAATCTTTTTTGTGGCGACCATGCAAAGAAAATGCTTATCTAACTAGGAATAGCTCTATGACCCAAAAAACATGTCCAGGGCTCAACATTGTAAGCCTTGTCCCAATGAATTGGAGTAATTTCATTATATGAGGAGTAATTTCATCATCATTGACTGGCATTCATGAATCATCATTATCATCTAATGCTTGTTTGGCACCTTGTATTTGGAATGCATTGGAATCCAAATCACAATTACCATGGAATCAAAGTGATTTGGAATCCTCAATTGTATTTGGTAGCCTGTAAATTGTAATTGGAGTCTTGTGGAATCCAAAAATTGTGTTTGACAGCTTGGATTTGGAATGCATTGGAATTTTGTAGTATATTCATAAGAACCTGAATTTGATTAAGTAAATAATCTTCAATACCCCAAAATGGCATACATGTGTGACACCTTAAATATTCATTGTAGCAAGCCTATTGAAATATGTACTTTGGCTAAAATGAGGTAATTTCGAGCTTCAGTTGGGCCACAAAAGTGGGTCCATTAATTTCATAGTACAGGCAAAACCTCATATGTTGAAGTGATTTCTCTACAGTTCTAGTTTTCATGATTTTTTTTTTCTTACAATGATCTTTAGAAGGGGGGAAAAACCCAACTCTCCAAACCCATTAACTATGACAACAAAAAGAAGGCATCAAATTGATTTAAGGGGAGAGAGTTTTCTTTATTATTATTTCTTTGACTAGTCTTCCAATGGATAGCTTGGACATGTGTTAGAATCGTGATTTGCCTATACAAATGTATTGCAATTTAGTATTGAAAGAATGTGATTTTGTCCAAGTCTGACATTAGATGTCCACATGATATGCAAGTGCATGTAGCCAATGTTGTGTATTGGTACGCCCGTGGTCGAAGTCGTGGAGTAGTTACAATTGCAAAATTTCAGTACTTGGATCTAACGTTCCTTTTTGTAATTGTTATTTAATGCCAGAAATTAACTCGAGCTGCAATGTTGAATAATTGTGTTGGCATGTGAGCGGTGTTCAAGTAATGTGTATCAGTGGACTCCCTGCTATTCTTTGCAGCCAGCTACATGAGCCTGTTCGTTTCTGCTTCTGGTCCATGGTCCATGTGGGTGTTGAACCCTTGGTGCTAATTTGCATGCTGTTTTTATTACCTAATACTAGGGTTATGGCATGTGCAATGCATGGGTAGAGAGAAATGTGAAGAGGGATACGAACAAGGTATTCCATAACCATAATGGTTGCTGTAATGGCCACTGCCATTACTGTTATGAGGCTTTTTAAAAAAAGAAAAAGGAAAAAAAAACATTTTTGAGCCTCTTAAAGGACTATTACGGGCTGTTATGTTGGATATGAAAAGAAAAATGCTTGTGTTCCTTGCTTTGATGCGGGGGAAATGACTTAACATGCATGAAATCTACCCCATTCATCAGGTACACCACCTGTTTCTCTGTCTTGGCAAAAATCAGGCTCACCTAGTTGGCCATCCCATAAAATTATACCTAAAACCTCTAAACTCATGTGGTGTGGCTCACCTGATTTTTTGAATACTGCGATTTTTGGGTAGTTATTTCATCATGACTTGAGTGTTGGATCATCATGACTTTTGGGTTCTATGATGAACATGAGGCACACCCAGATCCATAGCTCAACTGGCAGACTGAGTGGAGATACCTCGTTTCAACACTTGAGGTCTTGGTATCGATCCCTAGCGGGGGTGGCTAACATGGAGTGTGTGTACTGACATGGGTGTGTACTAACAAGCTAACCCAAAAAAAAAAAAAAAAAAATAAATAAATAAATAAAAAAAATAAAAAAAATTGAGGCAGTGTACCTGATGGATGGGTGGATCTTATGGAGGTTTCACCCACGTTGCTCTCGATTAATGAAAGTAACCTAGCGTGAGGTACCATGGTCATACGAAAAAGCAGTGAGTCTTTTTGCTGGCAAAATCGTAGCTGTCAGCTAGTTTTTAATGGGATAAAATCTCCTCCTTATCTTGGACAACATCTAAGATTTTTGTGGGCAAAATCTTAGACGATGACTGGCTTTTGGGTAAAATCTCCTCCGTATCTTGGACACCAGCTACATTTTCTGAAAGGCATAAATACCCTCACTCATTTCTGCAGATTCAATCCCTTGTCCCCTTAAAACCTGGGCTTGACAGCTCCTTCGAGGACTAATTGCATGGGTAAAATTGGTCAAACGTAAAATTAGTCAAACGCTGTCTGCGTTACATTATAGTATAGATGAGGGAAGTCTGTGTGTGTGAGTGCCTCGTGCTTGCTTTTCTTTTTGGGTGTGCTTGTATTGGCTGGGCTGGGGTTTGTGCTAGGGACCTCGTCGGCATGTGGGCTTTGGCTATGGGGAGCCTCTTTCATGGCTGCTACAAGAGTCCAAGTGGAAGTATAAGGTTGATGTCTGATGGGCAGATGATCATAAAGCTTATACCGATCTACCAGTTCAAAGCCAACCCTAAATTGCTGGATGGGAGAATGGCAAATATGATGATGAAGATATTATTATTTTTTAGTATGCGTGCTTTAATACATTATTAAAAGAGTTTGAGGTTTCACTTAAAAAAGGGTTCATGGTTTTTTAACTTTCAAAACAACTTCAGTTATTTGATTAGCAGATGCTAATGATAAACGATGTTTTAGAAAATGCCGTAGTAAGTTATTGTTAAAGAGCAAGAAACCTTGTCATTGGTAAACATATGTAAGGTAGATTTGATACAAACCTCAAGGATTTTTATTTTTAGCTTGTTTACTTCAGAAAATATGTGATTTCCTTTTTTTTTTTTTTTTTTTTCAATCGATGTCCTTGATCTGATATTTTCTTTATTATTATATCTAATGATCTAGTGTTTATTATATTTTGCAGTTAACTCCACATGGTAGCATCTGCATTGGTTGGTCACTGTCCCAAGTAGAGGAAGGTTGATATCGGATGGGCAGCCAGTCGTCGAACTTTGCCAAGTAATCACGAGAATTTGTGTTTCAAATCATGGTGGTGAAACAAGAACAGTAATGATGACATGAAAATAGCTGGGAGAAGAGAGTAGACAAAAAAGGTATAGTCCTCAACAAGAGTCGTCGCTTCCTCTTCATTTGAATCTCAGGCTACCGAGCAAAAAGTCCTCACTTCTGCCTCATTTGAATCTCAAACTACACAAAATCCCTGAAAATGCCAAGCCATCAACCTGCACATTTATTGTCGTCATCGTCATCGTCGTCATATAAGCCTCATCCCAGTTAATTGGGGTTGACTACATGATTCCTGTTCTGCCATTCCACTATATCACGGATCACATCTTTACTTAGACTATAGGTCATTGAGTCTTTTCCTTTTGGGACCTTCCCTTGCCCTTTTAGAACCTTCAACCTGTACCAACTCATTGCAGTTCTTGGTCTCAATTGCACATGACCGAACCATTTAAGTCTACTTTCCTTCATCTTATTACCTACTGGTACTACCATGTTCCCTTAAATGCATTCATTTCTAATTCCATCCCTCTCGTCTGGCGACTCATCTATCTTAACATCCTCATTTCAGCTATGCTCATCCTATGAATATATTGTTCTTTAACTGGCCAAACATTGTCCCATAAAGCGTGGCTGTACTTGCAACTATTCTATAAAATTTCCCTTTCAGTTTGAACCAAACCATCAGCCCACACATTGTTTCTAAGAAGTTGGTGTTGGATAACCCCACTCATCAAGATCTATAATAGCAATTATGTATAAGAGATCATGGTTTAGGGCCTGTTGGGTTCCACTTAAAAAATGAGTTCGCCCCATTTTGTTTAATTGCAATTATGTATAAGAGATCATGGTTTAGATAATTGTTCGTTGTATTTTTAATCCCTGGAGATTATTACAATTAACTAAAATGAGATGAGCTCAATTTAAGTGGTGGCACTAGACAGGCCCGTGGACTCGTGGGTCTGAGATAGGGCGAGTTTGATGTGACTTGTCCAAGTTGATTCGGACTCGGTAGGATCCAATCTGGTTTGGTAACATGAGTACCCTTGCCCCCTGAGTCACCCTCACTTGGGTGAGTACCGACTCGTTTCATGACCATGGTCTGACTCCACATTTTTATTTCCCCATTCTTCCATTCTTCTTTTTTTTTTTTTGAAGACACATGGTGTCCTCACCTCTTTTTGAAGTGAGACTAATCCCTGCGGATACACGCAATCACCCACAACCACGTGTATCGGGTAAAGCCAAGGAGGGGAATCGAACCCTTACTTGTAGGGAGCAAACCTACGGTGAAGACCATTCGCCCAAACCTTGTTGGGTTCTTCCATTCTTATTTTCTGCTACAGTTTAGAGTGATTGAGAAGTTTCAAAGCATCTCCTTCAAGCTTCTGTCATTTTGTTTCTTTTAACTCATGATGTATGTGCATTAGCATCTTCCTACGGGTTTCGGCATCTTTTATGGAATATTGGCTCACATAATGCATTGGAGCGTAAAGGTTTTCCTATGTGCAGCATAAACAATTCCTTGGTGATGCCACTGCTAAATGGTGATGAACATAATATCTCCTATAGATATATAGGAAGGTTATGATATTTGGTCAAAATGGAAAGGGAGCAAGTAAGGCTGTCACTCACTTGGTCGCATTTGGGTTGGATGGTGTAAGGAAATTGTATATGGCCCAGTCTGGTTATGGGTAACAGATCAGAATCTGATCAGATTTGGGGTGTCCTGTTAGGCTCCTGTTGGGTCTAACTTCAAGCACAAATTAGGTTTCCGAATGGAATTGGGTCCAGATTAGGGTTCATAACAGAAGCATGTTCCTTGCATGATTTTTAATCTTTCTAATATTTCTAATTTATAATAACAAAGGATCGAGTGGGGTTGAGTCGACCCAATCTGGTTGAACACTGAGTTGAGTTTCCAGGTTTTTGAATTATGGCCCCCGAAGTGGACCGAATAAGCTAGCTCAAAGGTGTAATACATCCAATAAAACTAATCAGAATCTGTATGCATGCAGACCTCATTTTACTGGTGTAAAGAACGCTGGCTTTCAAGCTTCGGTTCAATGACAGCTCCTGCTTTAGCAATATTCAGCATCTCGAACTGGACCTTGGCATTTTTTTTGTCCCTCTAGTCCAAACGGGTGAAACTGGCAATCTGACTGAGCTGTGTACTAATAAATAAAATGACTGGAATTTCTAAGTCAAACGCTTGTAGAACAGTAGATTGTTGTTTGTATTGGTTGCAGGTTCAAATGCCATGGCTTGGATTGGTGGAATTCTCTTTTGTACTTTAGAAAATAAATTGTTTTCTCACATGTATTCTCCAAATTGTAGAAATGAACAAAGTTATGAAAATTAATCTTCATTTCTATGATTTTCCTAAAGGAAATAGGATTCCTATTGAAAAAAAAGAAAAGAGAAGGATTTTCATGTTTTTGAGAGAGCTTTTACGTTTTGACCATTGCTTTTCTACATGGAAAAGTACTTGTGCTAAGTTTATTTATTTATTTATATTAAATTCGTCTCCGTGGATTTTTGTTTGGGTGGATTTCTACGGATTTGCAGCTCATGTTAGGATATGATTCCAAAAATGAGGCAATCCAAAACTCAGTTGGAGCACACCACATGAAACAATGTGAATTGAGCCTTTGTGCGTTCTAGAAAATTTGAATTAGGCTAGAATTAGCTTTTCAAGTTCATCCCAGTAGGAATAACCTTTTGAATAATTTGGATGCTATGTAAACGTCACAGTTGGCCCTGAGAAGGTTTTGACAGTGGGCATCTCCATCCCCAGTATTTCTTGTCGTGTGGCCCACTTGACTTTTGGATCTGTCTACTTTTAGGGCTCATGTCCTAACGTAAGCTGGCAAAGCTGATGGACGGGTTGGATTTCTCACAGACTTTGCGGCCCCAAATGGCTTCTGCCAACAGGAATTACCTATTGGGCATGGGCCACAGGCAATTCCGAATCAGGAGGTTATTTGTGGTACTGACCCGAGCTGGACCGACTGAGAGTTGGGAGTCGACGTGGTATGAGCCAGCAACAGTCGATGTTCTGGACCAAACTGGTCCAACCGCCCAGTCGGGTCCTGGTTCTAAGACACTGGTCCAACTAACGGAATCTTGCCAACTGACAGTTTCTCCCAATCTTCTATAATATAAGAAAGTCTCTTCATGGGGTTTGTTCCATCTTAGTAAAGCTTACCTACCTAATTAAAGAAAAAAGATCCGTGCCTCATCAACGAACGGCAATGCAGCATGATTTGTGGCGATGATCGTGGTCTGCTACAAGGTGAATCGGACCTTGAAATCTGTAGATTAAACTTCTCTTTCTACTCTGCTTTCAAGATTCTTATTTGCACACCTACCCTCTCACCTAATTAGTTGTAAGTGCGACGTGTGGGGTCCACCGTTGTGTACGTATGGCATCAACTGGTCTAACATAGTGGCCTCATTATGAAAATGTGATTCTCCAAGAGTCATTCCGATCCAACAATCCAGTTGGTGAATTTCGAGGTTTTGTCATGTGGGGTCCACATGATGATTGGATCGGCGCGATTTTTGAGCCATCTTATTTTTACGATGGGGCAATCCTGCTGGATGGATTGGATGACTGAGATCCACCGTGGTGGGCCTCACACGTGGGTAGTTGCACTTTTTTTCATCTACTGGTATGTGAGAGGCCTTCCATATAGCATACCACTCTGTTCTTGTAACCGACCATTGACTATTCATGCTGATTCTCTTTCTCCAGATTTCATTTCTGTTTTGCTAGGTCCACACGCGCGCAATAAATTAAGATCATGTACACATCACACGTGCCAGCATGGAATGATCAGTCAAAAGTCCAATCCACCCATCAGAATGGCACCACTATATCAATGCTCTAGCCCTAGAAACAGGTTCATCCACTGGTCAGGTGGGCCGGCCATACGGTTAGTAAAACAATTATACGGCTATGAAAACATTGGCCGAAGGTTTCTAACCCATCCATCTTTTTCAAATATTGGACCCACATGCCAAATGGACCAGATTTATTTGTGGGTAAACTTGCACAAGGTTGTCGCACATGTGCCATTCTCGCACATGTGTCGTGTACATGAACTTTATTCCACACGCCAGTGCGCTTAGTAAGTGAGCGGATTAGGTGAGATCCCCTACTCACCTTAGAGCCCTTACCGTGGGGCCCACCTCAATGTATGTATCATATTTCCACTCCGTCCATCCATTTTTTTTCAGATCATTTTAGAGAATTAAGTAGATACAATCATCAGGTGAAACTTACTGTAAGAAACAGTGATGATTGACCATTAATGGACCACGAAAGTTCTGGAAAATCTGTTGATAAGGTCCATCCATTTTTTTCAGATCATTTTCATACATGCTGGCCTCCATGATGATTGGACCGGCCTGATTTCCGCACTAGATCGTCTTCCCTCGTTGGGCCAACAAATGATTATGAATGTTTTAATGGGAGGATAACCCCTCTCAACTTTTGTATGTGGTGTGGCCCACAAAAGTCATGGATTGACTTGATTTTAAAGCACGAGGCCCACCATGGAATGTTGTATCTGATTGATGGGGTAGATGTTCAGCCCCCATCATGTTGGGGTCCACGCAGCTCGACTTCATGGGAAGTTATATATATATATATATATATATATATATATATATATTTTATATATATATATATACACACACACACACATATATATATATATATATATATATGCCCCCAATAGGTCATCTGAACTGCAGGGCCAGCATATGCACGGTTCAGATGTCTCGTGCATGTGCGGTGGGTGAGGGTGCATGGAGAGAATATGTGGCCTTGCCTTGTATAGATGCAGACATCATATGTGGTCCTTAATATCATTTGAGATATTTTGGGAACATCATATATATGAAGCTTTTTGGAATTAAAAAGCTTACAAAAGTCAAGATGCTAAAGGGGTAGTGGAGACCAAAAGAAAAGTGTAATGAAAGGGCCTCACATGCTTGCTGGCCCACCACAGGACACATCCATCATTTCTACTCCATTTGACCCTTCCTTTCCTATAAATGTTCCCCCTCTTTTTCCATGCATCTGGTCAATGCTACAAAAGCTTGAAATTGGGTCCACATAGAAAACCTATTACATCATCTATGTGTGGCCCATTACCACTCTAGAGAGTATGTTTATCACATAAACGGCCAAGAATACAGGAAGATATTGACATGCAACCATACCATATGAGGTCTCAAGTCCAACTGGTTGCACCACAAGTGACGGTCCATCTGGCTATAGGTTCAAAACGGTTATGTGCGTGTGACATCCAACCATAACAATATGTTAGCCCCACCATAAAGATCATATACTACAGATGTTGGCCCTGTCCACTCATCAAGTGAGCCATACTAAAATAAAAAGTGCCTAATCATTAGTAAATAGCAAAATACAAACGGTCCACAGGGTAAATTGATATGGCTGAATTTTGCACAAGATGATCCTTATGGTCAGGCCAACTCACTTACAGATTAGATGTCTCATGAATATGAAAGATTGGAATTTATTCATGGTGGTGCTATAACCTATTTACACACACATGCCCAATGCTTTAATTAATTTATAGTAAATAATTATTGATTAGGAATAACAGGAATTGTTTTTGAAATTTTTTTGTAAAACTACTAAAAAAGGGCATAAGCTAGATAGTGTTGCATAATGCTTAGATGTTGTATTTAATGTGTGTACCATCTAACTGGTTGGTGAGTGCAACTTACAAGATATTGTTATATTTTAAAAAGATTTTAAAATAAATTATTTTAAAAATTAATTTTTAAAATTTTTATTTTGAAAAATGGTTTGTTTTTAGTGTATTTATTATTTCATATAAAATAGGCCCAAGCAAAAATTCAAATATATAAAATGAGAGTTTTACATAAGGTCTGAGTACTTATGGAAGCATGTGAATTTGGTTCAGTGAAGAGCTATGCTGTTAGCACGAACCTATGCCATTGATCACACATGTGCTGACACGTCCGTTTAGGTTGTTGCACTAGTTGGGTTCAAATTCAATAGACCTAACCTATTTGAAATGGTGTTTTAAGCACCTAATCCTAATCTATATAAACCGCTTCGACTCAAATAAATAAATAAATTATCTTTCTTATTTTATTTAATTTACTATTTTTTCAAATATTATTTACTTTTTTTCAACACATTTTTTTAATAGATACAACTTTAATTATCCTAAATTAGGATGCCCTGTTAAGAACAGATGTTGCTTATAAGTTTTTTGGAATCTAAACTATCTTATTCCAAGTTTTTAATTTTATCTTTTATTATTTTATTATTTTATTATTATTATTATTATTATTATTATTTTTTGAAAAGCACCATTTTAGCCGTATTGAATAGACACTTAAAAATTGGTAGTACAGTCCATTTCATGATGACTTGAACCCGGCCATTACCATCCTCAACCATACCAACGTCTCATGTTCAGTACGTCTGAGCCGTGGAAAAGGTTGGCCCTATCACGAAGAGCACTTTGAACAAAGGACAGGTGGATCTACCGTGAGTTTTAGAGTATGGGCCATACAAACTATGGCCCAACAGATGAACGGTTTGGATGTCTTTCACATCTTGCCATTCCTATAAAAAGACCGCCACTGACGTATGGAATCCCATGGGAGCTCCACATGCATGCTGGGGAAAGTGTAGCAAACGGTGGGACGACGGACATCTAGATAATGAAACTCCCGTTATATGGAACTGGATCTGGTGCGCACGGGAGGTGGTGTGCCTTCATCTCAGTGCTGCACACATGGCATACGTGGACAAGATCGGAACCGTTCATTTTAGAGTTGAAGTAGATAAAAGGCCGTAATCCAAAAGTTGCACCGTTTGGGCATTTTCAGCCCTTCATTCAATGTCACATAGAAATGGCTCACACTGATGAGAAAAGTCCACCCATTTGATGGTCAGAAATAGTCGGATGAAAATAGTTTTGATTAGTGGCCAATCAATGCCGGATCCTGTGGGATGCATGATTTCTATCCAGATGTGCCACGTGTGTGAGGCACCATTTGAGGTACTATTACGTATCATTTTCCATGATAGAGTATTAACGGTTAAAAGTACCTAAATAAGGGGCTTATCATTGCCTTGGTGAAGACATACGACCTAACATAGAGTATTCCACAGGATCGCCAAAGAGTGCAAATCGCACCCTTATTATTCAAAAGGCTGGGATTGGGTACTAGACAACCGGGACCTAGCTAGAGATGGACGGTCCTGCCAAGGACTCTGCGTGGCTCGCTTTGATGAAACAGTGGGGATTGAATGACTTATGTTGAAAATCTCTTATGGGCCACATAAGTCTTGGATAAAACTCATTTCTATGTGACTTATGAACAGGTTGGATGGAAAACGAACATCACGGTGGGCCTTGGGAAGGTTTCGACGGTGAGGGTTATAGTCACTGTTAATGCAGAAATCTAAGTTAGCGTACACCTTAAGACCTCCGATGGTAAGTCAATAAATGAGTCGAGTATTGATGGTTTAGGGCTAAAGATTGTGCATACATTTCGCCATGGGGGTTGCTCCTATTTATGGATGAGGAGAAGATGTGGCGTAAGAGGGATCTCCCTATTTAGTAGGGATGAGTTATAGTAGGATTCAGATTATATATATATATATATATATATATATATATATATATATATATATATATATATATATATATGATATATCGCGGATATGAGATCTTCTTACATTCTCGGCTAGATCTCGGGAAGATCCTTATCCCGTTTGAACTCGCAGATCTTCGGCCGAGATCTCGAATAGAGGCGGTCGGGATCAGGTCAAAATTAACAGAAGGTGGATTGTACCATCCTAGAGTCATGCTGACCTGAAGATATACCGACTTGACTCTCTGGATGAGTGGCCAAGTTCTTTTAGGTGTTGGGCAGGTCGGTAAACGTCCTGACCTGGCAACAGGATGACGAGCTTGACCTTACTTCTTGCTCGAATTTAGAGCAGGAGGTCGAACCTATAGTCGTGTCTGACTTGGCAAAGTGTGCAAGGTTCCGATCTAACCCTGTATTATTGGTCGACCTATTTTCCCTTCAACAGTCACCATTGTTTCCTTTGGTGTGGTCTACTCAAGCCTTCAATCTGCCACCTTTTTGTGATCTTTCCCAAAAATAATATTTCAAATGGATGAATGATTTGGATAAAATGCATATATCATGGTGGGCCCCACGACACCCCTGACAAGACCATCCATTTCTAGCTAGGTCGTGGTGGGGGTAGTACCCAATCGGCTCACGTATACAAACATTCATCCAGTGTGCCCGACTTTGGAAGGGTGGTACGCAAATTATGATCCTAACTACCCAATCAGGACCATTGGCTTTGTTAATTTTAATTTTAAAATTTGCAGACCTTGGTAACAACAACCAATAAGTCATCCAGTTCATGAGTTTTGTTCAATCTAGACCATCCATTGTTAAATCCATGGGTTGAGTGGCTCTGATCACTGACATTGGAATTGATCCCATGTTGAGTGGCCAGCAAGCTACAATTTAGATGCTCCCGGGGGTTACTTTTGGAACATTTCACCATTCAAGTGCTGTTAAAGGGGCGCGGATTAGGTGAGGCAGGGGTAACAGAGTAAGGCCATGAACGTGGCCCCCACCTTGATGTATATGTTATTTATCCATGCTGTTCTTCCGTTTTCCTAACTCATTTATTCTATATGGTCTAAAAATGAGTCAGTTCCAAATTTCAGGTATACCACACGACAGGAAAACAGTGGTGATTGAGTGTCCACCGTTAAAAACTTCCTAATGCCTATTATAATGTTTATTTGCCATCCAGCCAGTTGATAAGGTCACACGGACCTAAATGGAAGGAAAACAAAAATAGTAGCTTGATCCAAAACTTTTCCGGCCCCAAGAAATTTTTAATGGTGGGAATTCAATCCCTATTGTGTGGTCTACATGAGATTTAGATCTGCTTCAACTTTTTGGAATATATCCTGAAATGATATAGAAAAACGGATGAACGGCGTGGATATACAACACATACATAGAGGTGGACCCCACGGTCAGAGCCTCACCCAATTAGCTATTACCCCTGCCTCACCTATGCCACTCCGCAGTTAAAGACCGTTGTCACATGCTGTGTTAAGATTCCCAGCAAAAGTCACGTGCAAGTCACGTGAAAGGTGTAACTAAGTCTAGGGGGACAAGGAGGTTTGCCCATACATCTCAGGCAGTGGCCCACCATGTGGTGATTAAGCCGTTATAGAAGGTCCCAACTTAGATGGATCATTTTAGGACATGAGCCCAAACAGAAGATAAATCCAAAGCTCAAGTGGACCACACCACAGGAGGTAGTGGAGATTGAACGGCTAGTGTTGAAAACTTCTTGGGGCCACAGAACTTTTGAATCAAGCTGATCAGGTTGGAGTCACCTTATGAATGGGTTAGATGGCAGATAAACATCACTGTGGGTGCTAGAGCAGTTTCAACGGTGGGCATCTTTATCCCCACTTTTTCCTGTGGTGTGGTCCACTTGAGCTTTGGATCTGCCTCATGTTTAGGATTATGTTTTCAAATGAGATGCCTAAAATAATGGGCGGAGTGGATATGACACATACATCATGACTTAGGACTGCAGGACCTTGCAGAGGCAGTCAATGGTACTGTGCTTGAATCGCCGCCCTTATCATCCTTAAATTAATAAATGCCCCCACGGGCTAAACATACAATGTAAAAGATTTCAGCAAGTCTCCCTCTAAGATAATCCGATAAAATAAAAGTAAAAAAAAAAATAAAAATCCTTCAATGTTTTGACAAAAGAGCATAGGAAAGGCTGGTTGGAGGGGGTTTTGTGACCATATATAGACCATTCAAGTCCTCAAATGAACACTGCAAAATGCATGTTGTGGGCGGCTGTGGTCATTGGGTCAGTTTGAGAAGGCTTAAAACTTTTTCAAGGAGCTTGAGAAGGCTTAAAACTTTTTCAATTTCAATTTAAACCTGAGTTGAGTAATGATAGAACCAAGGGTGTGACCTATGTCTCAGGATGATTCATTATAAATTGATCTCATTACCTGTTCTACATCAATGGCTATGATGGAGAGTAATTCTTCATTTTATCCACAAGTGGATACGTCTATTTACTGACTTAGATTCTATCCATGGTGGGGCAAATGCCATTTTAAGGAAAGAGAGTACCTAAGCCTGTTTGGTTTGGGGATTAAATGGTATGGAGTTGCATTAGATTAAATTAACACCATTACATGTTTGGAAATATCATGGTATTTTGACGGTTCAATCTTATGTTTGGGATGAAATTCTTCCTTAAAGGAAAACACTATATTAAGTAGAACTCACATTTGGTGGTCCATTGAATTATAATCAAAGGACCAGATTCACAACTAATGTCAGTCACCTATGTGCATATACAACTAGAGTATCATGTGTAAAGGGTGTATATAGATGGAAGGTGTGATATATAAAATACATGCATAAATGTGGAGCCCATAAATGTAATGGATTTCAAAATCTATCAGAAATCTTACAGTGTTTACTTTGAGACTGAATGATATGATATCTAGATTAATCTAATCCTTTAATTTTAGTCATTTTCAAATGTCGGGTGAAATTTGCATGGGACCAAATTCAATTCCATACTATCAAATACCATGTAATCCCATGTACCAAACAGGCTAATGAGACTCTTGAAGCCAAGTAATGTTCACGTGGTAGCTTAGAAACCCTGCAAGGTGAACACCATGAAATTGCCATGTGAGATAGAAGAGTCTGTTAAGCTATGCTAACCTACAAGGAGCTCGAAAGTGACCATTCTTCCACTAGTATACTATAAGTTCTTTTATTATTATTATTTTAAAGATTTTTTACTACAAAATTCCTCATAAATTTATAGTTTACCAAATAATGCCTCGAACAAAACATCTTAGATCGTTAGATAGGATACACTTGAATTAGGACATTTTAAATTGTGTACATTATTATTATTATTATTAATTTTATGAATGGGCTCACCTTATTATTGGATTTGCTATATTTTTTGGTTCTCTATTAATAATGTTGGTATATATGTATACGTTGGACGGGTTGGCTGTGAGAGACCATATGGGATCTACCACTTTGGATATTCTACTTTGTTGTAAACAAAAATTAAAGAAAGACTATGATGTAATTTCTTATATTTAAGGCTACTGCCTCGAAATATCGGTTTCTGTGTCACTATTTGATAAAATAATCCAATTCCTGGAGGACTTTTGCTGTAAAAATCTCTACATTTTATTGCTTAGGTTAGGTAGTCTTGACTTTAGGTTTTAATTTGGACGGTGTAACATCTAAATTTTCACAATACAATATTCGGGAGTTCCGTGCCTCTATGGGGTGCATGGCATTTTCGTGCCTCCAGTACCATACACATGGCACATGTTTACGATGATCGGAAATAGGCATATTGAGGGATCTGCCATTGATTGGCTACTAATAAAAAATAGATTCGATTGGATTACCGTAACCATCTAAAAATAAAATTCTCTTGATTGATGTCCGCCATTAGACACTTGACAAATGTCCTTTTGTAATACTCAAATTGGAGGGTCATGATTGCCCAAAAAGTGTAATTTTTAGACCGTAGCCCATTAAGTATCAGACAAATCAAATGGACGGTTCTGATTTATTCCATTATACCATGTGGGCAACAACGACACTCGATCACCATAGACAATATCATACATACATGAGGCACAGATATTCACCCACTCATGATTTGTGTGGGTCCCACCATGTTCTAAACAGAAATTAGGCCGGCCATCTGGACCCGTAAGGACAAAGATCAATCAAGCTGTTCTTCAACTCAGGCGGGCCCTGGTAAGAATCAACGTACGGACGAAACCAATCTGATTTTGGGACTAAGCGACAGTGTTAAAACAATGTAATTAATAGTTTATTTTGATCTATAACATATGCCACATGTACCATTTCAGAGTGACTGAGAGTATCAAGCATCATAGGCTGCCAGAGTATCAAATAACCCCCATCAAAATATTAAGATAGAAAAACGTGACTATTATTATAATCAAGAGATGGAAAGTGACAAATATAAATGTCGTTACATGAAAAGGCAATGTCATTGCTTTGTCTTATCAAAGAAAAAGCAAAAAAATAAGAAGCTTGGACGGTTAAAAAACTCTTATAAAAACTGGCCACTATCCCCAAGAGAGAGAGACTTGAGACATGGGCATGTCATGTGGCCATTTCCTTCTCATCTTCTCTTCACTCTCTATCTTCTCTCCCATTCATGTTCTCTCAATGCAACCCCACCAAACCAACAACTATGAGGGCTCATCTGAGCTAGTAGACCTTGTGTACCACATGGGCCCAGTCCTAGCCTCCCCCATCAACCTCTACACTATATGGTATGGCCATTGGAATGTGGCCCACCAAGCCATCATCAGAGATTTCCTCCTTTCACTTTCATCATCATCAGTAGCATTTCCTTCTGTCTCCGACTGGTGGCGCACCGTCCTGCTCTACGCAGACCAGACCGGAGCAAATGTCACCGATGACATTGTCCTCGCCGGCAAGCATTACGACTGGGACTACTCCCATGGAAAATACCTCACACGCCTCCTGATCCAATCCGTTATCAAGGCTGCTGTTGGCACGTATCAAGGCGCATTGCCACTCGATGCCCGTAATGGCCTTTACTTAGTACTAACATCGCCGGACGTCCGAGTCCAGGACTTCTGTCGGGCGGTATGTGGATTCCACTACTTCACTTTCCCGTTGATCGCCGGTGCAACGGTACCATATGCATGGATTGGCCATAGTGGGACCCAGTGCCCAGGGACATGTGCTTATCCATTTGCATGGCCTAAGTATGTAGGCGGGCCGGCGGGCGCTCGTCGTGATGCAACTAGGGAGGTGATGGGCCCCCCCAATGGCGACGTCGGGGTAGACGGTATGGTGAGTGTGATTGCACATGAATTAGCAGAGATGGCAAGTAATCCACTTATCAATGCATGGTATGCAGGCGATGATCCGACGGCACCGACGGAGATCGCAGACTTGTGTGTGGGTGTGTATGGTTCAGGTGGGGGTGGGGGATATGTGGGCATGGTGCATAGGGACCCACATGGGAAGGGCTACAACGTGAATGGTGTGAAGGGCAGGAAGTTCATGGTGCAATGGGTGTGGAACCCTGTTAGGAATAGATGCTTTGGGCCTAATGCTCTTGATTAGAATTTGGGAGCCTTAAGGTCTGTTTGGGTGACATCCTAAAATGATTTATTGATTTTTAATTTTCCAGCCAGGCACTCTTGTTTGGGATTCAGAACCATCCATGTGCTGAGCCTTGTGATGGAAGTATGATGCCTCAAATATCAGCCTCATCTGACATTTAGTTGGGCCATACTCGTAAGGCACATCCTAACCGTTGGAACAAGTTTATCTAAGGTGCTGGCCCACCTGATGCTATTGTGGGAGAAGCTGGTTAAATCCATTTTTAGGTGGAACCAAAGACCACCCTCATGAGAGAAGCATGACTTAGGCTCAAATCTCATTCAAGAACGGTGGAAGGTCGTTTTCGCATGGGTTTTGATGCAGTGCACCCCTCGCTAATGTAGCTATGATATATGTGAGCTTCCCAGCCTACTTGAACTCATGAACTAAGTGTTGAAACTCTTTTGAGCTTCCCAGCCTCACAAGTTGCATTTACTCCAAATCCTAACCACCCAAATAGTGGGCGGTTCTCATTTGAGGTAAATGCCACGTGTAGGGTAAGGGGAGCTCAACTACATTCTACACAGGCCACATGGTCTGGAGTCCTGTAGATGGAATGATGAGCTTTTCTCAGTAGAAATGATATGGTGGGAGAGTGTGTATATGCTTTCTATTTCTTTTGTGCGGATCATGATGTTTGTTAGTTCTTGTATACTTGAATTTTAAAACGAATGAGCGATTCTGTGTTTATAAACCATCTCTGCGCTTTAACCAATTGTATTCCCATCTAAGGTGAAAATGCGTTGGGTCGGGTCGAGGGTAGAGCTGGCAATGGTCGTCCATGGTTGGGCCTAGCAAAGACAAAATTTTAATACGCATGGTTTAAATAGTTCAAAATCCGGGCTTCAAACAACCCCAGTTGAGGGGATCCCAGACATGACTCATTTAAGAATTAGATCAGAATTTTGAATTTAGGTCTAATTGATTAACATAGTTAGGCCCCAAACTGCACGTAAACACAAACATTACTCACTAAAAGGAAATTCGTAAATGATAGATGTGTCGAGTGTGCATTGTTGGATAAGCCCATTGAGCACCAATGATTGTTCATCTTTTACAAATCCAAGCCCTTGAGTTATATGTTCTTAGTTTTTTTCTCTTTAACAAATCTGATTTTCGGCTTTAAAAAATTGTTTATAAATCCAAAAATTTCACCTTTGACTCTGAAATAATGTCCCAATTAATCTTTACTCTTGTCCCAAAGGCTAACACACAAGACCAAAGTAAGTCTTGTAACTGGTCTTGTTTACCAAAGGGAATATGAGATAGAGAGCAATATAAAGAGTTGATGCAGCCAAATGAATACACAAGCTAATTTATCAAGATTTAAAGAACTCAACTATTCTAATGTCTTGATTGATGATCTGGGCTAGATTTATGGTCTGGCGATTAATCTAATGAGATCAACGGTCAAATTACATTGTAAAGCTAAGAGGATCAATCAAATGGTCATTATGATTTTAGGATTTTTTTAAAAGATTAATTTAGTATAGGGTTTGGTTTAGTATTTAATAGTTTTTCTCATTTATATTTTCATTAAGGCTGCTTTTGGGGTCAAACAATGTCCCTGTTTGATAGCCAATTGAGTTAGCTTTCAAATGAGTTCATGATCATGCAATTCTAACTCCATTTTAGTGCGTTATGACCCGGTACATAAGTCCCATGTGGTAGTCATGTGATTTATGGACAGTTTGGTCATCTACTATTTTAAGACTTCTTTACTTAGTTTAAGTTTATATAAGGCTAGCTATGCTATGAAGGTATAAGGGATTATTGTATGATTATGGAATAAAAATTCAATTTTCTAATTATTTCTTTTGCTATATTTGGCAAAAGGTTTAGAGAGGTGATTTATCTCGGTCTCTAGCTTTCAGCTAGGGGGTTTTTGTTTTTTTTTTTTTTTTTTCCCACAATCTCCTTCTTTTCTTCTTTTATCTATTTCTATCTATTTTTAAGATTTACATTAATTAGTGTGGGAGCAAGTTTTACTATTGAGAAACTAAAATAAGATAATTTTCTATTCTCAGTCCTTCCCTTTTTATCCCTCTATCTCTTTCTTTACTCTCTTTTCTTCCTTTTTCTTTTCTTTTCTTTTCTTATCCTTAAACCTTACTTAAAACTCATCAAACCCTATTATCTCTACCTAAAACCCTAACTCACATAGTCCGAACTCATCAAATCCCTCTTCCCTTTTCCTACCCAAAACCCATTTCAAAACCCTTGGTACTTGTTTGGCATTGTTTCTAGCAACTATATAATTGATTATCAAGAAACAATTAATTAGAATTGTTTCTTGAGAATTACTTATTTGAAAAAAGTGTATGTTTGATACACATGCATAAGACAAATAATTTCCTCAAGAAGGTTTCAAGGTTGAGTGTTGAATCCCAACTATTTCCTTTGGCATGGCCCACCTAAGTCTTGGATCTACCTAATTTTTGAGATAATAGCCTAATATGATATGATGAAATGGATGGATGGAGTGGATATCGCATGGTCATCACAGTGGGCCACATAGAGCTACAGGTGCAGGTTGGGTTATCAGATCCATCTGACTTCTTCAAAGATGAGATTTGCTAAAGAATTGAATGAACTCAAGAAGAATATGTTGCAACTAATTAAGAAAGAGATTAGAGTGCTTAGGGAGATATTGCAAAAGAATTGAATGAACTCAAGGAGACCGAGAGCTTGCTTGGAGCTCTTGATTGAATGAAAAAAATGCTATGGACTTCAATCCATTGTCTTTGGAGTTCCTGAGAATGAATGACCTGTTTGAAGTAAGTGTGGCAACTCAAGAGGAATCCACCATTGGCTTGCTTAATGGATCAATAGCTTGATCAATGAAGGAGCAATGAAAATAGATAATTAACTATCAAATGCCACGGTTGAAGAGATTGAGGGATTAACAAATATGGATGATTTGATGGATAATGTCATGATCACCAAGGTACCATCTCAACGCTAATCAAGGCCCACAGATCAAAAGCCAACAAGGAAGAAGATGCCACGATCAATATTCTAGATATCCAGCTCTACAAATCACCTCTTGTAGAAAAAGTGAACATGTTGGATCACAAAGAAGTGAGATAAGCATTAGTGTTACATAAAACAGTCTTAAAAGTGATGTGCCAATTCAACATGTAGGCCTTCATCATCAATTGCAACTGAAGATGAGGAAGACATACTATAAAGGTGGATTGTTACATTGGACAGATATTGACTATAACTTGAGGGCAAGTTCTTTTTGATATCGGGTGGAGTTGATGTAACTAAATGGGTACACAAGCCGATTGATCAAGATATGAAAAATCTAACTATTCAAGTCTTGATAGATAATTTGGACCAGATTCGTAGCCTGATAATCAAGTTGTGGTCTGATGATCAAGTTGATGTGTTCAATAGTCAAATTACATTGTGAGGCTAAGAGGATTCATTGAATGGTCATTATATTTTTAGGATTTATTTGTTTTAGTTAATTATTAGGATTTGATTGAGCATTTGATAATTTTTCTTGTTTTATATTTTCGCCATGGCAACTTTTATTGCATCAAATGATGTTTGAATGGCACAAAATTAGTCACTTGATAGCTCATTGAGTAAGCTTTCAAACGAGACCAAGATCATATAATTCTAACTTAGAGAAATTTATGACTGTACGACCGTTTATGGCCCATTTGCGAGATGAAGCCCACCTCATTTTACCTTGCGAGAATAAGCCCCAGCTATATGGACGCCTTCCCAAAGGTCGAAAATGCCCCTGCTTTTTCCTCCAAGCGGATCGGCTGGTGCTCGAAGACCAGCGTTGACGCTCCTCAAACTCCTACGAACGGTTCAAAAGAGATCAATGTTACATGGGCCCCACAGTTACGTATTTATTATATCCACAACGTTCATCCATATTCTGAGATCATTTAGGAGCATTATATAAAATAAAAAATAAAAAAAAATTCATATCCAGAGATCAACTGGACCACACCACAAAGAGATGCAGAAAATTGATTTTTACCGTTGAAACTTTTGTAGGGCCCACCATAAAATTTATATTCAATCCAATCTATTCATAAGGTCACAAAGTCCTGGATGAAGAGGAAAAACAAATTTCGTAATGATCCAAAACTTCTATAACCCCTAAAAGGGTTTCAATGGTAGAAGTTCAATTCCCCAATGCCTTTTAAAGTGTGGTCCATTTGATAGTTAGATCTGTCTTATTTTCCATCTCAAGCTGTAATACGAGTTCGCCAAAAAGATGGACGGTTTGGATATAACACATACCTCATAATAGGACCCACAAAAAGCGGTGGGATTACAACAACAAAAAATAATAAAATAATAAGATAATAATAAAGAAAAAACCTAGGAACTTATGGCTACAGGTCTGTCTATAGCTACGGATAATAACCATAGCCATAGCCCTCGCCCCGGCCATTTTAATGTCCTTTTATATGTATCGAAGGTCTTTCGATATGTACTTCGATATATCGAACATCTTTCGATTAATCGAAAAAGGTCCAGAACTGTATAGCGAGTTTGCCTAAAAAATCCTGCAATTTTCGATTAATCGAATTTCTTTCTATTAATTGAAAAAGGTATATTTCTTTAGCTACGGATTATAACTGTAGCGATAACTGTAGTCTGTGCCAATCTATGAAAATTTTTATTTATTTTTATTTTTATTTTATTTTTAACATGGAGAACTTTATTCTACCTACAATTTTCTCAAGTACATATTTATATAAATATGTATATATAAGCATATAAAAAAAAAATTCTCTCTTTTATTCATTTATTTCTTTATTCATTTAACAAGAATATCTTCTAAACCAAACTTAGTTACTTGATGTACCCTATATGATTTTGGGGTAGGAGAAGCTACTTTAGCCAACTAACCTAGTTATTTTTCAAGATTCCATCAGGTCGATGGTCGAAAATCCATTTCATTCACTTTGTGGTCAATTTCATTCATGGAAATTGACGGTCATTTCCATGCATTTCACTTCACGGTCATTTTCGTGCATTTTGTGGTCCAATCGCTTCACTTCATCCCCATTTCCATGCATATCACGGACATTCCTGCATATTTTGTGTTGATTCATGGTCATTTCGACGCATTTCGCGGTCCCGCATTTTCACTTCACGGTCACTTTCGTGCATTTTACGGTCCAATCGCTTCACTTCACCCCTATTTCCATGCATATCATGGTCATTCCCGCATATTCTGTGTTGATTCACGGTCATTTCGACGCATTTCGCGGTCCAGCGTCTTCAGTTCACGGTCATTTTCGTGCATTTCGCGGTCCAATCGCTTCACTTCACCCACATTTCCATGCATATCACGGTCATTCTCGCATATTCCGTGTTGATTCACGGTTATTTCGACGCATTTCGCGGTCTCGCGTCTTCACTTCACGGTCACTTTCGTGCATTTCAATGTCTAATCGCTTCACTTCACCCCCATTTTCATGCATATCATGGTCATTCCCACATATTTCGAGTTGATTCAAGGTCATTTCGACGCATTTCGCGGTCCAGCGTCTTCACTTCACGGTCACTTCCACGCATTTCGTGGTCCAATAACTTCACTTCACCCACATTTCCATGCATATCACGGTCATTCCCGCATATTCCGTGTTGATTCACGGTCATTTCGACGCATTTCGCGGTCTCGTGTCTTCACTTCACGGTCACTTCTATGCATTTCGCGGTCCAATCGCTTCACTTCACCCCCATTTCCATGCATATCACGGTCATTCCCGCATATTCCGTGTTGATTCACGGTCATTTCGACGCATTTCATGGTCCCACGTCTTCACTTCACCGTCACTTCCGTGCATTTCGCGGTCCAATCGCTTCACTTCACGGTCACTTCCGTGCATTTCGCGGTCCAATCGCTTCACTTCACCCCCATTTCCATGCATATCAAGGTCATTCCCGCATATTCTGTGTTGATTCACAGTCATTTTGATACATTTCGTGGTTCCATGTCTTCACTTCACGGTCATTTTCGTACATTTCGCGGTCCAATCGCTTCACTTCACCCCCATTTCCATGCATATCACGGTCATTCCCACATATTCCGTGTTGATTCACGGTCATTTCGACGCATTTCGCGGTCTCGCGTCTTCACTTCACGGTTACTTTCGCACATTTCGCTGTCCAATCCCTTCACTTCACCCACATTTTCATGCATATCACGGTCATTCTCGCATATTCCGTGTTGATTCACGGTCATTTCGAAGCATTTCGCGGTCCCCCGTCTTCACTTCACGGTCACTTCCGCGCATTTCGCGGTCCAAACGCTTCACTTCACCTACATTTTCATGCATATCACGGTCATTCCCGCATATTCCGTGTTGATTCACGGTCATTTCGACGCATTTCGCGATCCTGCGTCTTCACGTCACGGTCACTTTCGTGCATTTCGCGGTCCAATGGCTTCACTTCACCCCCATTTCCATGTATATCACGGTCATTCCCGCATATTTCATGTTGATTCACGGTCATTTTGACACATTTCGCGGTCCCATGTCTTCATTTCACGGTCATTTTCGTGCATTTTGTGGTCCAATCGCTTCACTTCACGGTCATTTCCATGCATATCACGGTCACTCTCGCCTATTCCGTGTTGATTCATGGTCATTTCGGCGCATTTCTCGGTCAATTCCCTTCATTTCACGGTCATTTACATGTATTTCACGGTCAATTTGCTTCACTTCACGGTCATTTCTCCGCATTTCAGGGTCATTCCCGCCTATTCCGTGTTGATTCACGGTCATTTCGACGCATTTCACGGTAATGCCCCTTCACTTCATGGTCATTTTCGTGCACTTTACGGTCCATTCGCCTCACTTCACGGTCATTTTCATGCATATCACAGTCATTCCCGCCTATTCCGTGTTGATTCATGGTCATTTCGACGCATTTCACGGTCATGCCCCTTCACTTCACGGTCATTTCCACGCATTTCACGGTCCAATTGCTATACTTCACCGTGAAATGTGTTGAAATGACCGTGAATCAATACAGAATAGGCGGAAATGTCCATGAAATGCATGGAAATGACCGTGAAGTGAACTATGAAGTTCCAACCAATGACCGTGAAACGCATGGAAATGACTGTGAAATGAAGGGAATTGACTATGAAATGCGTTGAAATGACCGTGAATCAACACGGAATAGGCGAAAATGACCGTGATATGCATGAAAATGACTGTGAAGTGCAGCGATTAGAACATGAAATGAACGAAATTGACCGCAAACTGATTAAAATTGTCCGCGAAGTGAATGAAATGGATTTTCGACCATCGACCTAATGGAATCTTGGAAATGAATGACCGTGATATGCATGGAAATTGATAGTGAAATGTGTCGAAATGACCGTGAATCAACACGGAATAGGAGGGAATGACCGTGAAATGCATGAGAATGATCGTGAAGTGAAGCGAATTGACCATAAAATGGGCGAAAATGACCATGAAGGGGTATGACCGTGAAATGCGTCGAAATGACCATGAATCAACACGGAATAGGCGGGAATGACCGTGATATGCATGGAAATCATGGTCATTCTCGCCTATTCTGTGTTGATCCATGGTCATTTCGGCGCATTTCACGGTCATGCCCCTTCACTTCACGGTCATTTTTGCGCATTTCATGGTCCAATCGCCTCACTTCACAGTCATTTCCATGTATATCACGATCATTTCCACATATTCCATGTTGATTCACGGTCATTTCAGCACATTTCGCGGTCAGGCCCCTTCACTTCACGGTCATTTCCGTGCATTTCATGATCCAATCACTACACTTCATGATCATTTCCATGCATTTCAGGGTTATTCCCGCATATTCCGTATTGATTCACGGTCATTTCGACGCATTTCACGGTCATACCCTTTCACTTCACGGTCATTTCGAAGCATTTCACGGTCAATTCGCTTCACTTCACGAACATTTCCATGCATTTCACAGTCATTCCCACATATTCCGTGTCGATTCATGGTCATTTCGACGCATTTCACGGTCATACCCCTTCACTTCACAGTCATTTTCACGCATTTCACGGTCAATTCGCTTCATTTCACAATCATTTCCATGCATTTCACGGTCATTCCCACATATTCCGTGTTGATTCACGGTCATTTGACGCATTTCACGGTCATACCCCTTCATTTCACGGTCATTTCACGCATTTTGGCCAATTCGCTTCACTTCATGATCATTTCCATACATTTCACGGTCATTCCCGCGATATTCCGTGGTTGATTGATTCACGGTCATTTCAACGCATTTCACACGATCATTTTCATACCCCTTCACTTCACGGTCATTTGACGCATTTCACGGTTAATTCGCTTCACTTCACGATCATTTCCATGCATTTCACGGTCATTCAGCATATTCTTGTGTTGATTCACACTCATTTCGACGCATTTCACAATCATACCCCTTCACTTCATGGTCATTTCCGACATTTCACGATTTGGGTCAATTCGCTTTCACTTCATGGTCATTTCCATGCATATCACGGTCATTCACTTTATTCCGTGTTGATTCACCGTCATTTCGGCACAATTCACGGTTATGCCCCTTCACTTCACAGTCATTTTCATGCATTTCGTGGTCCAATCGCTTCACTTCACGATCATTTTCATGCATTTCACGGTCATTCCCGCATATTCCATGTTGATTAACGGTCATTTCGACGTACTTCACGGTTAATTCACTTCACTTCACGGCCATTTCCAAGCATTTCACGGTCAATTCTCTTCACTTCACGGCCATTTCCATGCATTTTACGGTCATATCCGGCAATTCCGTTTACGTTCACGGTCATTTCGACACACTTCACGGTCAATTCACTTCACTTCACGGCCATTTCCACGCACTTCACCGTCATTTCCATGCATTTCACGGTCATTCCCGGCGATTCCGTGTTCATTCACGATCAATTTGACGCACTTCACGGTCAATTCACTTCACTTCACAGCCATTTCCATGCACTTCGCGGTCAATTCACTTCACTTCACCATCATTTCTAAGCATTTTACGGTCATTCCCGCCAATTCCATGTTCATTCACGATCAATTCAACGTTCTTCGCGGTTAATTCGCTTCACTTCACGATCATTTCCATGCATTTCACGGTCATTCCCGCCTATTCCGTGTTGATTCACGGTCATTTCGACACATTTCACGGTGAAGTGTAGCGATTGGACCGTGAAATGCGCGGAAATGACTGTGAAGTGAAAGGGCATGACCGTGAAATGTGTCGAAATGACCGTGAATCAACACGGAATAGGCGGGAATGACCGTGATATGCATGAAAATGACTGTGAAGTGAGGCGAATGGCCCGTCAAGTGCGTTGAACTGATCGTGAAGTGAAGGGGCATTACCGTGAAATGCCTCGAAATTACCGTGAATCAACATGGAATAGGCAGGAATGACCGTGAAATGCGTGGAAATGACCGTGAAGTGAAGCGAATTGACCGTGAAATGCATGGAAATGACCGTGAAATGAAGGGAATTGACTGTGAAATGTGCCAAAATGACCGTGAATCAACACGGAATAGGCGGGAACGACCGTGAAATGCATAGAAATGATCATGAAGTGAAGCAATTGGACCGCGAAATGCACGGAAATGACCGTGAAGTGAAGGGGCATGACCGTGAATTGTGCCGAAATGACCGTGAATCAACACAGAATAGGCGGGCATGACCGTGATATGCATGGAAATGACCGTGAAGTGAGGCGAATTGACAGTGAAATGCACGGAAATGACCGTGAAGTGAAGGGGTATGACCGTGAAATTCGTCAAAATGACCGTGAATCAACACGGAATACGCGGGAATGACCGTGAAATGCATGAAAATGATCGTGAAGTGAAGCGAATTGACCGTGAAATGCGTCAAATGACCGTAAAGTGAAGGGGTATGACAACCTTGAAATGCGAAATAAATGACCGTGAATCAACACGTATTGCAGAGGCCACAAAAATATGCGGAATGACCATGAAATGCATTTCATGGAAATGATCGTGAAGTGAAGCGAATTGACCGTGAAATGCGTATTGCTCTTTGGTTTGACGATGAAATTTCCTATGCAATTTCATTCTTCGATTTTTTTATTGTTTTGATGAAGAAATGACCGTGAAGTGAAGGGTATGACCGTGAAATACGTCGAAAATGACCGTGAATCAACACGAAATATGTGGGAATGACCATGAAATGCATGAAAATGATCGTGAAATGAAGTTTTTTAATTAATTGACTAAGTGAAATGCATGAAAATGACCGTGAAGTGAGGGGTATGACCGTGAAATGCGTCGAAATGACCGTGAACCAACACGGAATATGTGGGAATGACCGTGAAATGCATGGAAATGATCGTGAACTGAAGCGAATTGACCGTGAAATGTGTCGAAATGACCGTGAATCAACACGGAATATGTGAGAATGATCATGAAATGCATGAAAATGATCGTGAATTGAAGCAGAATGACTGTGAAATGCGTTGAAATGACCGTGAATCAACATGGAATATGTGGGAATGACCGTGAAATGCATGGAAATGATCGTGAAGTGAAGCGAATTGACCGTGAAATGCATCGAAATGACCGTGAAGTGAAGAGGTATGACCGTGAATCAACACGGAATATGCAGGAATGACCGTGAAATGCATGGAAATGATCGTGAATTGAAGCGAATTGACCGTGAAATGTGTTGAAATGACCTTGAAGTGAAAGGGTATGACCGTGAAATGCGTCGAAATGACCGTAAATCAATACAGAACATGTGGGTATGACCGTGATATGCATGAAAATGATCATGAAGTGAAGCGAATTAACCGTGAAATGCGTCGAAATGACCGTGAAGTGAAGGGGTATGACCGTGAAATGCGTTTATGGTAATGCCCCTTCACTTCATGGTCATTTTCGCACACTTTACGGTCCATTCGCCTCACTTCACGGTCATTTCCATGCATATCACGGTCATTCTCGCCTATTCCGTGTTGATTCATGATCATTTCGGCGCATTTCACGGTCATGCCCCTTCACTTCACAGTCATTTCTGCGCATTTCATTGTCCAATCGATTCACTTCATGGTCATTTCCATGCATACCACGGTCATTCCCACCTATTCCGTGTTGATTCAGGGTCATTTCGATGCATTTCACGGTCATGCCCCTTCACTTCACGGTCATTTCGTTGCATTTCAGGTTAGGGATTTAATAATAGGTTTAGATTATAGGTTATAGGTTATAGGTTAAGGCTTAGGTTTAGGTTTAGCTAAGGTTTAGGTTTAGGTTTAGGTTATAGATTATAGGTTATAAATTTAAGGAATTGAGAATAGGTTAAGGTTTAGGTTTAGGTTTTAGGTTTAAGTTAGGTTTAGTTTAGGTTATAGGTTAAAGGTTTAGGTTTAGGTTATAGGTTAAAGGTTTAGGTTTTGGGATTTGAGAATAGGTTTAAGTTATAAGTATAGGTTTAGGTTAGGTTGTAGGTTAAGGTTTAGGGAATTGAGTTTTGGTTATATGTTTAGGTTATATGTTATTAAGGTTTAGGTTGTAGTTATAGTTTTGAATTTGAGAATATGTTTAGGTTATAAGTATAGATTTAGGTTTAGGAATTCGGGTTCGGGTTCGGGTTTATGTTCGGGCTTAGGTTATAGGTTTCGGTTTAGGTTATATGTTATAGGTTTATGTTAAGGTTTAGGTTTAAGTTATAGGTTTTGGGATTTAAGAATAAGTTTAGGTTAGGGTGTAGATTAAGGTTTAGGGAAATGAGGGTGAAGTTAAAGGGCATGACCGTGAAATGCGTCGAAATGACCGTGAATCAACACGGAATAGGCGGGAATGACCATGATATGTATGGAAATGATTGTGAAGTGAGGCGATTGGACTGCAAAATGTGTGGAATTGACAGTGAAGTGAAGGGTTATGACCGTGAATGTGTCGAAATGACCGTGAATCAACACGGAATATGCGGGAATGACCGTGATATGCATGGAAATGGGGGTGAAGTGAAGCGATTGGACCGCGAAATGCACGGAAGTGACCGTGAAGTGAAGACGCGGGACCGCGAAATGCGTCGAAATGACCGTGAATCAACACGGAATATGCGGGAATGACCGTGATATGCATGGAAATGGGGGTGAAGTGAAGCGATTGGACCACGAAATGCACGGAAGTGACCGTAAAGTGAAGACGCGGGACCGCGAAATGTGTCGAAATGATCGTGAATTAACACGGAATATGCGGGAATGACCGTGATATGCATGGAAATGGAGGTAAAGTGAAACGATTGGACTGCGAAATGCACGGAAGTGACAGTGAAGTAAAGAAGCGGGACCGCGAAATGCGTCGAAATGACCGTGAATCAACACGGAATATGCAGGAATGACCGTGATATACATGGAAATGGGGGTGAAGTGAAGCGATTGGACCGCGAAATGCACGGAAGTGACCGTGAAGTGAAGACGTGGGACCGCGAAATGCGTCGAAATGACCGTGAATCAACACGAAATATGTGGGAATGACCGTGATATGCATGAAAATGGGGGTGAAGTGAAGCGATTGGACCGCGAAATGCATGGAAGTGACCGTGAAGTGAAGACGCGGGACCGTGAAATGTGTCGAAATGACCGTGAATCAACACGGAATAGGCGGGAATGACCGTGATATGCATGGAAATCACGGTCAGTCCCGCCTATTCCGTGTTGATTCACGGTCATTTCGGCGAATTTCACGGTCATGCCCCTTCCCTTCATGGTCATTTTCGCGCATTTCACGGTCCAATCGCCTCACTTCACGGTCATTTTCATACATATCACAGTCATTCCCGCCTATTCCGTGTTGATTGACGGTCATTTCGGTGCATTTCACGGTCATGCCCCTTCACTTCACGGTCTTTTCCGTGCATTTCACGGTCCAATCGCTACCCTTCACCGTGAAATGCGTCGAAATAACCGTGAATCAACACGGAATAGGCGGGAATGACCGTGAAATGCATGGAAATGACTGTGAAGTGAAACGAATTGACCGTGAAATGCATGAAAATGTCCGTGAAGAAAATGAAATGAATGAAATTGACCGCAAAGTGAATGAAATGGATTTTCGACCATCAACCTGATGGAATCTAGGAAAATAACTAGGTTAGTTGGCTAAAGTAGCTTCTTCTACCCTGAAATCATATAGTGTACATCAAGTAACTAATTTTGGTTTAGAAGATATTCTTGTTAAATGAATAAAGAAAGAAATGAAAAAAAGAGAGAATTTTTTTTTATATGCTTGTATATACATATTTATATAAATATGTATTAGTAAAAATTGTAAGTAGAATAAAGTTCTCCATGTAAAAAATAAAAAATAAATAAAAAAAATAAAAATTCATATACTTGCACATATTACAGTTATGGCTACTGTAATATTCCGTAGCTCTCCTACCCCAAAGATAAAATTGTAGGATTTTTGAGGCAAACTCCGTGAACAGTTCTGGACCTTTTTCGATTAATAGAAAGACCTTGGATCTATTGAAGTACATATCGAAAGACTTTTGGTTTATTATTTATTTATTTATTATTATTATTATTATTTTAATTTTTTTGCTGTTGTAATCCCACTGCTTTTTGTAGGTCCTATTATGAGGTATGTGTTATATTCAAACCGTCCATATTTTTGGCGAACTCGTATTAAGGCTTGAAACGAAAAATAATATAGATCTAGCTATCAAGTGGACCACACTGTTAAAGGCTGTGGAGGATTGAACGTCTACCATTGAAACCCTTTTAGGGGTCACAGAAGTTTTGGATCATTATGAAACTTGTTTTTCCTCTTCATCCTGGTCTTTGTGACCTTATGAATAGATTGGATGGAAAATAAATGTTACGGTGGGCCCTACAAAATTTTTAACGGTGAAAATCAATTTTCTGCTGTTCTTTGTGGTGTGGTCCAGTTGATCTTTGGATATGGTTTTTTTTATAGATAATGGTCCGAAATGATCTCGAAATATGGTTGAACGTTGTGGATATAATAAATACATAACTGTGGGCCCATGTAACGTTGATATCTTTTGAACCGTTCGTACAACTCGACGTTCGAGGAGCGTCAGCGCTCGTCTTCCCGCTTGAAGGAAAAAGCAGGGGCATTTTCGTCCTTTGGGAAGGCGTCCGTACAGTTGGGGCTTATTCTTACAAGGTAAAATAAGGTGGGCACGGTCTCGAAAATGGGCCATAAATGCGTCGTACAGTCGCAAATTTTCCATTCTAACTTTATTTAAGTTATGGTCCATTCACATGAGGCTCATGTGGTACTAACGAGATCTAGGAGCAGTTCGGTCATTTACTATTATAAGGATTTCTACGAAGATATAAGGGATCATTATTATGAATATGAAATAAAAATTTGCTTTTCTGGTATATTTCTTTTGTTTTATGCATTAAAAGCTTTGGAGAGGAGTTTGTCACGGTCTCTAGCATTCAGTTGGAGAATTGTTGGGTTCTTTCTAACAATCTCTTTTTTTCTTTTGTTTGATTTATTTACATTCCCATGTTGGGTTTCCATAAAAGACTCAACAGAGCGTTTATGCCTTTGATAAACTCTCAAAATAGGTGTTGGGAATCTCCATCCCATCAACCATGCTGATTATTATAACAACCTTGAGAATGTGGTTAGCAAAATAAGCCAGTCCAATCTCAAGTGATATGCTCAGTGTAAAATGGACAATGACCTTGGACATTGTATGCTGTATAATACCTCTTGTTTTTACAACAATTGGACAATCCTGTTTGCCATATGTGTGGGCCGATCTAATGTGCCATCAATTTCAGGCAACAACGGGTGTAGGCTGGTGTATATTGGAACAAAAAACTTTGACTAGACGTAGAAAAATGCATACTTAGAAAATATAGGGAGCCAATGTCACTTTCGGTTTTTATTCCATTTGAGAACTCTTCCTCCTTTAATTCCTTTATCAGACTGTCTACCAAGCAACAATCCCCATCACATTCATGTTGGTTCCTAGAGATTGGTGACTCAAATCCCATTATTATCTATAGTATGATAAAATGGGAGGGTCTCATCAGTCTTTGTTCTTACCTTTAACAAATGGTGGTGAATCTTCAATTGCATGCATTGCATAGTAGCATGGCACCCGCCTTAACACGGGTGAGGCCTAACTCATATAAGCCACTCGCCTCACATGGGCCGCCCACTTCGAATATGCCGGCCCCTGCATCTCACAGGCCACCCCACTCAAAAAATGCCCTTGCGTTACTTTTTCCCTTCAAATTTGGACCACTTGGCATTTTAATTTTAATAATCCATTTAATAGCCATCAATCGGTGATTATTATGATTTTAGAGATATGCTCCATCCACAGTGGGACCCCACAATTTGGGTTGTTTGGATGTACATTAGTGCCACATCTGAAGAGGATGAGTCAGTACATAGCTATAACCTAATTAAAACATTCATAGCTAAACCTTAAGAAATTGATAATAAAAAAGAGAATTGAAAAGATTCACTGTGTTTGAGAAAATACCCAGTTAAAGAGAAAAACAACAGCATTGAATGGCGTAACAGGCAGGATGGGGGCATTAGCCACCATAGAGAACTAATGAGACCGTTTGCTAAGGGGTATGTGGACGAGAAACGGAGAAAAATGCCATGTTTTTCAAGAAAGGTTTTGAAGTTCACGTATTAACCGCCAACATTAGTTTGAATACTTTTGATTATGCAAAACATATTCTCAATGTGCAATTTAAATCTTTGAACAAACACAAAGTGCATACCAAGGAAAAATACCATGCAAATCTACTAACATCATCAATGAAATGCTTTCCCATAAAATAAAATAAAAGTGCCTTCCCAAGAAAATGTACTAACATCATCAATGAAATGTATCTAATAAGGAAACAGAGCTTGTCACTAGATATAGAAAGTACAAATTCCAAAGGTTTATTGGCTAAACTAAAGTTCACATATTTAAAGGAGAAAGGAAGTTAAAAGTGAGAAAGCACACAATGAACCATACATATTGTAGGATGATAAGACATAGATGATAAGTTAAGGAATTTGGGGTTGCCACTAGATGATAGAGATCGCCTTTCTTCAAGTCATGCCTCAGTAATCTCCCATATTGATGTTCCTTCACAAAGAAAATAGTTGGATGAAACTCAAAAGTGAAGCAAATACTAATTAGCTAGATAGGGAGACTTGGATGCCAAATGCATCTGTGTATGTGTTGGTTTCTATACACTTAGCTAAATAGATCATTTCTCAAATTTGAACACTCCAAAGATAGTGATTAACTAGAAGAAACTGCCGATAAGTAAAGCATGTGAGCCATTGTTATACTTTTCTAAATCATTTATTTTTTTATTTTTATAAATGTGTGGTCCACTTGATGAGTTGCCCCACCTATTTTTGTTATGATCATGTATGCTTAGAAGCATCAGATGGATTGATCATCAGTAACAAGGGAGGTCCTTGTGGGCATACCACTACAACAGGAAATGGTAACAAAACAAGAAAGTTGATAAAGTATAGCCATCCCTTCACTGCACATGGGTTATGGTCATCTGTCAATTGAGATCGTCCATCTAGTAGGACCCATCTTAAATCATGTTCCCTTCATTTTTTTTTTTTTTTTTTTTTTTTTTTGGTTATGTAAACCTAGCCTAAATTTCTTCGGACTGTTGGTTTGGAATCTACCAACCAGATGGCTAGGAACATCCAATTTATATATTTTTAATCATGTTTCATCAACAACAGGGGCAATTAAATGAACATACTGAATTGGCACGTCACCCCTGTTATGTGTACTATGGAAAGGTCTCTGTAATCCTACACCGGTTCCACCAGTTTTGCCATAATTTCTTCTTTCTATTAGAATTATTATATGACTAAAAGCACAACTGATGGGGGTATTTATCGAGTCAGTACTGGGTCCATACACATACATACCTGCTTCTTCTTCTTCTTTTTCTTCTTCTTCTTCTTCTGCGGCACCTTCAAGAAGCAAGCCTAAAAAGGTAGAAAAAAGGTAGAAAAAGATGGAAGTGAGGTTAAAAAATGTCTTCAAAGGAATTTATAGGTGGTTTTGACACTTGAATTTTGAAGAATCTACATCAATAGTAATTGGATTCTTGAGAATTTCAGTCAGTCAAGTTGTGTTTAACACCTTTAAATTTAAATAATCTCTAACAATATGAAAAGTAGCTTTTTAGAAAGAATTGTAAATGACTTAAAATTAGAAATTAAACTTTGGCCAAATTCCAAATTGTCAAAAGTGAAAATTAGCTCTAGAATTAAATTTTAATTTCAAGGACAATAATTTGAAAAATAAAATAAAATTAGAACTCTTTAAATGTCATCAATGATAATCAAGCACTTAACTTATTTAATTATTTGTCCATTGGATTGGTGGACATTTATTGGATGATTAAAACTAAAAAATATTCAATAATGTTTTTATTTCAACAAAAATATTAGAGCTTAGGATTCTTGGACCAATCTAACTTTTGGGCTATGACATAGAGACAGTGATTCCATAAGTTAATGGGTTTAATTTGAGTTGTTGCCATGTGTACAATTTCTAAATGCCTGTGTATCAAGTCTCCCATGTGGCTAGAGTATTAAATAACCTGACCAATAGCATATAAGTAATATGCCAGGTCTGTCAAAAGTGATGGTCTAACCATGGAGGTTCTAATTTACTGTGTGTTTTGATATAAATCGCCTGGGCTAAAATATATAAATACAAATGAATGGTTAGAAAAAAAAAAAAAAACCATCAATTTACTTTGTATTGCGTGGCCCAGCTGAAGAGTGATTTAGTCTGATTTAGAGAAAATCTAAAGAACTCTGTCGGGCTCACTGTGATGTGTGTCTTATCCACAATAATTTGAAAAATAAAATAAAATTAGAACTCTTTAAATGTCATCAATGATAATCAAGCACTTAACTTATTTAATTATTTGTCTATTGGATTGGTGGACATTTATTGGATGATTAAAACTAAAAAATATTCAATAATGTTTTTATTTCAACAAAAATATTAGAGCTTAGGATTCTTGGACCAATCTAACTTTTGGGCTATGACATAGAGACAGTGATTCCATAAGTTAATGGGTTTAATTTGAGTTGTTGCCATGTGTACCATTTCTAAATGCCTGTGTATCAAGTCTCCCATGTGGCTAGAGTATTAAATAACCTGACCAATAGCATATCAGTAATATGCCAGGTCTGTCAAAAGTGATGGTCTAACCATGGAGGTTCTAATTTACTGTGTGTTTTGATATAAATCGCCTGGGCTAAAATATATAAATACGAATGAATGGTTAGAAAAAAAAAAAAAAAAAAAAAAACCATCAATTTACTTTGTATTGCGTGGCCCAGCTGAAGAGTGATTTAGTCTGATTTAGAGAAAATCTAAAGAACTCTATGGGGCTCACTGTGATGTGTGTCTTATCCACATCATCAGTCTGTTTAATCACCAACTCATTTTAGGGTATGAGCTTATAACTGAACCCTATTCAAAGCTCAAGCGAACCACATCACAGGAAACAGTGGGAATTGAATGCCTACCGTTGAAAATGTTGTGGGGACTACAGAAGTTTTAGAGACTGGTTAACAGGTTAGCCCTAGGAAGGTTTCAACAGTAGATAAACGTCACCATCCCATTGTTTCCTGTGGTGTGGTCCACTTGAACTTTGGATATTGGGCTGGTGCTCTAAAGTGATGTGGAAAAAACAGATGGACGGTGTGGATAAAACACACATATCCGCAGTTGGCGCCACAGAGTTAACTCGGTAGGCTATACTCAGGACGCAATCCGCTTCCGGAGATTGAATGGGTAATTCGCGGCACACGTACAAGAGTAATAAAAAAAGGTATGGCGTGGCATAGTGCAGTGCTCGCGAATCGCCTCTTCAATGCCTCTTCAACGCAGGCTTCACAAATGGTTTTAGATATACAAAATTAATAAAGTTTGGGTTACCCTCCTTTAATTACCTGAATCTTCTTCTTCTTTCCTCCATATCTTCCACTCCCCAATATCTGCTGTAACATCGAATGGGAATGAGTTAGGCTTCGGCCAGCAGTAAACCTTGAGGAGTCTTAAAGACGGCATTGCCCTTCGCATCCTCTGCCACTCTTCCATCTCTGCTAACGTAATTAGCACCAATACCTCCACTTTCCACACCCCACTCCCGCTGTCCCAAAATCTGGGACCCATCTCCCTAATCCTTCCTCCCCAAATCCAAAGAAACTGAAGATTGGGAAGGGAAGTAGGACTGAGCCACGCTGGTGTCCTTTCTCCTGGCCAGTTATCAAGATGCAACTCTCTGAGGAATTTAAGAGGAGGAGGACAAAGCTCACCTTCAATCTTATTTACAACTCCAGCTCTTTCAACAGAAACTCCCTCAAAATCCAACTTTAGAATTTGCAGATGCTGGAGCATTGATAACACATTCCATTCCCCTTCTATTTCTTCGACTGACTTTATCTTCATCGAAAGTTCTTTAAGTTTTGTCAAGCTCTTCAACTCCGAAATACCGGATCCATTTTTATTCACAGGACTAAACCATCCTAACCGTTCGAGATTTGAAAGCTTTCCAAGCCCATCCGGCATGCATTCTAAAGGCAAATCAATTTGGATAGCTGTTAGCTTCTCTAGTGTTGTGATTGACACAGTAAGCCTTTTCAAATTCGGGCAGTTCCATAAACGTAGAATTCGAAGATTACGAAGATTTCCGATTGAATCGGGCAGTGATATTAAGGCAGAACTACTCTCTATGTTAAGATAAACGAGGTGCTGTAAAGACCCTATCCCACTCAACCAATCGCTATCTCCATCGAGATTCGTGTCTAACAATGAAAGAGATAACACCCTCAACCACCTTACTTTGCATAGTTTTGCTTTTATACTTGCAATCATCTCTATGCTCTCAACGTCCATCCCAACCAACGTCCGCAGCTTGGTGGGACTGTTTGCTATGCTCTCTACAGCTGTATTCCCCACAATTCCCAAACGACGAGACTGCTCACTGAATGGGGGACTACCTCCACAGTCCAACCTCACAAAAAAGCTCTCTTCTCTTGCAATTCTTATAACCATATCTCGAACCATATCATGCATTTTGCAACTAACATAGCTTCTTTCGAACAAATCTTTATCCACTCCAAGTATCAAAAATCGATTAAATAATTCTGAAATACATTCTTCTCCTATCTCAACTGCCGTTTTCCCATTTTTTCCCCAAACAAAACCCTCACCAATCCACCAGTTAACCATGTCACCAACATTAATTTCAAAATCTTCAGGAAACATGGCAAAGCACAAAAAGCAAGGTTTTAAGTGTGTTGGGAGCTCTTCGTAGCTTAACTGTAGTCTCGAAATGATCAGTTCATCTTTCTTATTGATTCCCAACTCCTCACGCTCTGATATTTCCCTCCATTCATGGATAGAATCATTCTTCCCCAGCATCATTCCACCCACAACCTTGATTGTTAATGGCAGTCCCCCGCACCTCGCAACAATCTCCTTTCCCAAGCCCTCCAAGTCTGGATTTGTGCACTTACCTCCAGTTCTTGCAAAAGCTACTTTACTGAACAAGGACCAACTATCTTCTTTTGAAAGAGTTTGGGGATAGTGTATGTGTCTGCCGGCAGCTCCCATTGATTTAGCAACCTCTTCATTCCTAGTTGTAACAATAATGCAGCTACCCTCCACTCGGGGCAAACCAGACTTCAAGCTATCCCACCACATCCCTTCATTCGTTTCCCAAACATCGTCCAAAACTACCAAGTATTTTGCATCTAATTTCCTGTTGAGACTTTCCAATAGCTCCTCAACATCCTTTCCCCTCAGAGATTCCTCTTTTACATCTAACTTTCTTAGCATCTTCTTTAGCAATTCATCCAATTTGAAACTTTGAGAAACAGTAACAAAAACCAAGTGATTAAAAGAGTTTTTCACACTCTCACTACGAAATATCTTTTGAGCGAGCGTGGTTTTACCGATTCCCCCCATTCCAACTATTCCAATCACCGTTGAGGGTCCATCTACTTCTAAGATCCACTTTCTAATCTTCGCTGAGTCATCTTCTAATCCTACCATTTCAGCTTCATGCATTAGGATTGGGTAGGTCATTCGCATATTCCCACCATCTTCATCTTTGCCAGGTTGGCGAGGAGCTGTTTGCAAGTAGGACTTCATATTCTCCTTCACCTTCCTTACCCCTTGATTTATTTTCCTCAGTCGCTTTCCCAACTGATAACGTGATTTCAAATGAGTAGGAAAGCAATAACTTGTAAAGTTAGGTGCACACCCTTCGTGTTTTTCCTGGAATAGAAGTCGACAATCTGCTATTACATCTTCAGTGTCGTATATCAACTCTCTTAAGTTGCTCATTACCCTCTTGAGAATCTCATTCCTATCTCTTCTCTTCACCTGATCAGCTTCCTTGAGATAGCTTTGCATGTACTGAAGCTCCTCCTTTGTTTCCTCAAACTGGTCATCAAACTCTAGTTGACGACCTTCGCTTACGAGTATTGACAACAAATTATCCAGGAGAACACTGACAACAGCATCAGCCATTTTCCTGTGGCATAGTATCATACCATTATGAAAATGGAATTCAAAACCAGGTGGAGGGAAAGAGGAAAAACTAAAGACAGTAGAAAATATTGCAATTAAATTGGCTACACGAAAGTAATTGCATCTCTTTTTGAGCCTCGGATCTGCTCGTTTTTTTGGGCTTATAACTTAAAATGATATGGCCAAATGGATGAACCGGGTGGATAAACCCAGACATCACAGTGGCCCCCAGCCCGTGTTGAGATCAGGACAAGGAGAGTTGTACCCAATCTGCATCCGATTGGAAATGGTCACAACAACATACAAAGGGCACGAGTTCATTCATGTTTCAGTCAGTTGTGACTGTAAGGACCACCTCTACGTATGTGTTGTATCCATGCCGTCCATCTATTTTGCCAGCTTATTTTAGAACATAGTCACAAAATAGAATCATATTCAAATCTCAGGTAAATTACACTACAGGAGACAGTGATCATTGAATGCCTACCATTAAAAACTTCATAGGATTTACGGTAATGTTTATTTGCCATCCAACCTATTGATAATTAAGGTAACACGACCAGGATGAAGGGAGAAAAATAAATATCAACTTGATTGAAAACTTTTGTAGCCTACACAGTTTTTAATGGCCTATTACTACGGTTTCTCATGATGGTCTCCAAGGGGGCCCACAGAGTGGTTTATTGCTACCATTTCTTATGTGTTGAGGGAGCAGATTAGGTGTGCCCGCCTCATCCAAGAAGGCGTAGTCCATACCATGGGGCCCACATTAATGTATTTAATTTATATCCATGCCGTCCATTCGTTTTGCTAGATCATTTTAGGGCAAGAGCACAAAAATGAAGAACATCCAATTGTCAGGTGCACTATACCATAGGAAATGGTGGTGATTGAACCCTACCATTAAAAGCTTCCTAGGGCCCACTGTAATGTTTCCATAATATTTATTTGCCATCGAACCTATCGATAAGGTGACACAAGTGTAGATGAAGGGGAAAAAATAAATATTGGTTTGACCTAAAACTTTTGTGGCCCATTAATGATCAATAACCACTATTTTCTATAGTATAATCTACCCGAGAATTGAATCTTCTTCATTTTTGGGCTCATGTGCTTAAATGATTAAGTAAAATGGATGGATGAAGTGGATATAGAATACATAAATCAAGGTGGGCCCAATGGTAAAGGGCGGTGAGGTTGAGGCTGGGCGGTGCCTAATCCACTTCCTTGTGTTGAGCGTGAGTTAGAGCTGCGACCTAGAACTAGTGATGTAGATTGGGCATTGTATATACACTCCATCCATATACTTTTCCATCTTATTTTAGGGCATCATCTAAAAAATGAAGTATATACAAATTTCAAATGGACCACATCACAGGAAACATTAGTTATTGATAATTAAAAATCTTTTGTAGGTGATGAAAGTTTTAGATCAAGGTGATATTTGTTATTATTATTATTATTATTATTTTCCTTTCATCCAAGTTTATGTGTCCTTATCATATGGTTGGATGGTCAGTAAACATTATGGTGGATCTTAGGAAGTTTTTAATGAGGCCTTCAATGACCAACATGCTCAATTACTGTTTTTTCTTGAATATGGGTGGAATTTAGCTTGGTTCCATTTTAGTCTAAACCAACATTAAAATCAAGCCCATTTAAAACCACAAAAGTCCTTTTTTACTTATAAAAGGAAAGAAAAAAAAAAGTATATAAATCAAAGTATATAAATCACTTTTTACTTTTAAGAGAAGAAAAAAGGTATACATAACACCATTTACTTTTGAAAATGGGAAAAATAAAAAATAAATAGCGGGTGGGACACCGATTGCGTGGTGTGGCACGTGTGTTGAGCTGGCAAAGTTCTGTTGGCCCACCATGGTATATAACACATATCCTTGCTATCCAGGTCTTTTAGGGCGTGAGCAGAAAATTGAAGCAGATATCAATTGGACCATACCACAAAAAGCAATAGAGTTAAACACCTACCATTGAAAATTACTTGGGAATAATCATAAAGAGTTTTCGATGAAGCTATAATATTTGTCTTTTCCCTATATCCAGGTCTTCTTGACTTTATGAGCAGATTGGATGGCTTAATTTAAACAGTCCATTCAATGGCTTGTAGAGATTGATGGACAAGATTGTTCGTTAAAGATGAGTTGAGTAATAGATGTCTCCCCTGCAGCTAGTTGCCGCAAGAAGAAACCTCATAACTAGTTGAATGTGAGGCCAGCATTTAACCAGTTCATTGGATTTTCCCCAGCGTTAAAATGGGAAAACCCAAAAATCATCCTTACCATGAGAATTTGTAGATTTATATGTGGTTGTCCATTGTTTCCTTTGGGGTAGTGTGTGGACCACCTGATGAATGGAACGGCTGATTTTAGAGGCATCCTATTTTCACAGTGTGATGACACTTTCGTGTGCTGGTTGCATTTCTTTAAATAAAGCAAGCATACACCAACAGGCAGCTAGTTGTACAGTTTTTTCATATACAGCTAGTTGCAGTTTTGGGACACAGATTGCCTACTGAGTAACTAAGCTAGCGTACTGAGAAACTCTGAAGGCCCACCGTGATGTCTGTGTTATCCACGCCTTAAATCTGATTTACCAGGTCAAGTGACCCACGCCATAGGAAACAATAAGGATAATGACATCCATCGTTGAAACCTTCATAGGGCCCATGGTGATGCGGATGGAATATATATACCAGCTTGAATGATTAGCAGAAGCTGGAGTAGCAATAGAAGAAAAAAAGATAAATAATAATAATAATAATAAATCCAATTTCATAAGGTCTTGTAGGTATGGATAAAACTAAAAACATAAATATAAGTTTGAAAAAGGTCAATGTAGGTGTTTGATCTCCTCCTCGAGAAGTTTTCAATCCTCGGAACTTCTCTGGAGAGTGTTCAATTAGAAATAAATTATTTCTTATTGGGTGGTCCACTTGAGCTTGGGATATGCTTCAATTTTAGGTTGATACCTTAAAATGGAAGCAGATTGGTTTTCGGCCAGTGTACAACACAAGCACGAATGAAGAGTTATGATCAAACTAAAACTTACTATTTATAGTAAAAAATAAAATTAAAATAGGGAAATGACTGTCGATCCAGGTTTTCGCAATTAGCTGGTCGCAACCCTGCATAGAGGGATCAAAAGTTCTGTGAGTCCCATAGTGAGGTATGTGTTATATCCTTACTGTTTATCCATATGGAAGCTTGAACCAAAAAATAAGACACACACACACACATATATATATATAAAGATCAGGTGAACCACACCACAAAAACTAGTGGGGATTGTTACAAACTGTTTACGTATATTGAAACCCTTTAAGATAGAAGTCATATTGAAACCCTTTAAGGAGTCATAGAAGTTTTGGATCATATGATATTCATTTTTCCTCTTCATCCAGGTCTCAGTAACCTTATGAACAGATTGGAAATAAGCGTTATTATGGGCCCTACGAAGGTTTTAACAGTGAGAATCATTGTCCCACTGCTATTTCTGGTGTGGTCCACTTGAGCTTTGGATATGACTCATTTTTGGGCTCATGCTCTAAAATAATCTCACCAAATTGATGAATGGTGTGGATATAATAAATACATCATTGTGGGACCTAGGCCCATATAACTTTGTTCTCCTTTGAACCATTTTTGCCGCTCAAAGCTTGAGGAGCGTCAGCCCTCGTCTTCGGATCAGCCAAGTCGGTGGTCCCTGGTACACCAGCCAATTCGATTCCCTTAAAATGAGCTGGTAAATTGGATGGATAGCGTGGATAATTAGGCATATACTCAGGATGTGCCCAATAAAGTTTAGGACCGGTCTCTGTGGGCCACGATGATATATTGGTTTTATCCACACCTTCAATCCATTTTTCCGTATCATTACTGGATACTAACCCAAAAAAATAAAAGGGCATATCCAAGGCTCAAGTGGACCACACCACAGGAAGCAGCAGTGATAATGATGTCCACCCTTGAATCCATCCTAGGGACCATCATGATGGTTAGTTTTCATTCAACCTGTTCATAAGGTCTCATAGACCAGGATGAAGGGAAAAGACAAATATCAATTTGATCCAAAACTTCAATGTCCTTCAAAATGTTTCCAATGGTAGGCGTTTGATCTCCACTATGTGGTCCACTTAACCCTTGAATCTGACTCATTTTTAATGAGGATTGTGTACAACCCATGTCCCTAACTAGGAACAAACATTACATTGTCCATTCATTTTGACAAGCCATTCCTGATCATCTACTTTCTACATGTAGGAAAATCCTGCTTTCCTGCATCATGATTGGTCCATATCATCACTGACATTGTCGGTATTGTTGCATTAAATTCAGTGTGTGATGATGTGGTCCAATTAGATTACAACAGGCAGTATTTTCCTTCTTGCAACAAGCAGAGGATCCGGATTCATCATTTTAGGGTTTAGTTCCAAAACTAAGGCACATCTAAGTCTCAAGGGGACCACTCCACATGAAGGCGTGACGATAATGACACTCACCATTAAAGCTTTCTTAAGGCCCACCATGATGCAATTTCTGACAAAATTCATGGTAAAAAATATTTTCTATATGTCTTCTGTAGCTTTTTACAAAGAATGAATACATATATATAACAAGAAAATCCTATATATTCATGGCTATACAAATTTCAAATTTTCATTTTGCTAGAATAAAATCCCTTATATGAAGGGATTCCCATAATCTCTCTCATAACAGCTCATGCCAACACTCCCCCTCAAGTTGGTGCATACAGGTCTCTGATGCCCAACTTGTCAAGTGAGTTGTAAAAAATCCTGTTGCATATAACTTTTGTAAGGATATCTACCAGCTGGTCTTCAGACTTAATAAAAGGAAATCGAATTATCTTCGTCTCAAGATTTTGTTTGATGAAATGTCGATCCACCTCCACATATTCGGTTCGGTCATGTTGATCTGGATTGTGTGAAATATCAATGGCGGCTTTGTTATCACAGAATAGGTCCATCTCACATTTCGGGGGAAAGCTAATTTCTGTTAACAGTCTTTTGAGCCAGAGAAGCTCACAAAGACCCTTAGCCACCCCGCGGAACTCAGCTTCAGCACTTGATAAAGCCACCACGTTTTGCTTCTTACTTTTCCATGTAACGAGGTTTCCGCCAACAAACATGAAGTATCTAGAGGTAGATTTTCTATCCGATATATTCCCTGCTCAATCTGCATCTGTATATCCCTCAACTTTTAGATGACTATTTTTTTAGAACATAAGCCCTTTTCCTTGAGAGGACTTTAGGTAATGTAGAATTTTGATCACTGCATCCATGTGATCCTCGCAAATAAGACAATGCATGAATTGACTAACTAGAAGCATAAGTGATAACTGGGCGAGTATGTGAGAGATAAATAAGTTTCCCAACCAATCTCTAGTATCTCTCTTTGTTTGTCGGCACTTGGTTTGAATATACTCCAAGTTTGTGGTTTTGGACAATAGGTGTGTCTACTGGGCTTACACTCCAAAAGTAGTGAGTCCTACCTCGATAGTAAATCTAGAACATAGTTGGGAAAGAAATATACATTCATCATGGTAGGAGCCAATACCCAGGAAGTATTTAAGTCCTCCCGATTCTTCATTTCGGTCGGTTGCCAAATGCTCTTGGAGTCTTGAGATTTCAGGATCATTTCTGTAATAATCATGTCATCTACATAGATTATGGAAGTCACATCCGATTGCAATTAGAGACCGAAAGTACTCACCGACTCGACTCGGAATACTCGTTAATGGAGCATACGACTCGTCGAGTTGAGCCGAAATGACGAGTTTCACGACTGGTTTACATACAGTAGAGTTCAGTCTGAGGTACTCGACTCACTCGACTATGTACTCAACTTATACTCGTACTCGACTCGTTCCTCGTATATGGCCCCAAAAAACCCTACCCACCCACCCGTTTTTCAGTAGCCGAGCGCCCAAAAAAACCCTACCCACCCAGGCACCCACCCGTCCGTCATTTTCAACCAGCGAGTAGCCCTTTCTCCCGCCCGTTTGAAAAAAAAAAAAAACCCTCTCACCCCTGTCAACGCTCGTCCTATGGACTGTGGTCCCTCTTTTGCTCATTTTTCTCTCTCTCTCTACTCTCAAACTGATATCGCCAAACGTCCCGAAAAACCCCTCTCCCTTAAACCTCTTACATCGTAGTGGTCCCTCTTCGGAGTCTCTCTCCTCACTGCCAAGCTCCTGTCCGGAGGGGCTAGCACTCCTCGCTCTCTCTGCACGTCGATTGATTATGAGCTAGTCACATCGGATCGTAAAGGTTTAAAATCGAGTTTTGATGTAGGACTCGTCATTGATGCTGTTCGTATTGCCTTGGGTAATGTGTGGATTTTTTATTTTTATTTTTATTTTTAGAAATTGTTTAATATATATTAATATAGAATTTGTTTAACATAATTTGAGATTAACCTGAGTTTGTGTTTTCCCTAAATATTCGGTGGATAATTAGTTGTTAATATAGAATTTGTTTACTATAATTTTGTTAATCAATTGTTAATATATTTCATATTTGTGTAATTGTGTTAATAGAGAATTTGTTAATCAGTTGTTAATATATTTGTGTTAACTTGATATTTGTTAATACATTTGTGTTAATATATTTGTGTTAACGATATTTGTTAATATAGTTGTTAATATATTTGTGTTAACCCGATATTTGTTAATATATTTGTGTTAACCCGATATTTGTGTTAATATATTTGTGTTAATTTTGATATCGCTTGTTAATATAGAATTTGTTTAATATAATTTTAGAATTAACTGATATTTGTGTTTTCCCTAAATATTTGGCATATATATGAATTATTTGTATTATTTACTTGAAGACTTGTAGGCGTAGTATAGGATAATCGATTTGCCCATTTGAGGATTTCATGTTGCCGGACATAGATTGATGTGTTCTTGGATGCATAGAAATTGCTCAAATTGTCCCATTTTTGGACAGTTCGGGGTTAGATAGATTGTAATGTCTTCATTTATTCCAATTTAAATGCATATGTGTCTGTTTTAGTTTCGTATCTCTTTTTTGTCTCTAGATATATTTCAGGTATTTATTTCCGTCGTCAAATGTCCACACTTTATGTTAATAATTGACATGGGAATCAAATACAAGATTAATATATTCGGAGAGATAAGGGGGAGATCTTCATACAATATTGCGTAACATTTAAATTGAAAAATGAACATTACAATCCATCTAACTTTGAATGGGTGTGATTTAGACATTATAGTAATTATGCCCTCTAAGTGGTCAGCCATCTAGGACCCTAGTCCCTAGGTATACCGTATCCCAGTATAGCCGTATAACATATCGAGAACTTTATTTTATAGATGGCTAGTCAAGACGAAAGCCCAAATCCCCTGGAATGGGTTGACACATCTCCTCTAATAGTAGAGGGAGACACAAAAACACGTCAACCGCATGCAAAGGGAAGAAGAAGAGATCAGGTGGAGTGTGGGATGATTTCAAGATGTGAAGTTAATGTGTACAGAAGATAAAGTGTAATAACCTAAAGAAACCATCTTAAGATTCCGGGAGGATCTACGACACATCTAATTAGACATTTGAAGACGTGTCCTAAGAAAGCAAAACTCCCTCCTGCGCCATTATGTCATAATTACGAAGTCGAAGGGACGACTCCCCAAGGCGTAGTGTGACTCATAAGTTTGACAAGGAGAATTTGAATGAGTGGTTTGCTAGATTAGTGATTTTGGAAGAAAACCTTTGAATGATTGAAAGTAAAGGGTTTAGGGCTTGTCAATTCCTTAACCCCGGGCCGAGAATGTCTCCGCGTGATCAGAGAGAAAGTATGAAGATGTACGCAAAGGAGAAGATGAAATCGAAAGAAGTTTTAGCTTCAGGTGACTTGAATAGCTTTGATTCATTTATGGCCGGCGTCCAATCAAAGATCTTGATACATTTCATTAACCGCTCACTATGTTGATAAGGATTGGAAACTATAGAGAATTTTAAACTTCAAACACCTTCCTCCTCCACAGACTGGTTTACTTATAGTGCCAGATTGCATCTATTTGTCTAATAATTGCATTGAGAAAAAATTTATTGAATAACTTTAGACAATAAATAAAATGAGTGTCATTTCATACTTAAACCAATTATGTGAAATTTATTTTTGAAGGAAAAATATTTAGTTAGATGTTGTGCCCATATTGTAAATTTGATTGTACAAGAAGGGTAAAGCAATCGATGACACTATAGAAAACATAAGAGAAAGTGTGAAATATATAAAGGGGTCGCCATCGAAATCGAGTGTATGGAATGACATCATCCAACGTTTGAATGTGCCATCTAAAAAAACGTTGAAGTTGGATGTCTAGTAACGTTGGAACTCGACCTATGAAATGTTAGATGCGGCAATGGAATTACAACTTGCATTTCCTGAATATGCACGCGTGATAGAACGTATTCTTGGTTCCGAGCACGGATGATTGGGCCAAAGCACAACAAGTTCACACATTTCTCCAAGTTTTCACGAGCACGAAGATTTTTCTGGGAACAAAATCCAAAATTTCTTTCGACCTCTTTGGAGGATTAAGGATGCTCTGATTTAGAAAATGTCGGTGCGGGTCCAGATTTCATACGCCGGATACAAGTTGGTATGAAGAAAGTTCGATAAATCGGGACCGGACGAATGTCATCCGTTGATGTTCGCATTGTTTTGATCCCCGTTGTAATATGGGTTTGGTTAGCTTTATTTTCATGAAGCTTTATCATGAAAAGCGGCAAGCAGAACGTCTAATCATGAAGCCCTTGAAGATCAGTATAAATCGTATGTTAATACTTTACTTACGGCAGTGGTGTTGAAGAAAGTAGAGATGATATATTTGGTCTGTAATCCGGATGTTTAAATGAATACATATCATATTTGGCACAAGCAGAATGAGAATTGATACTAAGGAATCGAGTTAGAAATGTACCTCAAGGAGCCAATACATACATTAATTTGATGTGTTGGAATGGTGGAAGATGAGGTTAGTGAATCAAAATACCTACATTATCTCTAGTGATGGCACGGGACATATTATCAATACCATTTCAATAGTGGCATCGAATATAATCTGTAGGGTTGTGAGCAAGTATCGAAGCTCACTTTCACAAACACATTGAAGCGTTGATTTTATCACATAAGATTGATTCATAGATATGGGGAGGAGATATGAATGATGATGATGAAGAAAATTGAGATTCATGATGCCGTCTACCTACAGATCAAGTAATTATTTTCGGTTTTTCAATTTTTTGGGGAATGTTAATGATCTGTAATATTATTTAACAAATCAAATCGCAAACACGAAAGTGTTGGTCCTTTTGGAATGTGGTTTGGAAGACTTTGAATCATTGATATTTATTTACATATGCCTTCATTTGCTTTTATTTTTGAATTTTGATACATTTATATTGTTTTCTTTTATTGCTATATCAAGTTCAATTTATTTATCAATATTCGATTTTTTTATTAAAAATTGAATGTAGATATGTCGTCATCTGAAATCGTCACAAACATTTGGGACTATGCTTCCCTAGTTGAATCACCGCCATGCATGCGGAAAAACAAAGATTAAGTGTGGGTGTGCGAAAGTTTGTGCACAAGACTAATCGCCGCCTACACACTTGTCATGTCAGGTGGTGATGCAAAACCATGCCCCAATGCCCCTAAGGATGTCCAAATTCTTTTTCGAGCCCTGTTAGATTGAATAGAAAGCCTTCCACTCCATCCAAACCTTAGGATCGGATCTGGTACACAAATGACATCCAAAAGATACAGAGGAGGAACGTGGGATTAAAAGCTTTGAGGAAGAACAATTCCAAATCGCCATAAACGCAAAGCATGGAAGATGCTTCTAGACTTCAGCGATATTCGAGTCAAAGACAACACGATATTGAAGCATGGTCAAGTTATTTAGTAGCGACAAACAAGAAGAAGAAAAAAGTAACAAATTGAAACTAACTCGTCTCGGTGAATTTTATAGGGCATTGGGTACTACATACAATTCTTCACATAAAGCAAGTTTGAAAAATCTAGTTGAAAGTATAGAAAGCCGAAGGAAAAATCTCTTCCTTTTGACTCAGAGGAAGTGAATCAATTTGTATATGAAAAAATAGATGGATTGATGGATCGGATAAACAGAACGGAAGACACTCATCTTATAAGGTTATTAGTTATAAATTGTCATTTTGAACAATGTAAAAATGTAATTCCAATTTATAACTTGAACTGCTCAAAGCTCAATCATTACTAAAACCCTACATTAATTGGGCTCAATATTATGGAAAAACTCGATGCACTCGGTACTCACTTCTCATCTTTGCTCGTACTCGGATCGAGAACATATACGCACTGGTACTCAACTGTGTGCTCATATCGAACTCGACCAAAACCGGAGGTTAGACTCGTTTACGGTCATCATGCAATCGACGCCCGGCAGTAGTTCCGGAACCAAGGTGTCATGAAGAAGTAGAAGAGCACAGTCTAAAGTCAAGCGGAGGTCATTAGAGAAAGTACGAGAAGGCGATACTCGACTCGACTCGACTCGTGTACAGCTCTAGCTGTTACTTTGTCCCGTTGGTGCTTTAAGAATAGTGTATGGTCTGAGTTGCTTTGTTGAAAGTCATATTTCTTCATTGCCAAGATGAATCACCCGAACTATACTCTAGGTGACTGTTTTAATCCATATAGTTTTAGGGTATTAACACCATTTTAAAATGAAAGTTACTTGTCAAAGCCTAGTGGAACATCCATATAGACTTCCTCTTCAAGTTCACCATGGAGAAAAGCATTCTTTACATCAAACTGGTGCAATGGCCATTCCAGATTTGCTGCGAGGGATAGCAGCACCCTAAACGTGTTTAGCTTTGCCACTGGTGAGAAAGTTTCTTGATAAACCGTGTCAATGTGGCCGTGTAGGCTTTGCTACTAAACATTACAGTATCTCTCAATTGAGCCATCTGCTTTGTGTTTGATGGAAAATACCCATTTACACCCCACCGTCGTTTTTCCCTTGGGTAAGGAAACAAGAGTCCATGTTTCATTTTTCAGTAGTGCCCCCATTTCTTCTTTCACAGCCTGAGTCAACTTGGAATCTGTTAGAGCTTCATGAATGTCGGTGGGAACACGACATGAGGAAAGTTCATGTACGAATGTCTGAAGTGGTTTGGAAAGCCTTGTTGTGGACACATAGTTGGCAATTGGATATTTTGAACTTCGTTCTCCAATATCCGGAGAATATCTGTTTGATGGTTTGCCACAGTTATGCTTGAAAGGGAGAGTATAGCCAATAGGGATATCCATATCATCAGAATTTAGAGGTATAGTAGGAGAGGTTACCTCAGGGATATTCTCAGGAGATGGGTCTTCAGGTACTGAGAGATGAGAGGGTTCTATGTCAACTTCAGGTGGTGTAGATACTCCTCTGGAAACTGTATTAGCTTCTGAAGACACACCTAACTCAGTATTTGGTTTCTCATTTAATGGGATTTCAGGTTCTATGTTAGCTTCAGGTGATGTAGATACTCCTCTGAAATCAGTACGGACCCAAGACATACCTAGCTCAGATTTGGTTCCTCATTTAGAGGGATTTCAGGTCGAGAAAATCCGGCCAATCAAATCTTAACCAATTGAGGCAGCTCTTTTATTAAGATCTCCCCCTCAAGAGAAGAATTGGGTAAGGAAAAGAGAAGAATGAGTCATTTTAGAAACGTGACATCCATAGTCACATACGTGTGGTTGGTGACTGGATCATAACACCGGTACCCTTTTTGATGTACGACATACCCCAAGAAGAGACATCTGATGGAACAAGGATCAAGCTTCGTACGCTGATTCTTATGAAGATGGACAAATGCGACATATCCAAAAATCTGGGGAGGAATCAGTAGCATGGTAGGTAAGGAAACACATAAGTCGAAAGAGTCTGCAGAGGAGTCTTAAAATGCAAGACCTTGAAGGGCATCTGATTGAGGAGATGCACGGCCGTGGCAACAACATCGGTCCAATGCTTATGAGGTACATGTATGAGTCCAAGAGTTCTGGGCCGTTTCAAGGATATGTTGGTTTTTTCTCTCAGCCACCCCATTTTGCTGAGGAATTTGTGGGCAGGAGGTCTCATGAATATGACCATGAAGGTGGAAATAGGCACAGAACTGGTGGATAACATATTCACCACCATTATTAGAGCAAAGAATCTGAATCTTCGCTGAGAATTGGGTTTCAACCATTGTGTGAAAAGACTGGAAGACACTCAATACTTCATCTTTATGTTTCAGCAAATAAAGCCAAGTCATGCGAGTACAATCATCAACAAATATCACAAACCAGCGGAACCCAGACATAGTTGAAACCGGAGAAAGACCCCAAACATCAAAGTGAATTAAAACAAAGGGAACATCACTTTTATTCGTACTTAAAGGATATGTAGTTCAATGACTCTTAGCGAGAATGCAAGTGTCACATTTGAAGTCCAAATTTGATATAGAGGAAAACAAAGTAGGAAATAAATGTTTCATATAACCAAAAGATGGATGTCCTAACCGACAATGCCAAAGCTAAAGCTGTTACTCTTGTTTGTTAGTCGGAGGATGCATGATGGTCATGTGCCTGACACAAAATCTTCCACATAATATAGCCCCCCTCTCTCAGTACCACGCCCAATGACCTCCTTGGTAAGAATATCCTGAATCAGACAAAAGGTAGAATACACGAGTACAACACAGTTTAGGGCTGTGGTGACTTGACTAACAGATAGCAACTTATGGGAAAGAGAGGGAACAAGGTATGAGACGGTGATAAAGTGGGTGACAGCTTCATAGTGCCAGCCCCTGTGACTGGAGAGAGATTCCCATTGGCATTTACAATGCTGGTGTGTCATGGAGAGGAAGGTTGTGTGAAATCAGCGGCGTCGAAGGTCATGTGGTCGGTTGCTCCAGAGTCAAGTAGTTAAGCACCGTCATCAATATTGCGAGAAGAACTACGGAAAACCATATTTACTGGATCGGTGATGGGTAAATCTACCGAGAGGTCTCAAGAGAGAGACTGGTTCAAAAGCCACCGCAACCTTACCTGTTCTCCATCACGGACAAGCTTTGAAGTTCATTCCACCAATCGGGATATCCATGTACTTGAAGCAAGTGTCACAGTATGTTTCATATTACCACAATGGGAACACTTTTAGCCCTTAGATGAGGCTCTGCTTGGAGGGCATATCCACATCATTGTCAGAGATAGAGATTTGGTAGAAGGCCTTGGTTCGAAACTTTTGAGGCCAGAATCGCTCCCAGAGTTTCAGGAAGACCACAAGATTGATTGGTCATGATAGTTTGTTGGATAAAGAGACGAACATGAGCATACGATGTTCAATTGTGGGAAACAGACACATTTGTAATACATCGCCTCAAACCTTATGCCGATCATCGAGGCCAATCTAAGAAGACATATGCTGGTCACAAGCATGTCGTTATATGCTTAATATGTAAAATTCCATGGGGTTTGGACGACGGAAATCAATTTGACGCCATAATCCCTAGAGGCTAGTAAAATATTTTTCAAGAGAGAACCACCGGCTTGTTTTAGGCGTGTACACGCCGCCGAAGGTCATATACTTGAGAAGTATCACTTCCATCAAAATAAGTAGTAGCAATAGAATCCCATAGTTGTTTTGCAGTTTGGAATCGAATGAAGTTGCTGATCAACGATGGGTCCATGGAATTAATCAACCATTCCTTGACAATGGCATTGTCTGTGCGCCACTTTCGAAAGGATGGATCGGTTTGTGGAGGTTGGTGGAAATCGCCGTTGATGTTTCCCAATTTATCTTTGCCAGAGATGTACATCTCAACCACTTGGGACCAAAGAGCGTAGTTGGTGCAGTCCAACTTGATGCCGATTGGAGGAGCGGAAGTTTCGGTGGTCGGATCGAGCCAAGTCTTAGTCAAGATTTGCTCATTTGGTTGGTCAATTCGGTGATAATGGATGTGGATTGGTGTCGGTTTTGGGATTCAATGGAATGATCAATATCGCCTGTAGCTGCCATGGGAAGAGATGAGGCGAAGAAAAAGAAAAAGAGAGGTCGGCTAGGGAAGGGAGGTAGGGCACAAAATCAGAACTTGCTTTGATACTATGACAAAATTCATGGTAAAAAATATTTTCTATATTTCTTCTGTATCCTTTTACAAAGAATGAATATGTATATATAACAAGAAAATCCTATCTATTCTTGGCTATACAAATTTCAAAATTTCATTTTGCTAGAATAAAATCCCTTATATGAAGGGATTCCCATAATCTCTCTCATAACAGCTCACGCCAACAATTTCCATCCAACCTGATTATAAGGCCAAGTAGACCTGGATGAAGGGAAAACACAAATATCAACTTGACCCAAAACTTCAATAGCACATAAGAAGTTTTCAATGGGAAGGGTTTAATCCCCATTGGGCGGTTCACTTTATCATTGGAATTGCTTCGTTATTAGACTTTTTAGTCTTAAATGATATGGCAAAGTAGATGAGTGGTACGGATAAAATCCGTATCTCATAATAAACCCATAAAGCCCTTGTCTGCTCCTATGTTAGGACAAGTGAGGGTAGTACCTACGATGCTGCTCCTAAATGCTATGGGCCCAACATGATGTATGTGTTTTATCCATGTTGTCCATCCATTTTAGTGCATGAGCCCAAAAGTGAGGCAGATCCAAATCTCAACTTAACTACACAGGGGAAACAGTAGTGATTGAATGCCCACTCTTGAGAGCCATAAAAGTTTTGGATCAAGCTTATATTGGATGGCAAATAAACATTATGTTGGATCATAAGAAGCTTTTAACGGTGGGTATTCAATCACTACTATTTTCCTGAAGTGTGGTCCACCTGAGATTTGGTTTTGCTTCATTTTTGGGCTCATGTCCTGAGCTGGAAAAATAGATGGACAAGTGGATTAAAAACATTCATCATGGTGGAGCGCACATAGCACTGACTAATAGACGTGTATCTGGAAGGGTCACTGACTAATAGATGTGTATTTGGAAGGGTCCGATTGCAATTAGCCTCCGAAAGAAGCGGATCGGAGTTAATGGAGTCATACGATACTCAGAGATTGGAAATGACACGGATTGGGTACATGGGCGTTCGACCCTATGCAACTTTATAAATACATTGGATGGCAAATTAACATCATGGTGGGCCCTAGGAAGGTTTGAAAGGTGGGCTTCACTGTCACCGCTGTTTCCTATGGTGTGGTCCACCTTTTGCTCATTTTTTTGGCTTTACCTCAAAATGATATGGCCAAACGGATGAACTGTGTGGATAAACCCATACATCATAGTGAGCCCCTTGGAGCCCTAGCTTATGCCAAGCTCAGGACAGGGAGGCGTAGCACCCAGTCCACGTCCGATTGAAATAGTCACAGCAGGATATAAAGGGTAGAGTTTTGATGTATAGGGAAGGACGTGATGATGTCAATTGCCAATATTCTTCAAATCCACAAGGAAAGAAAGTAGAAATAATTTCTACTAATTTAAAATAAATTGATTGATGATAAAACAAAAAAAAAAAATTACAATCCTTTAAATAGTGAACTCAAACCTAGAAGTTTTAGAATCAAACTCCCCAAAAACGTGACTTACTATAAATAGTAAACTTATTATTTATACGCAATCATGATTCCTATTAGATTTCATGATTTTCAGCCAAAAATAGTAAGTATTCAATTCGTCCTAACCATGTTATTCTCCTAATTTTTCTAAGCCCTTTTCATGTTGGGCACCACTCCTAAAACTCAAAGGATCAAAAGTTATGATCGAATTAAAACTTATTATTTATAGTAAAAATGAGAAACAAAATGACTTTTGACCATCGATTTGAAGGAATATCTCAAATCCGGCGGGGACAACCCGACGTAGCTGGGTTGGTTGGGTAAAGTAGCTTTTCCTTACGTTAGGGTTTCGTCGCCTCCTAAAGTTATAAAAGGAGCACGTGATTAAGAGCTCTAGGCTGAGGCCAATAAGTCTATACAATATTGCAACACTGCTTTTATTTCTTATATTATCTTTATCTTAGCTTAGTTTTTGTCTCTTTACTTTTGTCCAACTATGCTATATAATGTCTGAAGTTTAAGTTAGCTTTCATCTTTATTGGCCAGTAACATTGACGAATGTCTAAAGTTTAGGTTAACTTAGATCTCTATTGGCTAGTGCTATCGTTGTAGTATATGCTTAGTATAATATAAATATTCGTAAGATTACGTTATCAGATACTAATCAATCGAGTTGGTACTTAGAAGATCAAACACTCTTATTACATCCTACTAAATATTTGCCTTGATTGTTTATCCACACAAGTGGTTTAAGTATTTATCTCTCATTTAATTTATTTTCTCTAGTTTATTTATTTCTCTATGAATTATTGATAAATAAAATTGGCACTATTTTTAGTCTTTTTTACTTCAAATATAATGATCTTATTTCTATTGAGAAATACATTAGCAGCAATTACTGGTAAAAGAACAAGATCTTTAGACACAAGGCAAAATGAATCCATTCAAAATGACTAACCCCCTCCCATTTTATAAATTGCTTGATCACTATTACTATTGGTGGTTGAGCGGGCAGCCGGATCCTTAAATTCAGTCTTAACGGTCTTAGTACAAAGATACTAGTATTACATCAAATTCTAGTCAAGTAAGACTCTGGCATATGCCCGCATTATCATCATCACACAGTCTAACGTGTGTGGCTTCATGTTTGATTGAATTATGCAAACATGGTAGGCCCTAAAATGGTTTCAATAGTCAGTGTCAATGTAACCATGTCTTCCTATAGTGTAGTCCACCTGACCCTTTGATATGTATACATTTGGGGCTCATGCCCTCAAAGTGATCAGTCAAGATGGATGGGCAGCGTTGATAAAACACATACATCATGGTCAGCCCCTGGCAGGGCGGTTCCTCTCTAGCTAGGTCTCGGTGGGAGTAGATTAGGTTTAGCCACCTCACCTAAGATGGTGCGGCCCTTACTGTGCAGCCCACCTTGATGTATGCATTCTATATCCTCATCGTCCATCCATTTTGATAGATCGATTTAGGGCATGAGCCCAAAAATAAAACAAAATCCAAATTTCAGGTGGACCCTACCATAGAAAACGGTGGTGATTTAACATTAAAAGCTTCTTATGGGTTACAAAAGTTTTAAATAAAGCAGATATTTATTTTATCCCTCAATTCACATTTCTATGACCTTGTTAAAAGGTTTGATGATAAATAAACATCATGAAAACATTACAACGTATCTTAAGAAGTTTTTAAGATGAGGTATTTAATCTCCCTTCCAATATATAATATGGTCCACCTGAAATTTGGGTTTGCTTCATTTTTAGGGTTCATACCCAGAGAAACAGATGGATGGCTGTATATAAAATACATACATCAATGTGGGCCCATGGTAAGGGCTGCACCCAATCCGCTCCCAGTCTGGGTGGAAAGCAGATTACGTCCTGCCCTGCTAGGACTATAATCTGTTAGGCGGGGCTTTGTAGGGTTCACTGTGATGTATGGATTTTATCACATTGTACATTCATTTTGAAAGATATTTTAGGATTTGAACTCTAAAATTAGGTACACCCTGATCCATAGCTCAATTGGTAGACTGAGTAGAGATACCTCGTCTCAACATGGTGGGTGTGTAGTGGGTTTGTATTAACAAACTAACAAAAAAAAAAGAGAGTCTAAAATTAGGCATATCAAAGGCTCAAGTGGACTATAAAGTGGGGATTGAATCATCTATGAATCCGATCTGCCTCATTTTGAACTTAATATAATTAAATGGTTTGAAAAAATCGGATAAAACCCTTGCATCAGGGTGGACCCCACAGAGCCCCTGACTAGACCGATTTCCATCAGGCGGGAGCAGGACACAATCGGCTTCCGTCCGGTGGGGTTCGTTACCCGGTCGGCGTCCAGACAGGATGCGGACTGGGTATACCTAGCTCCCGAGCCTTCAATACGGTGGGGCCCACCTTGATATATGTGTTGCATATCCACACCCTTGATCTGTTTTGCTATCTCATTTTAGAGCACAGATCCCCATCTCAGGAAAATCACACCACAGTAAACAGTGGTAACTGAACACCACTATTAAAAACTTCTTATAAGCCACAACATTATTGGATCAGGCTGATATTTGTATTTTCCTTTTATCTAGGTCTCTTTGACCTACTCAACAAGTTGGATGAAAACTAAACATTACAGTGGGCCCTACAAAGTTTTTAATAGTAGGTATTATAATTCATCATTATTTTTCTATGTTGTGGTCCAGTGGGTTATTGATCTGCCTCAATTTTAAATTCATACATTAAAATATTATGGAAAAATAGATGTACAGTGTGGATAGAACATATACATTTTGGTGGGGCCCATATCGAACTGACCAGCAGGGATGTTAGTTGTGGCACTGTCATCAAGCAATCCATGCCCAACATGCAGCAGCATTCCGGAACCAAGGGTAAGAGAAGAAGGAAAATGGCTTCTAAAGTCAATTGGAGACATTAGAAATGGGAGTGGCCCGACCTCAGCCACAGCGGTCCAGCCTTTATCATGGGTTGATGTATATATTTTGTATTCATGCTGTCCATCTTTTTTTTTTTTTTTTTTTTTTTTTTCTTTTTTTTTCATATTATTCTAGGGTATTAGCCCAAAAATGAAACAGATTCAAATCTTAGAAGGATATGCCGTAGGAAATAGTGGTGATTGACAATTAAATACTTCTTGTGGGCCACAACAGTTTTAGATCAAGTAGATACTTAGCTTTTCCCCTTCATACATATTTTTTTAACCGTGTCAACAGGTTGGATGGCAAATAAACATTACAGAAACAAGACAGTAGGCCTTGAGAAGTTTTGAACGGTGGGGCACTCAATCACCACGGTTTCTTATGGCATGAGATTTTGATTAGTTTCATTTTTAGGCTCACAACCTAAAATGATCAGGCAAAAATGAATGGACAGAGTGGATACAAAATATATACATCAAGGTGGGCCCACGGTAAGGGTCGCACCATCTTAAGGCAAGTCTGGGACACACCTACTCCACTCCCATCTACACCTACTCCACTCCCATCAGAAATGGGAGCAGATTGCCTGTGACCGGGGCAAGGCTGTGCGGGGTCCACAGATATATATGTGACAAATCCACTCCATCCATCTATTTTAAAAAACCACAATAGCTCCGGCTGCTGAAAATCAGGCAGATCCAAGATTAAGGTAGGCCGTACCAACAAAACAGTGGGAACAACAACATCCACCATTGAAACCTTCCTGCAGCTGATCATGATGTTTATATGTCATCCAAACCGTTCTTAGAATTATAAATAAGGCTGTCAATTGGCCAGGTAGTCCCAACGGTCCTCCGGGCTTGGCCCGATTAGGCTGGGTTTGGGGTAGTGTATCAGGCCCGAAGTCGGCCTGGGCTAAAATCAGAACCCTGATTGTAAAATCGGACCGGACTCGAACTTAGCACTCCTGAGCTCATGAACCCAGCCTGGCCAATAGCTCTTTTCTAAACCTTATTTGCCCCTTTTCTTTCATTCTCTCCCCCTCTCTCTCACATATGAGACACACCAAAATATCATTCATCCACTGAGATATTCAAGGCTCAAGCTTGGGCAGACTCATGTCAGGCTTTGTGTAAATGTCTCGGGTCAGACTCAGGCTGGACTATTTTAAGCCGGTCACGGCCGGGATGGATTTAGGCTTAGGTTCAGAATTGCAGGTTGAGCTTGGATAGAGCTCAGCCTGGTCCTAACTCAGCCCATTGACAGCCCTAATTATAAACACTCAGAATGAACTGTAGGAATACATATTATCCTAATAATAAAAAACTTCTGGTACTGCCGGGCATTCAATCCTCACTGTTTTGTGTAATATGGCTCACATAAGTTTTGGATCTGCCTGATTTTTAAAATTCTGCCCTACTGTGGTCTTTCAAAATAGACGGGTGGAGTGAATTTGTCATGATCGAACATCTTACAGACCTCACACAGCTCTGGGCCAGAGATAGGCTAGAGATATATCGGTAATCCGCTCCCATAAGAAATGGCTGAGGCAGCGTATAAAGCAAGTTTAACTTTTCAGTAGAAAAAAGAAACAAATAGAGAGAGAATATAAAGCACTTCTTACAAAAATAAATAAATAAATAATAAGACATATAAAGCACTTCTTAAAGGAGAGCCGCCACATTTCATCAGGTCATGAGCGAATGGACCCAAGTTGATGTATGTATTGCATGGATGTAGATTGCACACTCAATAACTTAATACAATCTATGGGGTCCATTGTGATGTATGTGTCTATTCATTTAATGAGCTCATTTTAAAGTATAAGCCCAAAATGGAAGCATATCCAAAGTTGGAGTGGACCGCATCATAGGAAACATTGGGGGATCCCCCTCCCCCCGTGATGTTTATTTGTCATCTAACTCGTTTGTAAGGTCACACGGATATGGAGGATGGGAAATTACAAATATCAACTTATCCAAGACTTTTGTGGCCCCTAAGAAGATATCAACAGTTCTGTGGTGTTGTTCACTTAGCTTTGGGTATACTTCAATTATGGGATAATGCCCTAAAATGAGTTGGAAAAACAGATGGTCAGCCTACCTAAGACACATACAACCAAGCCATCTATCCAGTTTTTAGCTTCTTTTAGGATGCCCAGCCCAAGTAGTAGATCCAAATCTCAGGTGGACCGCACCATAGGAAAAATAGTGATTGAACACCTACCATTAAAAACTTCTCAGTACTGCTATGGTTTATTAGCCATTTGGCTAGTTGGTAAGGTCAAACATGCTTGGATGAAAGGAAAACACAAATGTTACCTAGATTTAAAACTTTTGTGGCTCAAAATCACCACTATTTAATACATTGACGACTTTGGACATATCGGATACTTGAAACATCAAACAACATCAGCTAAAGATGCAAGAACCACATCAATCAAATGATTGAACCTTGTGATCAATAGCATACAAGATTGGAAGGTCAAGATTAATCAAAGAAAAGAGGTCCTATCATAAACTTGATGCATCTATTAAAGGGAATCTACCTAGGATTGTTTATGTTTCAAAAAACCAACTTTGGTCAGACAATGCTGGTCACTCAATCTATGAATTGTAAAATTGATCATGGTAATAATAATAAAAAAAATTTAAAAATAAAATTAAAAAAAAAATCTAGCATTCAAAGGAATACATCCCATCCTTAATAAGTCATGATAAAGCAATAGAAGAATACCAGAATAAATGAAAAGCTTGTAAACCGTAGAAGGAAGATGGCTTCTGCAATCAGTTGGCCACTCGAGATTAGAAATGGCTGAGGTAGCATAGAAAGAACTAATTACTTGAGATTTGTTTTTAAAAAAAAAAATTTATATGTTTTTTTAAAGCATTTTTCGAAGGTAACACTGCCAAGGATTAAACTCAAGAATGCTTTTTAAATTATTTGGGATCCCAAGTTACTTAAGTAGCTTATATTCATTTATACTTAAGTAAATAAAGAATGTTCGGTAAACACTATACTTATTAGCCAAAAAGTAGAAAAAGCATGTTTGGCTTCCAATATTATAAGTAATTATCTCTAAAGTTTGTTTGGTCCCCCTCACATTCATCATCCATCATTTGGGGCCAACCTATGATGTGGACCATTCATTGTGTGGACCCTACCTTTGATGTGGGTTGTCCATCATGCAGGGCACACCATGGATGTGGGCCATTCATCATTAGGGACTAACCTTTTATGTGCATTGTTCATTATGTGCCCATCTTTTATGTTTGTCATCCATCATGTGGGGCCCACCATCAATGTTATTGTCCATCATGTGGGGCCTACCTTCAATATCCACCAACCATCATATGGAGCCTAGATTTGATGTGTACCGTCTATCATGTAAGCCCCACCTTTGATGTAGGTTGTCCATCATACGGAACCTACCTTGGATATAGGCTAGTCATCATTGGTGCTGACCTTTGATGTGGACCATCCATCATATGGGGCCCATGTTGATATGGATCATCCATAATGTGAGGCTCACCATGATTAATTGTCCATCATGTGGAGCCCAAGTTTTGATGCCTGGGAACCTGATCTAAATATGAGAAAAATATCATCTTAAAGTAAAAAAATGATCCAACTTGCACGTGTATGACAATGTTTTTAGACATGACTTTTTGATGAGCCCACATTTGGACAGGAAAGCCACGGATGGTGAGAAGAACCTAATTTGAGTTAAATAAGAAGTCCAACTGTGTGGTATCAACATGTGAAGATTATGAGCAACATGTGGGCAAACTCAGTGGACAACTTTCAATCTTATAGGCATATATATATATATATATATATATATATATAATCAGATATATATCCATACCATAGTCCAACATGCATCCTCTTTCAGCCTCGACCTCATGAGTACCGTTCCATGATCACGGTAGCAGTTGTGGGCCCTCAACTGTGATGCATTTCGAAAATCTACCCTTAGCACAGCACGATGCACCATTCCATCGTGGGGCTAGGTGTATGTGGACAATTCATGAGTGTTGGCCACACTCTACATGTAGATATGGAGAGGGGCCGTGCACCTTTTAAAATGGCCTCATAAGAAAGACTCCTTAGAGATGTGGTTTGAAAAAGTCATGGATTGGATCATCCCATCAATGTGGTTTTGCATAGTACAGGTTTTGGGCCATGAACAAAATCTTGTGAGAGGCTGAATCTTTTTATGGATGCCCACTTTTACGTGTGTCTTGACAACATTAGATAGATGGCTAGTCTGCTGAGTTCCATATATGGACTGAAATTTTGGGATATCAAACCATAATTTAAATAACCCATCAATGCACGGACTCTGAGTTGATGGAAACGCATCACGGTGGGGCACACAACTCTCTCCTCTCAAGAGCTACTGAGGTCTCTCTCTCTCTCCTCTTCTCTCTATATATATATATATATATATATATATATATATATATATATGAGGAAAAGGTACAATAGGAGATGGTCACTGATTTTAATGTCTCATGAGGTCGAGGTGTGTGGGCCCCATGGTCATGCGTTTAACATCTACCCCATGAGCACCGATGCACCATTTCACGTGTAGGTCTCACAAAATCAAAAAATCAAGACAATCCGTGACTTGTGTTGGCCACACCACATACAGAAGTGGAGGTGGGCGTGCATGGCCATTAAAACATTCCCATAACCATTTTTTGAGGGCCCACCGAGATGTGGTTTGAAAATCCAGCCCATCCATTATGTGTGTCCCACTTGAATGATGATTTTATGCACATGAACGTGTTCAAAGGTGCTCAGGCACGTGAAAACTCAGGGAGATGGTCACCTGCGCACTTTTCAAGTGCTTTTATATGTTTTAACACGTGTCATTCAAATAATGGTTTAGATGATATGCTCACCTTGAAAGTAGGCCGTATTTATGGCTGATCCATTTTGAGGACAAAATAATGCAAAAAGGGAAATTGTTTCCTTTTCAAATGCCCACCAGAGTTTTGTATCAGGCTGAAAATTGAAACACATCACGGTGGGGCCCACACAACTTTCAGATTTTGTGCACTCACATGTGAAGCTTATCATTGGTCACGTGAAAGGAGCGCATGACCATCTCTCCCTATATATTTATATATATATATATATATATATATATATATATATATATATATATAGAGAGAGAGAGAGAGAGAGAGCTCAGATAAGTTTAGAGTCGAACACTCCATTTGATAGTTTCAGATCATGAAGTGCATTTGATGGGAACAGAGGAGCTTTAAAGATCAATGAATGAAAATCAAATAGTATGAAACTCAGAAAGTGGAGCCATACCATCTAAAATTATGTCTTGAAACATATGAAGATGGTATGGGGCTCAACTGAGTTTTGCATACGGCTGATTTTTGGTTCGAATCATTCAAGTGGGACACACATAATGGATGGGTTGGATTTCAAACCACATCTCGGTGGGCCCTCAAAAATGATGTTTTAATCGACAACCCCTCTCCATGTATGTGGTGTGGCCCACATAGCAAGTCAAGGATTGACTTGATTTTTGGGACATAAGCCCACGATGGAATGGTCCATTTGTGATGGGGTAGATGTACAAAATTTCCACACACACACATGGACACACACCGTGAGCTATATATATATATTCCCATATATATATATATATATATATATATATATATATATATATATATATATATATATATATATATCATATGATGAGTATAAGTACTGATAGTTAAGGCCAACTTATTGAAAGGTTTGGATGTCACATCTGCTTAATAGATTGAAACGTATCCCATGGGCAGACTGTATCTTGTGGTCCAATCAGATGAACTCGAGAACTTTGATTCAGAGAAAGTCAACCTTAAATTACTAGGATTGAATATCTTCGAATTCACCCCAACTTCTACACAATCTCAATTGATTACACCAACTAATGTAAATCTTTTTTTTTTTTTTTTTAATAATATCCTCAAAATCTACAGTTGTAACAAATATGTGTACTCTATATATTGGTTATAAGCCTACACGATGATACAAGGAAAGACATATTGAGAAAAACTAATTTCTTCACATACGGTAACATCACGGTTTATCATTCAACTTTGGAGATGCTGATGCAAATTTCCTACTGATTTTTCAAGCCATCTATTCATTTTTATTTATTTATTTTTAAAAGCTCATTTGAGGGCATGAGCCCCATATGTAAAGCTCAAGGACAACACCATATGAAATAGTACTGGGTATAATGACATCCACCCTTAAAACCTTCCAAGGGCCATGCTGATGTGTATCTGTCATTTAACCTGTTCATAATTAGGTCACGTAGACATAGAGGAAGGGAAAACACAATTAAGTTGATAAAACAGATTGAGGGTGCTGATAGGACACATCGTCATAAGCTCCACGGAATTTACTCAGTGCTAATTCAGTAGGCAATTGGCTGCCTATCCAACGGAAGAGGATTACAAATGAATGTCAGCTTGCCACGTGGACATGCAGAGAGGAGCTAGATAGATGGTTAGTAGGCGGAGCCATATGGTGCACACCGCTATCTCCACCACACATTTGGCTATCTTTGATTACAACTGTACAGACCATTCACATGATTGAATGAGAATGATATAATTGTGCTGAGGGAGTGGATTAGTTGAAGCCTGGCCTCAGTACTCAAGATAGTGTGGTCCATACCATGTGGCCGGAATTGATGTATGTATTCTATGCTGTCCATGTGTTTTCTTAGATCATTTTGGTTATAAGCCTAAAACCGAAGAAGATACAAATCTCACAGGGAATATACTATAGGAAATTAACAATGGTGTTTAATGCCCTACCACTCACCATAATGTTTGCATAATGTTTATTTGCCATTGAACCTATTGGTAAGGTACAAACAGATCCATAGCTCAACTGGCAGACTGAATGGAGATACCTCGTTTAACATGGAGTGTATGAATGACATGGATATGTTAACATGGCCTAAATTGATCCGGCAAAATTTAGTGGTTTATTAATGGTCAAATATTGCCACTATTTCTTATGGTATCGCCTGGCTGAGAATTGGATATTTTCATGGCTTAAAATAACCCGGCAAAATGGGTGAATGGTGTGGATATAGAATACACACACACACACATCAAAGCACCCCATGGAAAACGACCGCACCTAATCTACTCTTAGCCTAGATAGATGGCTAGCAGGCTGAGCAATACAGCACAGGACCAAGGTCTCCCTTTACCATTCAACTTTGGCAGTTAACAGGTTGTCCACATCTAAACCACACATGTGGCCATCTTGAATTACATATCTACGTGTACCATTGACATGGAGTGGATGAAAACCATGTAATTGTGTTGAGGATGTAGATTAGGTGTGGCCCTTATTGTGGGTCCCACCTTGATTTAGTTATTTTATATCCATACTTCCAGCCATTTTGATCGATTATTTCTGGGCATGAGCATAAAAATAAAGAACATCCCATTCTCAAGTGGACTATACTATAGAAAACAATGGTAATTGGCTAGTAATGGGTCACAAAAGTTTATGATGAAGTTGATATTTGTTTTTCCCATTCATTTAAGTTTGTATGACCTTATCAACAGGTTGGATGGCAAACAAATATTATGAAAACATTACAATGGGCCGTAGGAAGCTTTTAATACTAGGGGGTTTAATCACCGTTGTTTCCTATCAAATTGTCCGCTTGAGACTTGGACCTTCTTCATTTTTGGGCTCAAGCACTTAAATGATTTGGCAAAAATAATGGACAGCGTAGATATGGAATACATACACTGAGGTGGGCCCTATGGTAAGGGCGGCATGGGTGTCATACCTAATCTGCTCTCTTGTGTTGAGCTCAAGTTGGATGTGACCCTGCAACCTGCGTGTGGCTGAGACATTGTACATCCCTGCCAATTCATCCGAACCATTCATGAGGTCCACCGTGCTCTTCATAGACAGCCTTGTAAATATCGGAAGCGGATTGGTTGGTGTACGCTACCGATCTGGCTGGTGGGAGTTTTGTGGATCCTATCATGAGGTATGAGTAATATCCAGACCATCCCTCCACTCAGTGAACTCATCGTAATGCTTGAGATGAAAAATAAGAAAGATCCAAAAAATCAAGTGGACCACACTGTAAACAGCAGTGGGGTATTGAACGCCTGCCATTGAAACCCTTTAGGGGGTCACAGAAATTTGGGAAACAGGATTAGAAGGGATTAGGTGGGATTGATTTTTCTGGTTCCGTGCCAATTCACTCCAGTTCTGTGCAAAGCTTTGAACAGATTGGAGATGAAATTACATATTACATGGTGCCAATTTACAAATGTTTTAATGTGAGAATCATTGTCCCACTGCTATTTGTGTGGTACTATGATCCACCTTCCACCCATTTTTTGAGATTATTTTGGGATGGGCCAAAAATCTGAATTCTAAACTCAAGTGGACCCACCAAATGGAAAGCAATGGATATTGAATATACATGAAATCATTTGGGGCCCATAAGTTTGATCTACCTTTTTCACCGTTTTTAGCACTCGTTTTACCATAAAAGAGAGGTTACAAAATAAATGAATTAGGTATAATATAATACTAGCACTGTTGTATTCGATTGGAATAATTGGAAGAAATGATCGAGCAAAGATAACGAGATCTAATAATAAACTTGTTCATTACTCATCTGGTCGATTGGAATATGGTTTACCATCTAAAAAATGGAATCAGTGGACAAATGGATGGTTATAATAATTATTCTTTTTTTGAATACAATAAACCTAATCCCATTCACAGTGATAGGAATCCTTATGAACCCCAAAGCAGAAAGATGCATACCTGAGTGATTGGAAATTTTGAATCAAAGAGAGCGATATTTGTTTTTTAAATCTTGTCACAGAAATTTTGAATCAATATGATATTTGTTTTTTAAATCTTCATACCAGTCTATGTGACCCATGAACAGTGTGGATGGAAAGTAAATATTAGATCTTCCATGTACGAATGTTAAAAATGAGAATCATTGTCCAACACTGATATTCATGAGTGGTACAGTACAATTGAGCATTGAAAATTACTCATTTTTGGGATCAAGATCTGAAATGAAATCGCCAAATGGATGAACAGTGTAGATATGATAAATACATCATTGTGGGGCCATGTAAGTTTGATCTCCTTTGAACCGTTTGTACAGCACTCGTTTTCGCACGACAAGTAATCACACCAGCCAATATCATAAAGTGCGACAAGTAATCACACCAGCCAATATCATAAAGGTATTTTAACCGAACTAGCACTGTTGTATGGTTGATTAGAAGATTTGAAAGATCAAGATCGAGCAAAGAAAACGAGATCTAATAATAAACTTGTTCATCTACTCATCTACCAAGATGGTTTATGTTTCTAAAAAAAAACATGACAGTGATGTAAAATGGATGGTTATTATAATTTAATTTTTTTTTAAAAAAAATTCCAGCATTCACAGTGATAGGATTCCTCCCCTTATGAATCATGATAAAGCAGCAGAAAGATCCATACCTGAGTGATTGGAGAGCTTGTAAAGAGAGCGATGAGGGAGATGGTTTTTGCAGAGATCTGTCCGAGAAAGAAGCACTTGGGTGAGACGATGTTAGTCAACGCAGCCATGAAAAAGCGGTAGAAAAAAAACATACGAGTTATGTACCCATCTGCGGTGTACACGCAAGTAATCTATTTATCTTCCATGAAAGAATAATAAAAATCCAAACCGTTCATTAGGTCCAACACGCATTTCATGAGCTAAAATACAATCGTCACGCCAATTTGAACTATTAGCCATTTGATCCATGGCTTTTAATGTGGACGGTCAATATTATTTGCACAAATATAATTAAAATCAACAATTTGAGCCATCTACTTGTTAGGGTCAATCATGGATTGCATGTGTTTCTAAAGAATGAAAATGGAGAAGCCCCATCCATGCCTTAGAAATTGGATGGATATAGAAAATAAGGCGGAGCAGGATGGTTTGGATCATCCCACCATTGTGGTTTTTGCATGGTTCGGGTTTTGAGACAGGGAACCTCATCTACATGAGTACCCGATAACGTGTAGATAGATGCGCCATACACGCGGATGGGCAGACCGAACATATTAAATAAGGGGTCTGCTGTCCAACTGATTGGGCTATAAGTTATAAGTCCATCCATTGGATAACTTCCAATGTTTCGTATACGTAACACATCCAACTCGTCCAGTAGGTTGGACGTATCAGCATGATCACTTTAAACAAAATTCAGAGATATTCATTCATTTACTAAACAGAACTTTTATTTCTCTATTTATCAATGGTAGAAATTGTGTTTTCTATTATGTAGCTTATATGGAAAGTGTATAGGACTGATTTTTGTAATAGTTGATACTTACCGTAAGGCAAATCTATTGTAAGGTTTGGATTTATTCTCAAGGTAGACCGTACCGTGATCCAATTAGTTGGACCTAAGCACGTCTTAAATTAAATGGACACTCCAGTCAGATCTCTTCTCCATTTAACTTTAGCAGCTAACAGGCTGTCGGCATCTCCACCACACATGTGACTATCTATGATTACATTTATAGAGAAAATTTACATGGATTGGATTATGATGTATAATTGGTAGCTTGTAAACAGACAATAATCAGCCTGGAGATCCAGAACACGACCATGGGCGCATACACACTGAGAAAATTTTAGAGTGATGCTTAGTGGTATTCGGCCTGTAGACCATCTTGGTTTGGACAGATGGTTTTACTTAAAAAATGAGTTCTCCCCATTTTCTTTAATCATAATTATGAATTAAATAACATAGTTTATATAATTGTTTTGCACTCCATAGTTCTGTACCTCTATTGTTTTATTCTTTTGGTTTTCTGCTATAGTTGGGAGTGATTAAAAAGTTTCAAAGCATCTCTGCAACCACAGGGGTAATGGATTAAGGAAATCTTACTTGACCCAATTGGGTTATGGTCTCATATAAGATGTATTAGATGATAATGTGATCAAATTTGGGGTGTCCAGTCTAATTTCAAGCAGAAATTTGAATTCATAATGGAATTGGGTCTTACATATGGTTTGGAACTAGATTAGTTTTCATAACAAAAAAATTTCTTTGTTTGAATTATAATTATAGTAAAGATTTGAGTTGGGTCAAACCGATCTGGTCAAGCCAAAGACTCAGTCGAGTTTTCAGGTTTTTAAACTGCGGCTGTCAGTGGGCACAATAAGCTAGCTCTAAAATGTAATCAGTACAACTTAAACTAAATCAAAATCAAGATCTTTAGCAATGTTTCGAAAATGAAACTAGGCTTCACCATTTTTATTGGCAGTCCGGTTCAAACGGGTCTAACTGGCAATCTAACCAATTCACCCAAAGCATGTATTGATAAGTAAAATGAAATGGATTTATAAGCTAAACACTCATAGAGCACTAGTCTGACCCTTCTATTAGTCAAAGGTTCAAACACCATGGCTTGGATTGGTGGACTTCCCTTTCCTAGTATGGAAATGAGTTTCATGAAATTATTTTCCTCATATGTAACATTTTATGTTGATTGCGAAAATAAAATTAGATATGGAAACTCATTTTCAATTTCATAGCCTTTTGAAATGAAGTTTGATTTCTATTTAAAAATAAATAAATAAATAAATCTAAACCAAGTGTGTTTTCTATTTCACCGATTAAAAAAAATAAATCTAAATGAAGTGTGTGTGTGTGTGTGTGTGTGTGTCATGTGTGTGTGTGTGTGTGTGTGTGTGTGTGTGTGTGTGTGTGTGTGTGTAACATCTAAACAAGTATGATTTTTATTTTTTTTAAGCACCAGAGCCCGAGCAGAAAAGGTTTTCTTTTTTTTCTTTTTTTTCTTTTAAACAAAAAACTTTTTTTTTCATGATTTTTTGTTTGATCAACCGTACATATGAACAATATGGAATTTGGGATTTTTGTTTCCCCCAAATGAAGGATAAATTGACCTAACTCACCCTATTTGAGGCTGGGACCACATGAAATTGCCTATGCCCCAGGTATTTTTGGGGAATTTTTATGAGTCCACCACAATGTCTATGAGAAATCCTCTCCGTCCATTAGTTCTCAGCTCATGTTAGGACATGATTCCAAAAACAAGTTAAATCCAAAACTCAACTGAGGCATACTTTAGGAAATAATGTGGATTGAACACTCACTAATAAAATCACCATGGACACTAGAATTTTCAGATTAGGCTAATATTTGCTTCTTCTAATTTTCAAAATAGGCTAATATTTGCTTCTTCTTTTTAAGTTCATCACAATGAACATTCAGATTACATGTAAACATTAGTGGTACGGGCCAAGAAAGGTTTTGACGGTGGGGTTTCCATTCCAAATGTTTATTGCCGAGTGGATTCCTCACGGACATCACAATGGCATCCACATGGCTTCCACCAGGTAATTCACATCCGAACTTGGAGGTGACTTATGGTACCAACCTGTGTGGGACGGGCTTAGTTAGAGTCCACTTGGTTGACCAACCATGATGATCACGTATATATGCCTAATGTTTTAATTTATTTATAATAAATAATTTACATATAGTGGTACAGGCAGATGCTATATATATTGCTGCGCGATGCCTGATTTCTATGTAATGTGTGTGCCATCCAATTTCGGTTGGTGTGTGATTTGTATGAGATCTAACCTATCTAATAAGGTGACCGATCTGTTGGGGATTTTGACCTGTGGAATCACACAGATCTAGATCTAGGATAGCAATCCAATGACGCCAAGCACACACAAGAGAACACAGATTTAATGTGGAAAACTCTTGCGGGAAAAAACCATGGCACAAAGCGACAAATCTCCACTATAAAAATAGAAATTACAAAGAGAGAGGACTTACTCGATTCGAATAACCTCGAATCCCACCCTTGCTACACCATTTAGAAACCCTAAAATCCTTTTAGGAACCATTGGAACTCATTTAGAAAGCCTTAACATACAATCCCACATATACCCCTTTATATAAGTTTAGAAAGAAGCAGACTCAGAATAGGAAACAAAATCAGTAAAATCTACGTTTCCGCAATCGAATCTGCGGAACTTATCGATGTCATCGAAGATCTCTCGATGATAGATCTTTCGATATCATCGACTTGTGGAATCACACAGTCTTCGATGATATTGAAAACAGATCAAAACTGTCTTGGGGAAGAACGGCACAAAGTGGGGTGAAAAATACGTGAATTATCGATGGCATCGAGACTTTATATAAGTTTAGAAAGAAAAGCGAATGAAACAAAATCAAGAAAATCTCGAATGAGGCAAAATCCGTCGATATCATCGACAACTGACTTTGATGTCATCGAAACCCTGTCGATATCATCGACAGACTACCAGATAGATTTAAGACATCTGTCGATATCATCTGAAACCATGTCGATATCATCGACAGACCACCAGACAGATTTAAGACATATGTCCATAACAATCTCCACCATGTCTTCAATCTTCATCCGTGTAGCTTCTTGACCTCCTCTTATCTCTTCATCACATCATAGCTTCTTGTGCACACTCCGTCTTTCTTTTACGCCATCGCCAAGCCCAAAGAAGTTACACAGAACTTCAACTTCTCTGTAGGAACGATCTAGGTGAGCATGTCTGCTGGATCAAAATCCACGTGCTCAACTATCTTTGTTCTTGTCTTCTCAAAAAAGCAAGACGTAGTCTTCTTACCATCTCACCGCTACCCAATATGCTTGTCAGGGTACTTGCTTACAACATTGATAGCTTGTGAAATAATCGGTCTAATCTAGACCATGACATACACTGTCAATCGCATTCGAATAAGGCTCATGAGATATCATATTTTTCCTCATCTATTTTGGAACATGTCTCGAGGAAAACTTGAGGAGAGACATGTAGGGAACGCTCTCCGGCTTTACCTGGCCCATCACATCCTTGATCAATACCTACACACAAGGTATTCCTCCTGTGATTACCAAAGCCTACTCCTCTTTCAGTCTCAACGTCGAGAACCATCTTTGCAGCCCCCCGATCCTTCATCCTGAATATTCCACTTAACCAAGTCTTCAGTACATTGATTTAATTGACGATGTACATGTCATCAATTCTTGACTCACCATGAAGGAATTAAACCACTGCCTAGGCGACAGGTCGAACCACGACCTCCTGCAAAGTCTTTTATCAACCCCTTTAACTTCGAACTGCTCTGGTTGCTTCATGTAGATCTTCTCTTCACTTTCCCTTGCAAAAGTGCAGACTCCACATTCATCCTTCCAACTCAAGATCACATTGGCCAACCAACACTAATCACGGATCTAATAGACACCTGCTATACCGTCGGCACGAATATTTCTGAGAAGCCGATCCCTTCTCTCTAAGCATAACCCTTCACTACCAACCTCGTCCTGTATCTATGTTGTATCCTCCTGAAGATCAACCTGCATCCAACCGCTCTCTGGCCCACTGGAAGCTCCACCAGCTCCCATATGTCGGTCTGGTATAACAAATCCATTATATCGCCCATAGTCACCTTTCACTTTTCAGCACCAGGCTCACCTAGAACCATCTGAATAGAAGATGAATCCCCTGCGATATTGGAGTCACCCATGTACCTCGTTGATATCCTGCGATCATGTCGTGTGATTCTTCTCACAGGTGGCTACTCCACCTGCTCTGTATCCCTGTCCGCACGTCTCAGCCTTCCTGCCATGCCCGCTCATGTGGCTATGCCCAACATGCCACACACGTGCAAAGGTAAAATCTGCTACAGCCATTGCAGCTCCACCTTTTGAAGTGCTCCCGATCAACCTGTACAAGTTATCGAGTCGTTACGCTTTCATGATTACCCGTGCCCCCTTAGATACCTTAAGAGCACTATCAATACATGTGTACTTGCATTCTTTTGCCTCAAGTACACCAAGAGAAATCAGATTTTACTTCAAATCAGGAATGTGCCTGACATCAGTCAAGGTACGCTCCACCCCATTAAACATCCTGATGCGCATTGTACCAACAGTCACAACATTACAGGCAAAGTCATTGCCCATAAACACCTGTCCGCCATCACACTCCTTATAGCTGGCGAACTAACTCCGATGAGGAGTCATGTGAAAAGATGCCCCTGTGTCTAGCATCCACTCATCCTTACGATCATCGTATGGCCGCCTAATAGTAGACACAGATAAAACATCACCATCACATCTACTCGATCCATCTGACGTGGCAACATTGGCCTCCCTGTACGAAGCCTCAAAATCTTCTCTCTTCGATTTAGGATTTTCACAATCCTTCTTCACATGTCCTTCATTCCCACAATTCTAGCACTTTACCTTTCTTTTTGCCATTGCCATTGGATTTAGATCTATAACCTGAAGAACCCGTACCTTGTTCAGAATTCCTACCCATTGTAAACAGTGCATCAGAAGATATCCCCATGTCGCCGTTTAACTTTCTCATAGCCTTCCCTTGAAGGGCTGAGATAACGGTGTCGACACTCAGGGTTTTATTCGTGCTGCACATGGTGTCCTTGAATGACTCATATGATGCTGGAAGAGAGTTCAACAACATACATGCTTGTTCTTCATCTTTCATCACTTCTTCCATATCCAGCAATTTGTAAACTAATTTATTAAAGCTGATGTGAGCCTTTAGATCTCTACTCTCTGCCATCTTGAAGTTATACCACTGTCGCTTCAAGTATAGAGGATTTTCTCGCATAGACATCCTTTAACTTCGCCCATAACTTAGCCGCAGTTTTCTCCCTCATGACGTTGTAGAGAACCTCATCCGTGAGAGATAAACGGATTGATGATAAAACCTTCTTATCAAGAGTATTCCAATCATCATCAGTCATAGTAGACTTCCGCTCGTCAAGAGCACCATCTTCGCCTTGCTTGATTAAGGAACTCATCATCTTGATCTTCTATAATTTAAAATTATTTTTCCTTGAGTACTTCTCAATCTCATACCTAGTGCTTGCCATTATTACTAATCCTGCATATTCAGATCTGTGCCCCAACCGATTGCTTTGATACCACTTGTTGGGGATCTTGACCTGCGGAATTACATGTACAGATCTAGATCTAGGATAGTAAGCTAATGACACCAAGCACACATAAGAGAACACAGATTTAACGTGGAAAACCCTTGTGGGAAAAAACCACGGCATAAAGCGACAGATCTCCACTATGAAAATAGAAATTACAAAGAGAGATGACTTACCCGATTCAAATAACCTCAAATATCATCCTTGCTACACCCTTTAGAAACTCTAAAATCCTTTTAGGAACCCTTGGAACTCTTTTAGAAAGCTTTAGCATATATTCCAATTCCGCATACACCCCTTTATATAAGTTTAGAAAGAAGTAAACTCGGAATAGGAAACAAAATCCGCAAAATCTGCGTTTTTGCAATTGCATCTGTGGAACTTATCGATGTCATCAAAGGTCTCTCGATAACAGCTTCGATATCATCGACGGTCCTTTGGTGATATCGAAACAGGACCAAAACTGTCCAGCAACCATGGGTGAAAAATACTGTGAATTATCGATGGCATCGAGACCCTTTCGATATCATCGACAACTGGCTTCGATGTCATCGAAACCCTGTCGATATCATCGACAGACTACTAGACAGATTTAAGATATCTGTCGATATCATCTGAAACCCTGTCAATATCATCGACAGACCACTAGACAGATTTAAGACATCTGTCCATAACATGATCGACTGTGAAATTGAGATGGCCCATCATCAATGGATGTTATTTATAAGTTTTTCATATATAAAAATAGCATATTACATACTTTATTTATTTATTTTTTTGAAGAAAAATTAATTAGTTTTTGAGGCCATGTTTGATAGATGCAGAAAAATCTCTAGTATATATGTTAATGTTCATTTCGGATAGGTGGATTTAGCGTGAGTTTGGACTGTAGACCATACAAACTAGGGCCCAATAGATGAACAATGTGAAAATCTTTCTTGTCGTGACACTTGTATAATAATAAACACCACTAGCATATGAAATCCCATGAGAGCTCTATGTTGGGAAAAGTGTAACCAACCCTAGGATGAGATTGGACGTCTAAATGAAGAAGTTATTGCTTCATGGAAATCGGATTGCCTATTGTGAATGTATGTGGTTTATCCACACAGTCAATCCTTTTTTTTTTTTTTTTTTTGTTTATTTTAGGGGATGAGCTCAAAATTGAATCATGCCCAAAGCTCAATTGGACCACACAACAAGAAACGGTGGGAATAATGATTTCCACTGTTGAAACCTTTCTAGGTCCCATTGATGTTTATTTGTTATCTAACCTGTTCATAGGATCACATGGACATGGATGAAGGGAAAAAACAAACAAATATTTGATCCAAAACTTCTATGGCCTTTCAACCATAGACATTGAATGCATTGTTTCCTATGGTATTGTCCAATTTAGCTTTGGATATGCTTCATTTATGAGCTTCAACCCTAAAATTATATGATAAAATGGATGGACCGAGTGGATAAAACACATAAATCACGGTGGACCCCAAAGAGTTTACTCAATGTGCAGTCTATTTTCTGTTACTGGAGCTTGACACAGCTCAACTCGGCTTGGCCATTTGTTGACCCTAGCTCGAACTCAATTCGACTCTGTCCTTGAGCCTGACTGGCTAGCTCGACTTAGTTCGGTTAGCAGCTCAGGCCAGTTCGAGCCAAGTTCGCCTGTGCAGTATTTTCATAAACACATGAACTGCACCTTCAAAATCTTACTGTATGTAAAACAACAACAATGATTTTACAGGTATTTCATCAAAGACCTTGTAAGCAACATAAAAAATCAAGAAAAAAATGTATTTGTTTCATATACTTACCTTTTTTGCCACTAGCCGATACTTCGTTGAGCCATTTCATCGAACACTTGGTGAGCAACATCAATATCAAAGTAATCGAGTCACCGAACTGGTTCGGTCTGAGTTCGATTCGAGTTGGGTTCCATCTGAGTGGAGTCAAGCTCTGGCAAGCTCGAACTCGGTTCAAAATTTTTTCGAGCTAAAAAAATCAACTTGACTCGGCTCAAACTCAGTTTCAAACTGAGCCTAATCGAACATTTTTGAGTTGAGTCGAGCGAGTTAACCGAGCTAACTCGGTTCGTGTAAAGCCTTACCTGTTACATGGAGCATGGATATAGTGCCTCTTAAGGGATGGGAGGTAATGTGCGTTCATGTTGCTGCTTCACACGTGGCATGTATGGACAAAATCGGAACCTTTAATTTTAGAGTTGAAGTAGGTAACAGGCCATTGTCCAAAAAATTACAACATTTGCACATTCCCAGCCCTTAAGCCAGTGGCACACAGAAATGGCTCACATTGATGAGAAAATGGCCACCATTTGATGGTCAGATGAAAGTGAACTATGATCAGTGGCCAATTTAGTGCTGGATCCCGTGGGATGCCTAGTTCGGATTTCAACCCGGATGAGCCACGTGTGTCAAACATCATTAGGAAGTACTATTATTTAAGCATTTTCATTATAGAGTGTTAACGGTTAAAAAATCAGTAAATAAAGTGTCTAGTATTTTAACCCAAAATCAGGTCCATTTAATAACTGCTTCCGAACCATGTTGGATCAAGTTGATTTTGAGAATACCTAGAATAATTTACTAACTCAGATCAAACTTTTAGACCTAGAGCCACCTCATGGGTTCAAATTTTGACATAGACCCACTTGGGTCCAATGACCATTGGGTCCATTCAACACATTTGTACCCCTGTATACATCTAGGTAAAGGTGAAAATTATGATGGGATGGGATGGGTTGAATTAAAATTTGAACAGGGTTGGTTCAACAGATCTAAGACAGAGCCTCCTATGTGAACAGCCCGAATCCCTATTCACCAATGACCCTTCCACATCCATGGTGATGATGTAAAGGGAGAGTTGTCAGGGACTCGGACTGCTTAGTGTAGCAAACAACACCTGCCGGAAATGCTCTGTGGACCCCACCATGATGTATGTGAATTATCAATCTCACTAGAGGAAACGGTGGTGATGGACGTGTGGTACACTTGAAATTTGGATCTGACTCATTTTTGGGTTCATGCCCTTAAAATGATCAATCAAAATGCAGCCACAGCTTTTCCAGTTGTACACGGGACGGATGAAGGTGCTGCTGCGTGCTGCTATCTACGCAATCCTATTCCGTCATCTCCGCTTATAAATCCCCATCATTTTTGAAGTTGCAGGTTGTTTGGATTTTCATCATCTTTTAACTCTCGTCAGATCTCTCTCTCTCTCTCTCTCATGATGATATCCTCAATGTTCCTCTCGTTCTCTTCTCTCCCATGTCCATCATCTCTTCCTCCATCTCCATTCATGTCTCCCAAAACTCCCCCTTCTTCAACACCTCCATCGTCCTCTCTCTCAATCCCCCACCAGAAAGAGTCCCACCACAAGAGCTATCACAGGCTGGCAATAATACAAAGAAGCCGTCAAAGACAAGGGCCTCGCCCAAACACTTCGCTTCTTGAAATCCGTCAAATCCCTTCCCCTCCAATCCTCTCTCGATGGCGGCAGCAGCAGCGCCGGTCTTTTGCAGCTACAGTGGCCAAAGAGGGACTGGGAAGTGATCGACAGTTGCTTGAATGCTGACGACATGAAGCTCGTCAGCAGCACCTACAAGTTCCCCCACTACAGGGCCTTCCTCCCTGATATTCGGAAGTGCAAGAACATCGGTAATTCTATGAATATGTTTATTTCGGGGTCTTGAATTTTTGGTGATTAAGACGGTAATTTGATGATTTTGTAAGGATTGTTTATATGAATTCTGGTGATTTTTTTTTACTTATGCGAATGCTGAGGTGGGGTTTCTGGGATTACTTTATTTTACATATTTGAGGGCCCTGAATTCGATTAATTTGAATAAGAACTTGTTTATGTGATTCAAGAAATGTTGAAATGCAAATTACTTGAGTAGAAGCTCGACATTTTCATGAATCTCTGGATGATTATTTAGTTGGGTTTTGTGAAATTTTTAAAGGGTTGTTTGTCTCCCTGGGATCAAAAGGGCCTAAGGGGTCCTTCGGCAACCTTGAGAAAGAGATTCTGTTAGTCATGGTTGGGTATTGGGAATGTAATTCTTCCTAGTGTACTTTTCCAGTTTGTCAAAAGATCACCAAAGAATATGTTTCTATGAAGCAAAATTCTTGAGAAGTGTTTTGTTTCTCATCATTGGGTATTGGGAATGTAATTTTTTGGAATCCAGAAATTGTGTTTATGCATTGGGTAAGAATTGATACGAATTCTACTAGTTAATATCTGTAATAAAAAAAATGTAAATATTGGGAAGGAATCCATTTCCTTCGAACTTGTAGGCCAACATCTGACAAGGAACAAAACACAAAAGATAGAATCGGTTTTTGACTGGAAACTGTTTCTAAGTTTTCCCATGGTGCCAAAGTAGAAATTTACCCCTACTTATGGATTCCATTTATAGATACTTGCCCAGGTAGCCAAGCAACCCCTGAGATGGGTTTTTAGTTGGGTTCCAAGGTTCACATTCTCAGGAGATTGAAATTCAGTTTCTTGAAGGAAAATTTGAATGCTTTTGTGAGTATTACAAGCTTGAAATACAAATAAAGTACTGGAAACTCGTTGATCGTATGATTATCTGCACAAATGATGAATTACAATTTGTTATGAGAATGTTTTGACATAGACCCACTTGGGTCCAATGATGTTATCCTCAATGTTCCTCTCCTTCTTTTCTCTCCGCCGTCCATCATCTCTTCTTCTATCCCCATCTCCATTCATCTCTACCCAAAACTCCCCATTCTTCAACACCTCCATCATCCTCTCTCTCAATCCCCCACAAGAAAGAGTCCCATCACAAGAGCTCTCCCAGGCTGGCAATAATACAAAGAAGCCATCAAAGACAAGGACCTCGCCCAAACACTTCACTTCTTGAAATCGGTCAAATCCCTTTCCCTCCAATCCTCTCTCGATAAAGAAGAAGGCCACTTCGGTTTGTCGCAAATCTTACTACATTGTCCAAAGAGGGACTGGGAAGTGCTCAATGCTTGCCTGAATACTGATGACATGAAGCTCGTCAGCAGTGCCTACAAGTTCCCCCACTACAGGGGCTTCCTCCCTAATATTGGGAAGTGCAAGAACATCGGTAATTCTGTGAATATGTTTGTTTCGGGGTCTTGAATTTCTGTTGGAATTATTTTATTGTGGTGATTAAGATGGTAATTTGATGATTTTGTAGGGATTATTTATATGAATTCTAGTGATTTTTTGTTTATTTATGCTAATGCTGAGGTGGGTTAACCTCTAAAAATCAAGTGTTGTGGCCCACCTAAGTTTTCAATCATCAAAATATTTTGTATGTCCCTTCATCTTGGTGGGAGGAACCTAATTACGGGTTGGGTTCATTTTGGACTATCTTATTCACAAGCTGCGAATCTGACTGAAATTTGATCTGAGGGCCTAAATCATGATTCGAATGTGATCGATGAGAGAGAGAGAGAGAGAGAGAGCAGAGAGAGAGAGAGAGAGAGAGAGAGAGAGAGAGAGAGAGAGAGAGAGAGAGAGAGAGAGCAATCCTTTCTTTGGATCGGTGTAGTGTGATTCTTGGGATACTAACTGTTTCTAAGTTTTCCCATGGTCCCAAAGTAGAAATTTACCCCTACTTACTGATTCCATTTATAGATACTTTCCCAGGTAGCTAAGCAACCTCTGAGATGGGTTTTTAGTTGGGTTCCAAGGTTCACATTCTCAGGAGCATGAAATTCAGTAACTTGAACAAAAATTTGAACGCTTTTGTGAGTATTACAGACTTGAAATACAAACAAAGTGACTGGAAACTCGTTGATCGTATGATTATCTGCAAGATTGATGAATTACAATTTTTTATGAGTGTTTTGACGGAGCAACAATCCCCTCTTGTTTTTAGAACAATTTGACAATCCTGTTCGCCCATGTGTCATCTGATGTAATGGGCCATTGGTTTTGGCCAACGACTAATATAAGCTGGTGTACATTGGAACTAAAAACCTGGACCAAAAGTAGAGGAAAGAATGCTTAGAAAACATAGGGAGCCAATGCCACTTCCCTGTTTTTGAACTCTTCCTTTATGTGAGAGTGTTTTCACGGAGCAACAATCCCCGTCATGTACAATTAGTTTGAATACTTTTGATTATGCACTAAAACATTCTCAATGTTCAATTTAAATATTTGAAAAAAAAAAACTAAGCGCACACCAAGGAAAAATACCATGTAAATTTACTAACATCATTAATGAAATGCTCCAAGCTTTCCCAATAAAAATCTACCAACATCATTCATTATATCCAACAGCAAAACAGAGTTCGTGACTAGATATAGAAAGTACAAATTCTAAAGGTTTGTTGGGTACAAATATAACATAAAAAGGAACTAGAGTCCACAGATTTAATGGAGACAGGAAATTAAAAGCGAGGAAACACATGATGAATCGTACACATTGTTGGATGACAAGACTTTGATGTTAAATGCAAGAAATTTGGGGTTACCTCTGGATGATAGAAATCGCCTTTCTTTGAGTCATGCAGCAGTAATCTCCCCTACTGATGTTCCTTAACAAAGAAAACAGTTGGATGAAACTCAAAGTAAAGCAAATACCAATTAGCTAGATAGGGTGACATGGATGCCAAATGCATCTGTGTGCATGTGATGGTTTCTATATACTTAGCCACCTCGATCGTTTCTCAAATTTGAACACTCCAGAGATGGTGATCAACTAGAAGAAACCGCCGACAAGTAGGGCATGTGAGCCATTGCTATGCTTTTCTAAATCATTTATTTTTTATTTTTCTTTTTGTTATGGTCAGGAATGCAGTGGAACCATCAGACGGATCACTCATCTGTACCATACATAAAGTTGGGAGGTCCTTGTGGGCATACCACTACCAAAGGAAAGTAGAACCATTAGAACCGGAACGTGGTAGCGCCATCCCTCTATTGTATTTTCATTGGTCATGAGCATGTCTCAACCGAGACCATCAATTGAGATTGTCCATCTAGTAGGTGTGTACACGAACCAAGCTAGCTCGGTTAGCTTGCTCGACTCGACTCGAAAAAGCTCGATTTGACTCGGTTCGAAGCTGAGTTCGAGCTGATTTTTTGAGTTCGAAAATGAGTTCGAGCCGAGTTCGAGTAGGCCCCAGCTCGACTCGACTCAGATCGAATCCAGCTCAAATCAAACTCGGATTTAACCAGTTCGGTGACTCGGTTACTTTGCCATTGATGTTGCTCACCAACAGTTTGATAAAATGACTCAACAAAATGTGGCTGGTGGCAAGGAAGGTATGTGCATGAAACAAATACCCTTCTTTCTCTTTGTTTTTCTTGGTTTTTTATGTTGCTTAGAAGGTGTTTGATAAAATACCTGTAAAACCATTGCCTTTGTTTGTAAAACAGTGGGATTTTGAAGTTGCAGTTCAGGTGTTTGTGGAAATGCCTCAATGGAGAACTCGGCTCGAACTCGGCCCGAGCTGCTAACCAAACCGAGCCAAGCTGGTCAGTCAGGCTTGACGACAGAGCCGAGCCGAGTTCGAGCTAAGGTCAGCCAGTGGCCGAGCCGAGTCGAGCTGAGGCCAGCTCGACTCGATGTACATCCCTAAGTAGGACCCATCTCAGATCATGTTCCAAAAGAAACATTTATTTTGTTCATTCTATATATACACAAACACACACACACACACAATAGCATGATAGAAGTCACATGAGTCAATGAGAGTTGCAATCAATCAAACAAGTTCCAACCGCCCCTGCATTGACCAATCAATAGAAGTTAAGCCAAGCAGCCACATCCAATATCAAATTATTTGCCTTGTTTGTTTGAATGAATAGGAGATCTGGTTTGAGAATGTTATGAAAATGTAGCCAATTGAGATTACAATCATATGTTTTTCTAGCCTAAGAAAAGAAAGTGAAGTTTTGCCTCCCTCTTCAGGGCAGTTATTCTTTGATCCTGTATTTTTTCATATATACATCCTTAACACACATCAAACTAAAGTACATGAATGTTTATGACATAATTCAATCATGTTCATGTTCATGCATGATGCAATAATAGTTCACTTGCCACCTTGCAATTGCTTTCCATTGAATCTAGGTCCAAGGAATTCTTATATCATGCATGATTGTCATATGCACCTCTATGAGACAGGTGGAAACATGACGAGATCCAGACAGCTTTTCCAGCAGCCTCAATGTGGATGCTCATAGTCAAATGGATTGATCAAAGAGATTAATTTCAGAGTGGGATGTTAAAAGAAAAGCAGATGGAAGGTTTGAATGGAGTTGGAATCACCCTGCCAGTGACCCTACTTATACAAATTGACAAGCTAAGGCTATCATGTACTATTCTTTCCAAGGATCATATACAATCTAGATCATCAGATAACGTGCTTGGTGGTAACGCATGAGATAGGTGACCCGAATCACGTTATTATCTATAGTATGATCAAATGGGAGGGTCTCATCAGTCTTAGTTCTTACATTTAACAAACGTTGGTGAATCTTCAATTGTATGCGTTGCATAGTAGTATAGCACCCGCCTCACACGGGTGGGGCCTGACTCGCACGAGCCACCTACCTCACATGGACTGCTCACCGCTAGTGTGCCCCTGCATCTCACAAGCCACCTCATTTGAGCCCGGTATGAAAATGTTCATGCATTAATCACCCTCAATATATCACTTTAATGTAGGACAAGTAGTCACTTGCTCTGAAAGCTCGAACTAATAGAGCGTGGTGAATCAATCATTATATCTCATAGTCCAAGCTCCACATCCCATGAGTTAGGTCATTGGTCAAACCCCTCATGGGCCCCACTTCATATGGGTTTCACCTCACACTAGCTACCTGCCTCACAGGCCTGACTCCCACAAGCAACTTGCCTCGCATGGCTGCCTACCCCAAGTGCCTATACATCTAATAGGCTACCCCACTCCAGTCCGGTGTGAAAATGCCCTTGCATTAGTTTCTTCTTTTGAATTTATACCACTTAATATTTTACTTTTAACCATCCATTTAATAGCCATTAATTGGTGATTATTGTGATTTTAGAGATATACTCTGTTAACAATGGGACCCTACAATTTGGATAGTCTGGATGTACACTAGTGCCATGTGAAGAGGATGAGTCAGTACATAGCCATAACCGAATTAAAAAATCCATAGCCAAAACCTTAAAGAAATTGATAATGAAAAAGAGAATTGAAAAGATTTAATGTGTTTGAGAAAATACCTGGTAAAAGAGAAAAACTTAAAAAACAAAAATAGCATTGAATGGCGTAACAGGTGGGATTGGGGCATTGGTCACCACAGAGAATTAATGAGACAGAAACAGAGAAGCAGAGAATAATGCCATGTGTTTCAAGAAAGGTTTTGAACTTCATGCATTAACTGCCACCATTAGTTTGAATACTTTTGATTATGCAAAACATATTCTCACTGTTCAATTTAAATCTTTAAACAAACACTAATTGCATACCAAGGAAAAATACCATATAAATCTACTAACATCATCAATGAAATGCTTTTCCATTAAAAAACAAAAAGTAAAAAAGAAAGAGCTTATCAAAAGAAAATCTACTAAGATCATCAATGAAATGTATCTAATAGGGAAACAGAGCTTGTCACTAGATATAGAAAGTACAAATTCCAAAGGTTTATTGCTACACTAGAGTTAACATATTTAAAGGAAAAAGCAGGTGACGAACCTTACATATTGTTGGGTGACAAGACTTAGATGATAAGTGCAAGGAAATTGGAATTGCCATTAGATGACAAAAATTGCCTTTCTTCAAGTCATGCCACGGTAATCTCCCATTCTGATGGTCCTTCACAAAGAAAATAGTTGGATGAAACTCAAAAGTGAATCAAATACTAATTAGCTAGATAGGCGGACGTTGGATGCCAAATGCATCTATATGTATGTGTTGGTTTGGAATCTGCCCACCCGATGGCTAGGATCATCCAATTTATATATTTTTAATCATATTTCATCAACAACAACAGGGGCAATTAAATGAACATAATGTAACTAATGACTTTAGGCATGTTGGACGATAGAAATATCGAACGACATCAGGTAAATAGGCGAGAATCACATCAATCAAACGAATTGAACCATCCGATCAATAGCACGCAAGATTGGAGGGTCGAGAATAACCAGAGAAAAATAAGTCCCTTGACACATGTAATAAAAGAAGATGCTTAGATTTTTTATACTTACGAAAAAAAAAAAAAAACACTTTCGTCCGACCATACAAGCCACTCAGTATATGAATTGTGAAATGGATGGTTATTACAAATGATACTCCCCATTTTCAAGGGGTAGGATGATCTGATCGCTACGGGTGGATTGCGTCCTACCCCACCTGTCTCCAGCTGGGAACGGGCAGGAGCTTTAAGTGGCCACCGTGATGTAGGGGTCTTATCCACACCGCCCATTCATTTTTTCATATAATTTAATTAGGGTATAAGCCCAAAATTGAGATAGATCCAAGGCTCAAGTCGACTGCACGTTGGGGATTAAACTCTTACCGTTGAAAACTTCTTTGGAACCACAGAAGTTTTGGATGGAGCTGATATTTGTGTTTTGTCTTCATCCAGGTCCATGTAACTTTGAAAACTTCTTTGGAACCACAGAAGTTTTGGAAGGAGCTGATATTTGTGTTTTGCCTTCATCCAGGTCCATGTAACTTTATGAATAGGTTGGATGACAAATAAACATCACAGTGGGCCCTAGAAAAAGGTATGTTCAGGGCATTTAACCAGTTAATCAGATTTTCCCCACCGTTAAAATGGGAATTAAAGTCCTAAAATCATCCTTATTATGAGAATTTGGAGATTTATAGGTGGTTGTTCATTGTTTTCTTTAATGTAGCATGTGGACCACCAGATGAGTGGGACGGCTGATTTTAGAGGCATGCACTGACAGGCAGCTAGTTGTACAGTTTTTTCATATACAGCTAGGGGTGTACATCGAGGCAAATGGAGTCGAGCTGGCCTCGGCTCAACCACTAGCTGACCTCAGCTCGAACTCGGCTTGGTTCGGTCCTCAAGCCTGACTAGCCAGCTTGGCTCGGTACTGTCAGCAACTTGAGCCAGTTTGAACTAAGTTTGAACCAAGATCGAGCCAAGTTCACCTGTGCAACATTTTCACAAAAACCTAGACTGCACCTTCAAAATCTCACTGTATTTGAGACAACAACAATGGTTTTACAAGTATTTTATCAAACACCTTCTAAGCAACATAAAAATCAAGAAAAAAAGGATATTGGTTTCATATACATACCTTCCTTGCCACCAACCACACTTCGTTGGGTCAATTCATCAAACACTCGGTGAACAACATCAATATCAAAGTAAATGAGTCACTGAATTGGTTCAATTCGAGTTTGATTCAAGCTGGGTTCGATCTGAGTCGAGTCGAGCTGGGGCAGCTCGAACTCATTTTCGAGCTCAAAAAATCAGCTCGACTCGGAGTAAACTCAGCTTTGAACCAAGTCAAATCAAGCTTTTTTGAGTCAAGTCGAGCAAGCTAACCGAGCTAGCTTGGTTCGTGTACACCTCTATATATAGCTAGTTGCAAGTTTGGGACACGGATTGCCTACCGAGTAACTCAACTAGCTTAGAAACTCTAAAGGCCCACCATGACGTCTGTGTTATCACGCTGTATATCTATTTTACCAGCTAACTCAAGTGACCCACACCATAGGAAACAATAGGGATAATGACATCCACAGTTGAAACCTTTATAGGGCCCATAGTGATGCGAGTGGGATAATGACATCATTGTTGAGACCTTCCTAGGGCCCACAGTGATATTTATTTGTCATTCAATCATGGTCACATGGACATAGATGAAGGGAAAACACAAATGTCAGCTTGATTTAAAATTTCAGTGGCCTTTAAAAAATTTTCAAACGGTAGACATTCATTCATTTCACATTATTTCTATTGGGGATTTGTACTGCGGAATCACACGGATCTAGATCTAGGATAGCAATCCAAGAGCAATAAGCAATCACAAGAGAGCACAAAGATTTAACATGGAAAAACCCTTGCGGAAAAAAAACCACTGCACAAAGCGACAGAAATCCACTATGAAATAGAAATTACAAGAGAGAGGACTTACCCGATTCGAACAACCTCGAATCTCAACCTTGCTACACCCTTTGATAACCCTAAAACCCTTTTAGGAACCCTTGAAAAACTTTTAGAAAGCTTTAGAATACTTTAGAATAGCCCTAGAGACCCCTATTTATAGTTTAGGAAACTCCACTTATGCACCTAGTCCGAAAAAGTACGGAAACCGCCTCAAATTTACGTAGTCTGTGCAGGATCTGCGTAACCTCGACTAGTCGAAGGAGGGCCTCGACTGGTCGAGCAACCCGCTCGACCGGTCTAGCCTGACCCTCGACTGGTCGAGCATCACGGACACCAAAAAAATCGAGCTCGCTGGACTTTGAGTCGAGCGAGTCTCGACGGGTCGAGTGGACCCTCGACTGGTCGAGCCATGCTCTTGACCAGTCGAGCGTCCCCAAAAAACAATGTCAGATTAAAGACATTCTGACAACAATCTCCACCATGTCTACAATTTTCAATCGTGTAACTTCTTGACCTCTTCTCTTATCTCTGCATCGCATCATAGTTTCAATCAACGCTTCTCGTGCATACTCCATCCTTCTTTTACGCCATCGCCAAGCCCAGAGAAGTTGCACAGAACTTAAAATTTTCTGTAGGAACGACCTTGGTGAGCATGTCTGCTGGATTCATGCTGGTGTGAATCTTCTCCAGAGTTACACCTCCTTCCTCAAGCACCTGTCGGATAAAGTGGTGACGAACATCAATGTGTTTAGTACGTGAGTGATAAACAAATTTTTTAGCTAAATTGATAGCGCTCTCGCTATTACAGTTAACCGGCACGGCCTCTTACTAAAGTCTCAACTGATTTATCATGCCCCTGAGCCAAACACCTTCTTTAAACGCCTCCATCATTGCCATATATTCTGCTTCGGTCGTAAAAAGATCAACCACGGATAGAAGCTTCGACATCCAACTAATTGCTCCACCCGCTAGTACAAACAAGTATCCTAAAGTAGACTTTTTAGAATCCACACTGCCTGCATAATCGAAATCCATATACCCTACCAACATTATTCCTATTTTTTCAAAAGTTAAGACATAGTCTTTCGTACCTCGAATGTATCGAAGTAGCCATTTCACCGCTTTCCAATGTTGCTTGCCGGGGTTTGACATGTATATGCTCACAACACCGATTGCTTGTGAAATATTCAGTCTCGTACAGACCATGACATACATTGAACTACCAACTGCATTCGAATAAGGTACATGAGACATAACCTGCTTTTCCTCATTTGATTTAGGACATTATTCTGAGGAAAACTTGAAGTGAGCCACGTGGGGAACGCTCACCGACTTTGCCTGGTCTATCCCATACTTGATCAACACTTTTTCAAGGTATTCTGCATGTGACAACCAAAGCCTGCTCCTCTTCCTATCTCTATGTGTATCTATACCGAGAACCCTCTTTGTAACCCCCAGATCTTTCATCTCGAATGTCCCTGATAACTGAGTCTTTAGTACGTTGATTTCAGACATTTCATAACAGGCGATCAACATACAGTATTAGGATGATGAATTTTCCATCACTCAGTGTCTTGTAATAGACACAGTGATTGTATTCACTCCGAGTAAATTTCTGACTCACCATGAAGAATCAAATTTTTTATACCACTGCTTAGACGACTGTTTCAGGCTGTACAACGACCTCATTAACCTACAAACTTTTTTCGCTGCCCCTTTAACTTCGTAGCCCTCTAGTTGTTTCATGTAGATCTGCTCTTCCAATTCCCCATGCAGGAATGCAGTCTTCACATTCATCTGTTCCAACTCGAGATCGTATTGGGCAACCAATGCTAACACGAATCTGATGGACACCTGCTTAACTACCAGCGCAAATATCTCCATGAAGTCGATTCCTTCTCTATGAGCATAACCCTTTGCTACCAACCTTGCTTTGTATTTATCATGTTTCCTTTTGAATAACCACTTGCATCTAATCACTTTTCGACCCACTGGAAGCTCTACCAGCTTCCATGTGTGATTTTTATGCAACGAGTCCCTCTCTTTATCCATAGCCGCCTTTCACTTTTCTGCATCAGGTTCATCAAGAACCTTCTGAATAGTAAATGGGTCCCTCTTATCTGTAATGAGGGCATATGCAGTATTAGAGTCGACCCTGTATTTTCCCGGTAACCTGCGATCACGTGGTGGATTCCTTCTCACAGGTGGCTGCTCCACCTGATCCTGTACCTTTGTCTTCGCATCTGTCTCTGCCTGAGTATTATCTGTGTCAATCTGGACGTCTACGATCACCCTTTCTGGTTCCTCTTGCTCCATTTGATCATTCTTGCGAAATAGGAAGCTTTCATCGAATCTGACGTCACGACGTATGACCTTATCGAATAACCTATAACCTTTCACACCAATGCTATAGCCAACAAAGATGTACTTTTTGGATCTATGGTCTAGCTTATTTATCTCAACTGATGGTACATGAGAGTAAGCTTCACAACCAAATATGCGTAGATCTGAGTAGTTGATTTTTTGACCACTCTATACTTCCTCTGAAATTTTACATTCAATTGTCATTAAAGGAGATTAGTTCACTAAATAACAAGCCGTGTTAACGGGCTCTGTCAATATGTTCTTGCCCAACGCGGCATTACTTAACATGCATTTGACCCTCTCCAGGAGAGTCCGATTCATTCGCTCAGCCACATCGTTTTGCTTGGGCGTGTGCGTACTGTGTTGCGCCTGATGATCCCTTCATCCTTATAATACTTATTAAACTCAGTAGAAGTAAATTCTCCACCACTGTCAGTCCTTAAAACCTTTATTTTCCGCCCTGACTATTTTTCCACAATTGCTTTCCATTGTTTGAATATGGTGAAAACTTTTGATTTACGTTTCATGAAGTAAACTCAAACTTTCCTGGAGTAGTCGTCAATGAATGAAACAAACTATGATGACCCCCCAATGAAAACTTCTGGCGATGACCCCTATACGTCAGAGTGCACATAATCAAGCACTCCCTTACTAACATGTTTTCTATATTTAAAAGACAATTTAGATTGTTTACCATATATACAATGCTCGCATATATTTAAATCAGAATTTTTTAAAGCTGGAATCAAACATCGATCAGAAACTACCTTCATGCCTCGCTCGCTCATGTAGCTTATACAGGCATGCCACATACGTAGAGACGTGGAGTCTGTAATAGCTACTGCCGCTCCACTTGCTGAGGTGCTCCCAATCAACTTGTAAAGGTTTCCTTGCCTCTGCGCTCTCATAATCACGAGTGCCCCTTTTGAAACTTTAAGGACACCATCAATACCGGTGAACTTGCACCCTATAGCCTCGAGTGCACCGAGAGAAATCAGACTTTTCTTCATATCAGGAACGTGCCTGACGTCAGTCAAGGTATGCTCCATCCCATCAAACATCTTGATGCTCACCGTGCCAATAGCCACAACATTACAGGCATTGTCATTGCTGTTGAGGGCATTAATGGTCTTGAATGTGTATGAAGGTTAGGAAAGATACCGTCATCCGACCATGCCAAGGAGACGATGGTGAACAACAGGGCTTCCTGACATCATAAACATAAAAGGAAAGGAGCATGCTCAAAGCTATCGCAGACCCATTGTAATTTTAGTCACAACAGACCATTAAAAACTAAAAACATTCCCTTAATTAAACTAAAATCAACATCAGTTCAATCTAAATAAAAGGCACAAGTAAATAGTTCTCCCATCATGCTACAAGCTTCACCTCTTAGCCCTAGCTAAGAGGTTCAGCCACGCATGATAGACATGACGTGGCTAGTTCCCTTAAAACAAAAATAAAAATAAATAAATAAAAACTACAAACTCTCTCTCTGCTCCTGACGTCTCCTCGTGATGTATATATGATATCTGCTCCGTTCATCTTGTTCCCCATGTACTTTAAAGGGCTGATACCAAAATTGAAGTACATCCAGATCTTGGGTGGGTCCTGAATCATTATTTTATGGGCTGATCTATCCATTAGGCTGCTTCCACAAAGATCCAACGGATGAATTTCGACGTGTACGGTTAATATATGGTCTTTAGGTCTTGTATGAAGTTTCGAGCTAAACGGATGGTGAGAACCCTGTGATCTTACATTCTGGACCAGTTTCGGGCTATTTTTAACGTGAACGGCTTGATTTCCTCGGATCCCTGGCTTGTGAATTCGTTAATCTTGGTCCTCTGGAGTTCGTCCCCTGCTCTGGTGACTTCCAAGTGTCAAATCCACGCTTTTAATACTTTTTTTCAGTCAACGCTCCTAATTACATCCTACAATAAAAACATGATTAAAATATATCATAAACAATGTTATGTTCGTAAATTCATGTAATAACTAGGGTCTAATATGCAATATTTGACCCTCAACAATTGCCCATAAAAACTTGTCCACCATTACATTCCTTATAACTGGTAACTAACTCTAATGAGGAGTCATGTGATAAGATGCTCTTGTGTCAAGTATCCACTCGTCTTTATGATTGTCGTGTAAGTGACCAATCATGGAAACAGACAGAACATCACCACAACTTGATTCTTCATCAGATGTGGCTACATTGGCCTTCTTTGTTTTAGGATTTCTATAATCCTTCTTCATGTGTCCAGACAACCCACAATTCCAACACTTTAATTTTCCTTTGCCCTTGCCCTTGGATTTGGATCTAGGTCTTGAAGACCCTGTACCTCGCTCAGAATCTCTGCCCCTTGTAATCAGTACATCGGAAGATGCCCCCATGTCACCGTTTAGCTTTCTCATAGCCTTCCCTCGAAGGGCTGAGATAACGGTGTCAACACTTAGGGTTTTATTTGTGGTGCACATCGTATCCCTGAAAGACTCATATGATGCAGAAAGAGAATTCAACAATATACATGCCTGTTCCTCATCTTTGACCACTTCCTCCATATTCAGCAATTTGCACATCAATTTATTAAAGTTGCTGATATGGGCTTCTAGATCTCCACCCTCTGCCATCTTGAAGGTATAACACTATAGCTTCAAGTGTAGGCGATTTTCAGAGGACTTCTTTGCATAGATATGCTCTAATTTCATCCATAAACTAGCCACAGTTTTCTCCCTCAAAACATTATAGAGAACCTCATCCGTGAGACATAAACGGATAGAGGTTAAAACATTACTATCAAGGTTTTTCTATTTATCATCTTTCACGGTAGATTTTCTCTCCTTAAGAGCCTTAATCTCGCCTTGCTTGGTTAACAGGCTAAGCATTTTAACCTTCCATAACTCAAAATTATTTTTGCTAGAGTACTTCTCAATATCAAACTTACCGTTTCCCATTATTACTAATCCTATAGATTCAGATCTGTGCCCCAACGATTGCTCTGATACCACTTGTTGGAGATTTGTGCTACATAATCACACAGATCTAGATCTAGGATAGCAATCCAAGAGCAACAAGCAATCACAAGAGAGCACAAAGATTTAACGTGGAAAAACCCTTGCGGGAAAAAAATCAATGCACAAAGCGACAGAAATCCACTATGAAATAGAAATTACAAGAGAAAGGACTTACCCGATTCGAACAACCTCAAATCTCACCCTTGCTACACCCTTTAATAACCCTAAAACCCTTTTAGGAACCCTTGAAAAACTTTTAGAAAGCTTTAAAATACTTTAAAATAGCCCTAGGGACCCCTATTTATAGTTTAGGAAACTCCACTTACGCACATAGTGCGAAAAAGTCTGGAAACCGCCTCAAATTTATGCAGTCCACGCAGGATCTGCGTAAACTCGACTAGTCGAAGGAGGGCCTCGACTAGTCGAGTAACCTGCTCGACCAGTCGAGCCTGACCCTCGACTGGTTGAGCATCAGGGACACTAAAAAAACTGAGCTCGCTGGACTTTGAGTCGAGCGAGTCTCAACGGGTCGAGTGGACCCTCGATCGGTAGAGCCATGCTCTCTACCAATCGAGCGTCCCCAAAAAACAATGTCAGATTAAAGACATATTCTGACAACAATTTCATGTGGTATGGCTCGCTTGAGCTTTGGATATGCTTCAATTATAGGGTCATGTCCTAAACTAAGTTGGTAAAATGAATGGATGAGCGAGAATAAGACACACACATCATGATGTGCTCAGGTGGGGTTTACTCGCTATGCAATGGGCTTACTATCAAGGGAGTAGATTAGGTGAGACCCTGGACTCACCCAAGCCGATATTTGTGTTTTTCTTTCATCCATGTCTGTGTGACCTTATGAATAGGTTGGATGGCAAATAAACATCATGGTGGGTTTGAGAAAGGTTTTAACAGTGACCATCATTATCTCCACTACTTTTTGTTGTGTGGTCCACTTGAGTTTTAGATTTACCTCATTTTTTTGCCCATTTGCAAAAATGATTTGGCAAAATGGATAGATAGTAGGGACATAACACATACATCACAATCGGGCCACAAAAGTTGGCAATGTCCACACACCACAAGGGTTAGAGGTGTGTGGCGCCACACCACTCAATCCGCTTTCGAAGCAGATTGCCTTGACGGTGTGTTGACCTCACTAGGTTCTATGGGCCCCACCATGATGTATATGTTATATTCGCACAATCCATTCATTATTTTTTTGGATCATGTTAGGGCATAAGCCCAAAAATGAGACAGGTCCAAAGATCGGATCAAATGCCTATCATTGAAAACTTCTTAGGAACTATAGGAGTTTTGGATTAAGTTGATATTTATGTTTTCCCTTCATCTAGTTTGGGTGACCTTATGAAAAGGTTTAATGGCATATAAATATCATGGTGGGCCTTAGGAAGGTTTGAATGCTAGGCATCATTGTCCCCAGTACTTTCTGTGGTGTGAATGTGATCCACTTAAGTTTTAGATCTGCCTCTTTTTTTTTTTTTTTTTTTTTCTCGTGTTGTAAAATGATCTCGTAAAATGGATGAATGATGTGGATATAACATATATATACGTCATGGTGGGCCCCACAGGACTTGAACCTGGTGACATCAACACACTTGGCACAACCCTCCATTTTCGAGCAGCGTCTCCCTTTACCATTCAACTTAGGCGGTTAACAGGTTATCTGCATCTCTACAAGTAGATTGAGCAGCCCGACCTCACCTAAGACAGGCGTGGCCCTTACTGTGGGGCCCGCCTTGATGCATGTATTCTAAATTCACACCGTACATATGTCTTTCCAGGTCATTTTAGGGGATGAGCCAAAAAAATGAAGCAGGTCCAATTCTCAAGTGGACCATATCATAGGAAACAGTAATGATTAACCATTAATGAGCCACAAAAGTTTTGGATCAAGACGATAGTTTTCCATCTTCATCCAGGTTTATGTGACCTTATCAACAAGTTGGGTGGAAAATATACATTAGGGAAACATTATGCGGTTGGCCTAGGAAGTTTTTAATAGTAAGACATTCAATCACCAATGTTTCCTATGGTACGGTCCACCTTAGGGGTAGTTCGGCACCATGAATTTGGGAGGATTTGAGGGGATTTCAAATCACCCATCTGCTTGGTACCATAAAGCAACTAGGGATTTTGAATCCTCTCAAAAAGAGGATTTGAAATCCAAGGTGGAAGCTAAGTTTACATCTTAAAATTCTCCCATGAGTCGCATGTGTCATTAGGCTACTAATCTATAGGGTACATGGCCCACTATGATATCACAAAACAATCAGATTATCAACTACACTAAAATTACTTCAACAAGATGATCTACGGGATCCAAACATTAATGTCCATGTAAAACAACGGTTAAAAATCGTTGGTTAGTCACTCAGACGTGATCCTGTGCTTGTGGCCCATTTGAGACTTCTTTTTTGTCAATAAAAGTGGACTCATGCCACGAAACTTTCATTAATCTTGAAAATTTACAGCCTTACAAGTGGGTCCCAACAAAAAGGTTCCGAACCACACCTAACATATAGCCACAAGCTCCAGAAGATAAAAGACCATCAGGAAGGAATCCTGAATCCTCTATCCACCTCATACCACCACTACCTCTATACACCAAGAAACCAAAGCAGAAAAGGAAGGGGGGGCGATGGAGACCACGTCCGATCATGAGCACCTAATGGCCCCAAGGCCAGCATTATCCAAAACAAGAGCACCCCTCACTAACCTCGAGAGGTCTGAACAAGATCTAAAAATTCTGTTTGGGCATCCATCACTTACCTTTCTTACCAATGCGTTGGCCACTGAGTTCCCCTCACGATAAATATGGTTGAAAGTGAGATTGAGATTCTAGTGAAATTGTTGAATAGCTCCCAACTTATATCAAATGTTCCAAGATATGTTTGCCTGAGGCTCGTCTACCGCATTTATAATGATCGTGGAATCAATTTCTACAATAATGTTGGAGAAGCCCGGTTGGAACATATTATTATAACATCTAACATGGCTTGAGCCTCTGCAATCGTATTCGTGTAGTGCCCGTAGTATCCGTGGAAAGCAAAAATGGTCTTGCCACGGTGCTCCCTACAAACTCCCCCACCTCCACTCTCTCCTGGGTTCCCTTTAGATGAATCATTAACATTCAACTTCAGCCAGCCTTTCGGAGGTCTTGACCATCTGACTATGATGGGTTTGCCAACAAGAGGAAGATTGACATTAAAGATCCTTAGGGACCGAAGGATGATACTATCTGCCATGGAGATCCTGTTCGGGACAGAGATGGAAGATCCAATTTCCCCCACCTCCACTCTCTCCCGGGTTCCGCTTAGATGAACCATCAACGTTCAACTTCAGCCAGCCTTTCGGAGGTCTTGACCATCTAACTATGATGGGTTTGCCAACAGGAGGAAGATCGACATTAGAGATCCTTAGGGACTGAAGGATGATACTATCTGCCATGGAGATCCTGTCGGGACAGAGATGGAAGATCCAATTTCTCTCAACCAGCGAGAAACGTTGGATATGATTAGTTTTCCTGACATGGTGTGCATTATTTCTGTTGTTTCATATCTCCCAGATGATAATGCTAGGGATGAGGCTAGTAAGAAGGGATATTCTAGTTTTTTTTTTTTTGTTTTCTCTGGAAGTCCACGAGTGAATTCTCTGGAATATAGATTGATTGGGAGATGAGTCCATATCAAAGAGCCGATCGAAATGGCCCCAAACATAATGTGCAATGCTGCTGAGGCTAAACAAGTGGTCCAAATCCTCCACCGCCCCATGCCCGTGACCCAGGTTTGCGTTCAGATATTGTCCCCTATTTAGCTAAGTAGGCTGCTGGCCGACAATGGAGACCCCAGTCCCTCATTGAGAAGCAATAGGGGTGGAAGAAGGGGCTGGCCGGAGTGTGGGATTTATCCTGCAACATTCACATCTTGACGCTAGAGATATACCGAACCTCTGAACCGCCATATCCATAGGAACCGCTCCATGGGTGATTTTCCAAGCAAATATACCCATCTTCAGGGGGAGAGCTTTGTTCCAAATCCACTTAATCCAATGAAGATTGGGCTGATGTTGTCTGATCCCATTCCATGCTGATTTGATGGAAAATTTACCTGATGCAGATAGGTCCCAGATCATTCTATCTGTCATGTTAGATAGGGCTATTGGGGTAGCAAAAACGGTCTGCATTGTTGCTGGAGAGATTATGTGTTGGACTTCAGACAGGTTTCTTGTACCAGGCTGGGAGAATAAATCCCTAACTGTGGCATTCAACAAATGCAGCGGAATGGGTCTCTCAGTTGCACCAGTGAGCAGCCCTCTTCTCGTGCAATTGTGGTTCCAAAAATTGATTATACCTTCTCTAACTAGCCATCTGGAGTGATGCATTGTAAATGATAAAACTCTGAAAATCTCCTTCCAACTTGAAGAAGAGGCCGATCCATTCAATTCTTTGTTAACTAGAAGCTTCTGAAAATATTTTGTTGAAATGAGGTTGGCCCATATATAGAGACGTCCCCTGGAGCAGCTGCCATCCCATTTTTATTCTGAATGCACGCGTAATATCATCAAAGCTTCTGATGCCGAGACCTCCCTCGTGGAGAGGTGTACATAATTTAGACCATTTGACCCAACGTCTCTTGTTACGTTTATCAGAACTGCCCCAAAAGAAGCTAGCAATAGCTCTTTCAAGCACTTTACTGACTGATTTTGGGATGCTAATGGCTGATAGCGTGTGGATAGGAATGCTGGATGGCTCATCCGAGACTTGGAAATTCATCATTTTCGGCTAAAGTATGTATTTCAACAGGCTTATTACAATCATTGCGTCAAACATTACGTACATATACTGATTAAGAATATTAAAGTTGATTTAGTAATTAAATTAAAACTCTTGTAAATATACTTTATATAGCTACTTTTGGACTATAGAGGACTATGAAGTCATTCGCAACTTGAGGATTTGATCTCAAATCCATGGGGCCCAACAAGGCCTTGTACTTGGATCTTCTTCATTTTTTGGCTGATGCCCTAAAATGATAGGGATCGAGAAACGGATGGACAACATGGATATGGAATAAATACATAAAGGTGGGTCACACCTAATCTAGTCCCCCACCATGTGGCTATCTACCATTACATCTGCATGGACCATTCACATGGCTTGATGAAAACCATATAATTGTGGGAGCGGATTGCTTGTATGGCCATATGATTAGGCCATGTAGGGCTCACAAAGATGTCCCTGACAAATCCACTCCATCCATCTGTTTTGCAAGACCACAGTAGCACAAGAGTCCAAAAGTTAGGTAGATGAAAAACTCATGTGAACCATACCACATGAAACAATGGAGATTGAACACCTGGATGATATTTGTGCCTATAGTTTATTTTGATGGGATATCCATATCAAGGTGGGCCCCACATAATGATGAATGGCCATATCCAAGGCGGGCCCTGCATGATGGATGGCCAACATCAATGGTGGGGCCATGGATGATCCACATCAAAGGTGGGTTCCACATGATGGGCAGTGGAGATTGAAGGTGGGCCCCACATGATAGATAATGTATTTTGATGGTCACCCCACACGATGCATGACCCACATCAAGGTGGTCCCCACACAATGGATGGTTCACATCAAAGGTGATATGATGAATGGCCCACATCCAAGGTGGGTCCCACTAATGGATGACCCACATTGAAGGTGGGGCCCACATGATGGACGGTCGACATCAAAGGTGGGCTCCACACTATGGGCGGTGGATATTAAAGGTGGGCCCAATATGACGGACAATAACATTGATGGTGGGCCCCACATGATAGATGAACCTTTTTTTTTTTTTTGAAAGCAAAGACTCCGAATATGCACATATTATATAAAGAGTATATACACAGCTACTAATTCCTATCGCAATGGCTGGCCTGTGAAACAAAAGAGTATTTCATGGATTTAGTATGATGGGTTATGAGTCATGTCTCCCTATCATAAACATAACGACTACAACGACAACATGGTTAGTATAAGACGTGATCTTTTCCGGTTAAGTAGACAGAAGAGCCAATGGCAGTGAGCTAGCATCCCTTTTCCCTGGTAGACCAACTGCAATCAAAACAAGCACTACTGAGAAATGTTAGAACCGAGTGGAATGCAATTTTGAGTACAGATAGCAGTTTACCCATTGTAGCAAAAGAACCTTCATTTCCAAAGTTTGACGAATTTGTCGTGGCTCGCAGAAGCCACCAACCCTGTCATGTTTGACACCGCCAAGGCAGCAATCAGCCCCTCATGCGCAGACAGCGTCATGGTCTTGTTCTCAGCCATGTTCCAGAGCTCTAGAGACTGGTAACAACCAATGACCAGCAATGAAGGATAAGTTGGGTGGAAAACACAGGAGTGGAATTTGTTGCCGTTACAGCTCAAGTCATGGACGCACTCGCCTTCACTCCCAGAGCCAAGTGACCATACCCTGACTGACTCTTCACTAACAGATGCTACATAATCGCCTGTGGGATCCCAACACACAGAATGGACAGGCTTTGTGTGTCCCTGTAATGAATGCCGACAAGCTTGAGTCTCAACATCCAGTATTGATACAACATTTTCAGCAGCAGCCGCAAGGTACCTACCAAGACGGGGCTGGAATCTGATGTGGGTTTTCCCACCCTTGAAGACTCTAGCACAGCTACCATTATTAATACTCCAGTACCGTATTTCACTGTCCCCGTCACAAGAGCAGATGAGATCCTCTTTGTTCGGGTGGAAGTCCAGGGACATAACAGAGGCAGAATGTCCAGTGAAGGTGCGAAGTGAATAGCCTGGATTGTCAGCATCCCAAAGCCGGACAGTTTTGTCAAAAGAAGAGGTAGCCAGTCGAGGCATGCTTGGACTGAAACGAACGTCAGTAATCAACAAAGAATGCTCTTCCAGTGCAGTCTTTGGCTTTAAAGTCTCCGTGTGCCACAACACAGCCTTTTTATCAAGGCCACCGCTAGCAAGCAGCTTTCCATCTGATGAAAAGTGGCAGCACACAACTCTACTTGAGCTTGCTCGGATACAACCAACCTCAGTAAATGTGAACCCTTTGCTGACATCCATGCAGCGGCCAACTGTATCTCTGGGGTCTGCATCGTCATGAGATAATAAGAATGACTCCACGTTATCATCCAAAGAACCATCCTCCACGAATCTATCCATATCAGCCTGCAATTCAATATCTTTATCATCCCACAATTGATTCGATGGTGAAGTAAGAGTTCCAGGTCCATCAGAGCCAAACATACTCAATGGCTTTGATGAGCTACCATTATGAGGCAAAGAAGGCATTGAAATCACATCTCCCGGCCGGTGTATGAGTGGAGGGTGTTGAGGGAGCTGAACTTGGAGAGGGTCCGGTCAATGTGGCATGATAGATGAACCTTATCAATGTGGGCTCCACATGACGAAGGTCCACATCGAAGGTTGGTCCTAATGATGAATGACCCACATCCAATGGCGGATTCCCCTTGATGGACAACCTACTTTGAAGTTGGGTCTTGCATGATGGATGGTCCACGTTAAAGGTAGGCTGACATGATGTATGACCACATCGAAGGTAGGCGTCTCATGATGAATAGCCCACATCAAAGGTAGCCTCACAAGGAAGATGATCCACATTGAAGGTAGGCCCCACACAATGGATGATTCACATTAAAGACAAGGCCAAGGTAGGCCCAATATAATGAAAGTCCACATGATGGCTGATGGATATTAAGGGTGAACCAAACAAACTTTTGAAACAAGTACTCATGTGATGTTGGAAACCAAACATATATATACTTTTCTACTGTTTGATTTATAAGTATGTTGCTTACCAAATATACTTATTTTCTGAATAATTAAAAACCAAGATAAGTTATTTAGGCATAAGTAGCTTAAGTAACTTAAGATCCAAATACTTAAAAAGCCTACTTAGATTCTAATTGAAAGCAAACCTTATGTTATATCCGTGATTGTTAGTCATACTAGGTAAATGGTAGATATTAACATATGTACTTGTGTGATTAATATGGACTCTTTTCCCATTTCAATTTTCCTAACTTATAGTTATAACATTGGATTAGTATGACAACAGGTTAAGCAGTTGTGTAGATGAAATCCATGAATAGTGAATTGTCTCTCCCACCGTGTAAGGCAAAGATTCGAATTGTTAAATGAGAAGTCATTACATAAATTAGGGCCATTGCAAGTTTAAAAGCGCAAGAAAAATAACTTTATTACCGTTCATTGAAAAATCACAATATAATCGAGTGGTTTATAGGCCTAAAAGTGATTTACAATATTCAGCTTGGTATTTAATTGAGCACCATGAGTTCCTCAATTATTTATTCTTCACCACTCACAAATACCATAGTATCACATTACTTCTTAGATAAATGGTTGTTGGATGCAAGAGAACTCTTGTATTTGGTCTGCCAAAAATCATTTTTACTATGTCGTATCCACCCAATTTGTCATCTAGTATGTCGATTATTGGAAATGCCCAGAGATCCTAATTGGTGACTGAGCCCATCTCCTCCATCACCTACTCTCTAATGAAAAGATTTTATAATTATAAAGTTGGGTAGTCCATATCATTAATAACATTCCCAATCCTTACTAACCCATCTAACTTAGCCTCGATGCCTGTTGTAAGTTGCTCCCTCATAGTGCTTCTTTGTACTCTCTTTAATTTTAATATCTTTACTTAAGATTCTAACTGCTTAAAACTCTTCTATCAACAATGCTTTAAAAACAATTTGTTAAATAGTCTCAAGAAAGTTATGATGAAATTAAAGTTGTTAATTAGAAAAAAATAAAATAAAAAAAAAAAAAAAAAAAAAAGAAAAAAGGAAAGAGAGATAAGGCAAAAAGAGAAGTTCATCTATTTGGTGGGAGGTCCTTCACCATAAGCCAATACTCATGCTTTGGTCTCTGTTGTATTAGATGTAAATGAATTCATTCCAGGTAGCTCTCTCTCTCTCTCTCTCTCTCTCTCTCTCTCTCTCTCTCTCTCTCTCTCTCTCTCTCTCTCTCTCTCTCTCTCTCTCTCTCTCTCTCTCTCTCTCTATATATATATATATATATATATATATATATATATATAGTCATGCTCACTTGCGCACCTTCGCACATGCACACCTTTGCACATGTGTCATTGGCATCTAATTCGAATGGTCCATGTGATGCGGAATCCCATAAAACCTCAAGGAAAAAAATTTCACCCTGATCTAAAATATAGGTGGGCCATAACAAAGAAAAATGCAAATCAAGGGAGGAAACTGGTTTAACTGTTCATGGCCCACTAAAGTTTTGGATCAAAGTAAAAATTGGGCCTAGGAGGTTTCATGAGGTGCCTCTTCACATAGACTGTTCAGATTTTGGAGTCACACCACGTATCGCACGAGTTTCATATAGACTGGTGTGGAGCTGATCATTCTATATATATATATATATATATATATATATATATATATATATATATATATATAATAGGAAAAGGTACTATGCGCTCGAGCGTAAAGCGGTCATCCGTGAGGTCGAGCTGTGTGGGCCCCACAGTGATGCCTTTCGAAGATCCACACCGTCCACCAGATGCACGAGCCCAGAGTGGGCCCACACAGCCCAAAATCAGCCGTCCACGTAACTCAGGTGGGCCATATCATCAGAAAACATAAGTATACACGTAAAAAGATGTAAAAACACTTGGTGTGCCCCACCTGAGTTGTGGATACCACCTAAAACTTGGTATAAAATTACATTCAAGTGGGACACACATGATGGACGGTATTGATCATAAAAAAACGTCTCGAAAGGTCCCCACAAATGGTTTTGAATGTTTCAATGGTGCACGGCTCCTCTCAACTTCTATACGTGGTGTGGCCCACAAAAGTCACGGATTGACTTGATTTTCAGCCGTGTGGACCCCCTATGGAATGGTGCATCTGACTGAGGGGGTAGATTTTCGAACGGCATCACGGTGGGGCCCACATCAGCTCGACCTCACGTACGACCGCTTTACGCTCGAGCGCATAGTACCTTTTCCCATATATATATATATATATATATATATATATATATATATATATATATATATATATATATGCACACACACACGAGGTTGAGCTATGTGGACCCCATCATGATGCGTGTCGAACATCTACCCCATCAGTCAGATGCACGATTCCATAGTGGGCCTAAGGCTTAAAATCAAGTCAATTCGCGACTTTTGTGGGCCACACCACTTACAAAGTTGAGAGGGGTTACCCTCAATTAAAACATTCATAATCATTTTTTGGGCCCACCGTGATGTGGTTCACAAATTCAACCCATCCATTATGTTTGTTCCACTTGGATGAGGGGTTAGACCAAGTTTCAGACGTATCCAAATTTCATGAAGTGGGCCCCACCAAGGCTTTTTATATGTTTTAGACAAGTCTTCAGATGATTTTAAATGGTATGACCTAACTGGGTTCCGTATACGAATGATTTTTAGGATATCCCATAATTTAAAGGGGACCAATCAAATGTACAGTGTTGATGTTCAATACACATCATGGTAAGGCCCACACAGCTCGACCTTATGGGAAGTTCCCACATAGAACCTTTTCCACACACAGTGTGTGCGTGGAAAATGGTTCTATATATGCCGTAAAGCTAATGGGGACTTTCCATGAGGTAGAGTTGCGTGGGCCCCATCGTGATGTGTGCCAAACATTTACCCCATCAATCAGATACAAAATTCCATGGAGGGCCTGGTGCTTAAATATGAAGTCAATCCATGACTTGTGTGGGCCACATGCATACAAAAGTTGAGAGGGGTTATCCTCCCATTAAAACATTCATAATTATTTGTTAGACCCATTGTGGAGTGGTTCACAAATCCACCGTGGTGTGGTCCGTTCGTTTGGTGATTTCGTTGTAATACTCTAGCCTAAAGATAAGACTGAACCAAAGATCAAGTGGACCACATTGTAAAAAACAATGGGTGATTGAACATTTACCATTGAAACCCTTTTGGGGTCTCATAAGTTTTGCATCGATATAATATTTCATTTTCCTCTTTATCCAGGTCTGTGTGACCGCATGAACAGATTGGATGGGAAATAAAGGTTATGATGGGCCTTACAAATATTTTAATGGTGAGAATCATTGTCCCACTTCTAATTATGATGTGATCCACTCGAGCTTTGGATATGACTTATTTTTGGGCTTAATCTCTAAAATAATCTCACCAAATAGATGAACGGTGTGGATATACTAAATACTTTATTGTGAGCCCATATAACTTTGATCTCTTTTGATCCGTTGCTTGCTGCCCGAGCTCGAGGAGCGTCACTCGTCTCACGACACATACGCATGCCGGTGGTTTGTGGTACACTCAGCTAATCCCTTTTCGGAAACGGATTGGCTACTCCCCTGACACCAGCTCCATGGCCGGTGGTGGGTGCTCTGTGGGCCTCACCATGATGTATGTGTTTCATCCATTTCGTTCATCCATTTTTACAGACCATTTTATTGCTTGATCCCAAAAATGAGAGCGATGTAAATCTCAGGTGGACCACACCACATGAAAACAATAGTGATTGGATATCAACCATTAAAATCCTCCTAAGGCCCATTATACTGTTTATTTGACATCCAATCTGTTGATTACGTCATACAGACCCAGATGAAGAGAAAAAAAAATAAAAATAAATCAGCTTGATCAAAAACTTTTATAGCCCCAAAATGTTTTTAATGGTCGTCGCTCATTCAACACTATTTCCTGTAATGTGGTCTTGAGATTTGGACATACCTCATTTTTAGACTCATATTGTAAAATGATCCGTAAAAATAGATGGATGGGATGGATGAAACACATACATCATGGTGGGCCTACATAGCACCGACCAACTGCCATTGGCTGGTGTCATGGGGAGTAGCCAATCCGCTCCCTCCACTTTCAGTTAAAAAGGGAAGCAGACTGGCTGGTGTGTTAACGTCACCAAGTTTCATGGGTCCCATCATGAAGTATGTGTTATATCCCAACCGTCTTTCTATTTAGCGAGCTTTGTAGCAAGGTTTGAGCTTAAAAAAAAAAAAAAAAAAAAAAAAAAAAAAAAAATAAGACATATCCAAAGATCAAGTGGATTACACTGCAAAAAGCAGTGGGGGAATGAATGTCTACCATTAAAATCCTTCCAGGGTCAAAAAAGTTTTGGATCAATATGATATTTGTTTTTCCTCTTCATCCAGGTCTGTGCAGCCTTATGAACAGATTGGATGGAAATTAAATCGTAATGGTAGGCCCTGCAAATGTTTTTATGGTGAGAATCATATACCCACTGCTATTTGTGGTGTGGTGCACTTAAGCTTTTGATCTTAATAATTTTTGGGGTCATACTCTAAAATGATCTCGCAAAATGGATGAACGGTGTGGATATAATAAATACATCATTTTGGGGGCTATTCGACTTTGATCTCCTTTGAGCCAATAAGGAGTCGTGGAACGGCAGCGATCGTCTTCGCACGACATATACCCACACCAGCTAGATTGGTGGTGTGGGTTACACCAGCCAATCCGCTTCTCAGTTAAAGATGCAAGAATCACATCAATCAAATGATTGAACCTTCTGATCAATAGCATGCAAGATTGAAAGGTCAAGATCGAGCAGAGAAAAACAGATCCAATCATAAACTCGATCGATGCAAATCCTAAACCGGAGCTGCCTAGGATTGTTTATGTTTATAAAAAACCACTTTCGTCAGACGATGCTGGCCAATCAACGTATGAACTGTGAAATGGACGGTTTTATATATATATATATATATATATATATATATATATATATATATATATATATATATATATATATATGGAAAAGGTACTATGCGCTCCAGATGCGTTTCGAACATCTACCCCATCAGTCAGATGCACCATTCCAGCGTGGGCCTGGGTCTCAAAAATCAAGTCAATCCGTGACTTTTTTGGGCCACACCACATACAGAAGTTGAGAGGGGTTGTGCACCATTAAAACATTTATAATCATTTTTTGGGCCCACCGAGATGTGGTTTACAAATCCAGCCCATTCATTATGTGTGTCCCACTTGGATGAGGGTTCAGACCAAGTTTCAGATGCATGTAAATTTCAGGTGCATCCCACCAAGTGCTTTTATATGTTTTTGGCATGCCTTCACATGATTTTAGATGGTATGGCCCACCTGAGTTCCGTATACGGTTGATTTTTGGGATATCTCATAATTTAAAGGGGACCCATCAAATGCACGGGTAGATGTTCGACACGCATCACGGTGGGGCCTACACAGCTCGACCTCATGGGAGCTTATCGTGAGGTCGAGCGCATAGTACCTTTTCCCAATATATTCTTAAAAAAAATCCCAGCATTCAAAAGGAATAGGATCCCTCTCCTCATAGGTAATGATAATAAAGCAGTAGAAAGAAGCATACCAGAATGAAAGGAGTGCTGGTAAAAAAGACGGAAGGAAGATAGACTTCTGCAATCAGTCGGAAAAACAAGCACTTTGGTGAGACGATGCTAGCAGGCAATCATCAGTTCCTTATAAGTCATGATAAAACGGTTGATAGAAGCCTACCAAAACGAATGCAGAGGTTGTGAAAAGAGGAAGAAGGAAGATGACTTCTGCAATCAGTAAGAGAGAGATTGGAAATGGCTAAGCCAGCATATAAAGAACTTTTAATTTTAAAAATAAATAAATAAATAAATAAATAAAAAGGCAGGTAAAGCATCTTTTTTAAAGGAGAGATGACTTTAAAAAAAATAAATAAATAAAATAAAATAAAATAAAAAAGCAGGTAAAGCACCTTTTTTAAAGGAGTGATGCTCGGCGCTGGAAATTTATCTATATGAGGTGAACGCAGGTAATTTACCTATCGGCGGTGTACCTGCAATGAATCTATCAATTTGACGCGGATTTATGAGAAAGCCTTTCCTGCGCTAAAAACTTAGGTGGGCCCACCATGATGTTTGTGATAAATCTAACTCGTCCATTCCTTTTTTAAGCTCATTTCAGGCCATGGGGCCAAAAATGAATCTGATCCAAGACTCAAGTGATCCGAAAACGTGAGGATTGAACATCCACAGTTGAAATATTCGTGGGCCAAATAAGTTTTGAATCAGGATATTATTTGTTTTTTTAGTTCATCCCAGCAGTAACGACATTATAAACGGTATGGATTGCCTGTAAACAGCACTGTCGAGCCCAAGGAAGTTTCAACGGTTGAAATTTTCCTAACCGTTTCAACGCAGGAGGTCTAGAGGCTTTTGCAGGAAATCCGCTTCCTATCCATTTCCCATGAAATAATAATAAATTCTCAACTGTTCATTAGGTAGAAACACATTAATTTCATGGGCTACCATGCAATCTTCACACCAATGCAATCTATTTGTTAGGCTCATCATGGATTGTGTGTGTTTCTAAAGAATCACATTGGTTAGAAAATCTTAAAAAGCCAATCCATGAGGGATAGATATTAAAAATAAGGCAAGTAAAGATGGATTGGATCATCCCATCACTGTAATTTTTGCATGGTTTCCTTAGGCTGTGGACGGCTAAAACAAGAGTAATGAATCCGACCGATGGATGGCAAAAGTGAAACAAACGAACGGATACGCCCGTTTGGTCGTATTCGCTTTTTAAAGAGCGGGGCTGACACAAATTGCATATGACAGAAAGTTCTTGTCCTGAGAAGTTAGGTTGGTACACATGTAGTCGTGCATTAGTAGTAAACTTAGTGGTAAACTCACAAGAAATTTAACAGAGGGCATAGATTCTAGCAGCACTGGTGGGTAGGGGTGTACACGGGTCGGGCCGAGTCGAACTGGCCTCAGCCCATCCAGGCCCGTTCAACAGCCACACAAGTTCGAACCGGACCGGGCCTGGTCACATAACATCTCTAGCCAACCAGCGGCCTCCGATTTCGGGCCGAGTTGGGCTGGCTCGAACCTTCAGTTGGTTCGTTGAACCGAGTTCAAGTTCGAACCTTGAGTTCGTATGGTTATATTTGAACCTTACGGCAAGTTTATGGGAAGGGCTTTGGCAAGTAATCGCGTCCCATTACAATTTACAAGTTCATGAGAGAGATGATATATTATAATTTTACTACATTTACATATATTTGACAAAGCATAAAATAAAACATTTTATACTGAACCGAATACATCCATATATTAGTGACTCTTGTTGAGGAGATTCATCGATTAAAAACTGCTATCTAAATCTTCATATACGTACTCATTCACCTCTCCCTCTTCGGAAGGTGGAGATATCTTTTTTATCTTCTTCTTGTATAGTTTGAATTAGATTTTTCAAACTATTTTTGTGAGAAGATTTATACGTAGTTCCCAATGTAAATGTAAAACGCACCTCAGTCTTAAAGAGAGAAACTTAGTTGAATTTTTACTATTTTTCTTTTTACCGTGCAGCTTGAACACTAATTTGACATCATGTGGTCTTGGAGGACATCGCCGATGTGTAGAAGCTTCTCTTCCATACTACGCTTTAAGGCGAGTTGAAATTGTTCTTCTTCCAATCTAATAATTTAGCTTCCTTCAAGAATGTTTGGATTGGGGAGTGAAATTTTTTTGTTTGAATCAAGAATCATGGAAAAGAATTTGGATTTTTTGAGGCTTTAGGACACGGTCTTGCATCTCCACCCAAAACAGATAAGTGTAATGAAATGGAAATTAGTTTTGTTAACAAACTTGGCTCCACACAAATACACAAAATCTTGAACTTTCCAGGACTTTGGAGAATGGACTAAGGAACCATAGTCCCAAACGTTAACCGATGGTTCGCTTGAAATATCGTGTTGGAAAAGTATTTTAGGCTTTTTTTAACAATAATGAAATACCGATAATCCGACATAAGATAAAAGCAATTTATGGATTAAAAAAATAAAAGTCAACATAACTCGATAAATAAAAATAAAAAAAAAAAGATGTGAAAAGCATCATAATATGTGATAATATCCATCAACATAAGAGATAAATAAAAATAAAAGTCAAAAAAGTACCCATTACAACATTTGCAAATTCAATTAAACTAACAAAATCATAAAATTCATCCCAAACATCCATCATAATTGTTTCATGTTTTGGCTTCATTCACATTCTCTTCCTCTTCCTCATCAAGATCACCTCTGACTGGACCAACCAATCTTGTGTACAAATTAATGCTTCCATTATATCCGGTGTAAGGGAACTTTAGTCTTACTGATTCCGATGCCTTGTTGAAATAGGAATTGATAAAATATCTCATGCCATCGTCGATAGTATAAGATATTTTCCTTCACTAACTCGTAATTTCCACCAGGTCCAAAACATCGAATCACGAATCCTGCCAGTACTACGACCGACTCTTTGAGATACATGTTTAACTCGATTCTTTCATGTCAAGTGTAATCCGTATTTTCTTTTGCTAAGAAAGACATGAAATCAGGATCATCGCTAAAGCAACTTGCGATCTAACCAAGCACTTGCATGGACACTTTGTAGTTGTGTACGCGTTGTACAATGCTTCGATTGCATCACGAACCTTGAAGTTTCAGATATTGCCTTTTCAAGAGGATAAATCCTCGTGAAGATGTACTTAACAAAACTCATCTTACCTTGTAGGGATCAAGTAACAACAGCCATATAATGACATTATCATATGACAATCATCCCAATACTTATCGAACTTCATTTGCATAATTGGTCATGATTTGGAGAAAAAAATGGACCGTCATCATGCAGCTTTCTTGGTGGCATCCTTGACCTTCACAGATGGAAGAAACATATTTCTTCGTTGGAAACTTATTGCCGTAAAAATATTGGGCCACGCATTACATTCAAAAAAACCTTCAAAATTTGTGGATAGGCAACCAAGCATATGTTTTATCACGCATGCATATTTCGGAAAGGCATGTTCCAATTCCAATGTGAATCCAACATCTCAAAAGTGGAATTCAAAGCATACATCTAGCTTCAACGCTTTTTTGAGGCGATCAAATTCAAACGTTAGACGATGTCATTCCATATACTCAATCTTGTCATGCCGAGCCTCTTATGTACTTCACACTCTCCCTCACATCTCTATAGTTTGGTCAATTGATTTCAACCCTTCTTGTACAATTATGTTGAGAATATGTGCAGGCAACACCGAACATGAAATATTTTCCCTCAAAAATAAGCTATCGGTTGCCTTGAAAAGTTACGTAAGAATTGTATATATACATATTATCATTTGTGGAAGCATTATCTAAAGTTAATGAACTGATTTTTTTTTCAATGCCCCAATCTCGTAATGCAGTTGTAAATGCAATCTGAAATAACCAAACCGGAATGGGGATGGATAAAGTTCAATATTCTCTTACAGAGTTTCCAATTTTCATCAACATAGTGTATGCCCAATGAAATGTAACCCTTTCTTTGATTTTGTGCCGTCCACATATCGACGTCAAACTTACCCTTGAAACCGAATTTAAAATCGCTTTGATTTCATTTTCTCACGGCATACATCTTCATGCACTCCTCTTCACAAGAATACTCAGGAGACCTTCTCAAACCGAGGATTAAGGTATTTATGTATCCCACTCTCTACCATCTTAAATGGTGCCCAATGATAATAATGCAAACCACTCCTTCAACTTCCTTTTTCAAACTTATGAGTGGTAAGTGTACTTCAACATGATCCTTCGGACTTTGTAAACGATAGCAATTGTTGGCCCGAACGTGGAAGTCTAGGTCTCTTTGCACAACTTTTTCTATGTCTAAATGAGACGTCGACCCAGGGACACTTTTGGTGTATAGACTTTTCATGAAGTGCATACATCCGATCTTGGGGACATTGTTAACTACTACTTCTTCAAAATCATCCCAAACAAATTGATCGTTTCTTTCCTTTGTTTTACATTTGAAGACCCTCTCCTCAACAACAAGTGGTGATGTGGTGACCACCAACACCAGCTACTAGGGGTATCGTAGGTGGGACTTCATCCTCACTAGCCATATCTAAAGATATGAAACAATTTCATTTATCCTTGGACCTTAGTAAAGAATTTCCTAGCGGATAAATCAGCATTACCCATGTTGGATAGATAATAATGCTTTCATTATTCAATTTAAATGCCACGCCAAAATTTCTAAAAGATCTCTCTTATCTCTCCGAGAATATATTAATCTTGGATTTGATTCACCGTCAACTATCCACACACAAAGTGTGGATATTTGATGAGGAAGTAAATGCAAGAAATATATCCAGAGAGAATTAGAGAGACGAAACCAAAGTGCATGTGCATTTAAATTAGAATAAATGAAAACATTAATATCTATCCAGTTAAAAGGGGGACAATTTGAGAATTTCTATGCATCCATGAACACACTTAATCTATGTCTGCAACATAGAAATCCTCAAAGGTAACTGATTATCCTATACTATAACAACAAGAACAAAAAATATAAAAATATATCTAATAGGCAATTGGTATAAGCATATATTAAGACTACCTAACAAAAACATAAAACATTTGTGATAAAAAAGACATGTGGAGCTTTCTAGAAAGGAAGCCAAGCTAAAGGCATATCAACTTATCTGAATTATCTCAAACCTGTAATAAAACCATGACAAGGTACTAGAAATTTTCCCCCAACTTGGAAGATCTGTCAACAAATATCAATCGTTGGATAATTACTTTAACCCTTTTACTTTGAACATGAACGGTCATCAGAGCCTCATGTATAATCAAAGGGTTTAAATATTGAATATAAAAGCTTTTAAGAATTTCCAAAGGAAGGGATCTCTATCTCATAATTCATAAATAGGTTTGAGTCATTAAAATAATAATAATAATAATAATAACTACTAAAATTCAACAGCTAGGGGAGAGTCCTGGCCTATCTTTATTAGAATACAATGAGATATATTCTATCAAATCTCCCAAAATTTAATAGCCAACCATTCAAGGTGTTGATTGGACCACCAATATAATAATAGAAATTTGAACATCCTTCATCCACTATCTTATTGGCAATGGTAGTGTTTTCGTGTTTGACACCGAAATGTATGGGAATTAGCATTCTTCCCTTAGCCCAAGTCAATGTAGAATATTCTACCTTGGAACTCTACACGTTGCATGTACCACTCACATGCAAATCCTACATCAAATCCATTCATAATTCACACCCTTTTAAGTTCACCTAGAATACCAATATCAAAGATTATATAAAAACAAAGGTGTCAAAGCCACACATGGAGCAATTGCATTAAACTCTCCAATGGATTAATGAGGCCTCGTCTTTGTATTTTGTATATACCATCCAATCCATTCAAGATGCATCACAACAATACAAATGGACATTAAAAAACAAAGATCATTCCAAAATTCACGTGGACAACACCACTTGAATTCAAAGATTTTAGGTCACCAAATGGATGGAAGGTTTGGGTGAATCGCATTCATCAAGGTGGGGCCCACATACGTGGCCCACCAAAGAAATTGATTCCGCTTCATTTTCTCATCGATTAGATAGACGGTTTGTAATATATACATATCAAGGTGGGCTCATCCCATCGGAGGATCAGGATGAAACACATGAATGTGTGGGCTCACAAAATGGCGATGATTGCATCTGAAAACAAGCACTTTGGGCAACATACAGCCCAATCATGGAGGGTTCCATGTATGGCCCATCTTGTTTGAGACGGTGGGGCCCACCGAGATTCGAACCCCCATAAAATGGAGTGGCCCACCCGTCACCGAACGTGGCCCGCTTGATGTCGCTAGGGTGCGGCCCACCTTTTGGATTAAATGCATAATGAAACACATACACGGTGGGTGGTTGGATTAAAGACGGCCTCGCTAAAATCATCAAATAATAATAATAATAATAACTACTAAAATCATGATCCGATTCCGATCCAAATCGGGGGAAAAAAAAAAAAAGAAGGTTTAATGAGCATAAACACCAAAAGAGAGAGATTTGAAATTCAAACAGATCATACTGATTGGTGGTTGGACGGCCTGCTCTTATGGCCTGGACGAGCGAGGGAGGCGAAGGTCCTCTGGTGGTTGGACGGTTGAAAACGTGCGCAAGATTCTTGGCCTGACGTGGACATTAGAGAGGATGGACGACCTCTCGCCGGTCTGACGTGCGCAGAGAACGGCCTCGCCGGCCTGACATGCAGAGTTGACGGCCTTTGACGAGCAGAGAGAGGCGGACGGCCTCTCGCCTGTGGCCGGACGAGAGAGAGAGAGAGAGAGAGAGAGAGAGAGAGAGAGAACAGGGAAGCAATGCAGGGAGTGGGTTTGGTGGGACTACTGGCCATGGTGTGGCGTTTTCAAAAAAAGGGGAAAGCACCTAGGATTTTTTTTTTTTAGGGATATATATACTTAGTGGTTAAAGATCAGACTACGGCCGAAAGTCGAGTGGTTTCTAGGCCGAGCCGGCCGAAACCGGGTCGATCCGAACTCACCTGAACTCAAAAACGTGCATTAGTAGTATTGACTTACCCGGAAGTGGTAAACGACCACAAGTTTTTTGGCCGACGAAGGCATAAGTAGTAAACCTAGCCAGTCTCAAGTACACCCCTACTGGTGGGAGCGTGTGATCGCGTGTTGAAAAAAAAAACATAACACCCAAATAGCTAGGTGGCCCAGCGAATTTAGCTTTTAGACGGAAAGAAGGCTAAAAAGTAAGATTTACCGGTGAAATGATAAATACCGTGTAAAAAAATAATTATTATTTCCGTGTGCATTTATATCATACCTGATTGGATTATTTACTTTTTTGACACAAAAACTAAGAATATTACAAAATACTATCCACACCATTCATCCATTATTCCAGTTGAATTTATAGCATGAGTAAAAAAATGAGGCAAATCCAAAACTCAAGTGGACCACCTCATACGAAAAAGGAAATTGAATACTGACCGTTAAAAACTTCATTGGGCCACTTTTTCTTTTGGCGTGGGCCACTTGAGTGTTGGATATACCTCATTTTTTGTCTCATGCATCAAAATATTGTAGTAAAACAGATGGATGGAATGGATATATCATATGCATTCACCGGAAACAGGGGGAATTACCGTTTACCAATTTATCATCTCTTTGAAAAAACAAACAGGCCCTAAAGGAAGAGTGGAGCCTAAAAGAAAAGGGTAATGAACGGACAGCATATGCATGCCAGCTTTTGGACGCTCCAAAAGAAAAGAGTAATGAAAGGCTTCACATGCTGGCTGGCCCACAGAAATTACAAATGCTTGAATTTGTGGCAAAAAGGCAACATATAATTGCATCGCCCTTGTGGCCGATTACCCACCTTTTAGAGAATCTGTTTACCACATAAAACTGTCAATAATAGAGGAATGCGACCGGCACTTAGAGCCTAGGCCGACACCCACCTGGGATGGGCGTAGCTAAGGACCTGTTAGGATTAAGGGCATGTTTGGCGCGTGGATTTGAAACCCCTGGATTTGAAATCCTCCTTTTGTGTTTGGCACCCTGGGTTGAAAATCAACTTTAATCCAATGTCTCATGTGCAGTACATCTGAGTCGTGGAAAAGGTTGGCCCTGTTACGAAGATCACTTAGCATAGACGACAGGTGGATTTATTGTGTATTTTGGAGTACGGACCAAACAGAACGGTCTGGATCTCTCTCTCTCTCTCTCTCTCTCTCTCTCTCTCTCTCTCTCTCTCTCTATATATATATATATATATATATATATATAAGACCACCACTAGCGGATTATGGATATCTAAGTGATGAAGCGGATTGTCTGTTGCACCGGGTACAAGGATATCCTTGTGGACCGACGTGGCCTTAGCTCTGTGGAGTCCACTGTAATGTAATGTATGTGTTTCATCCACACCATTCATCCGATTTGCCAGATCATTTTAAGGCTCATGCCAATGATGCAGATTCAAAGCTCAAGTGTACCCCACCCAAAAAAGGCCACAGGTCCATTTTAATCCGAACCAAAATCAAAATCAAGCCCATTTAAAAACTGGGTCTAAACCCAGTTGGTTCAACCGTTCAAGTTCATTTTGAGAGGACTTGGACTTGGCTCATTTAGCAACTTTTAGACCTAGAGCCACCCCATGGATCCAAATGGCCCACTTAAGTCTAATGACCCTTGGATCATTTGACACGCTTGCACTCAACATCTATTTAGGTAAGGTGGAAAATATATATACTGGGTTGGGCTGAATTAAAATTTTGAATTGAGCCTGCGCAACAGCCTAGCTAGCTAGGAAAATTATGGGTCTAAACCAACCCAAGTCCAGTCACTGGGCACTCAAAGCTAAGGTTGTAATGGGTTAGAAGTGGGTTAGGTGAGGGTTAACTCAGGACTGACCCAATAACAGAAGAACTATGCTCAAGCTTGCCTGATCCCAAGTGGACCAATTTTAAAGGCCAAATCTAACTTTTGCCTTATCTGGACCTAGTATGACATTTCTAATTTTCTTACTTTACGATATGTTTTAACTTGCAATTATAAATGTAATTAATGACATTTTCATTATAATGGCCCATAGATGTCTAGTCTCAGGCCCGACAAACAGGCCTGAGTCTAAGCTAGGCCACCTGTTTCTATTTAAGATCAGGGTTGGGCTGTTCATTAGGTATGCCTCATCTGTTAGAGTTTGTGCTTGAAAAACCATTCATGCCCTTATCCACTGGGCATGTGGATGTGGGCAGATCTCAACCATTGATCTTATTGACCTAATAAGACTAATGATGTAAGCCTTGGATAAATATAGTGTTATACTCGTATTATATTCATTTAATCATATGAGGAGCACGTGGTATGTTCTCTGGTGGGAACTTGAGATTAAACTCAGAGGTCATAGACTCATGACAGGTTTGTTCCATAGATCTTAGTATCCGAATGTACTGTGGTCATCATGGATGCTCAGGACACATTTGTGAACATCCACCATTGAGATATAGTTATATTGTGTATCACGATGGACAATATCCACCGTCAGAAACCAACTTGGTGTTCATTATACCTTTTTACCTTAACCTACATAATATCATGAGTGTGTCATGGATATGTGTTTTTGGTTTGAGCCCTTGAAGACTCACATTAATGGATTGATCTCAAGTCAACAATTTGGGGGCCTATTAACAAGGAACGTGATTGTAAGATCAATGACTCAAAATGCATATATTAAGTGATTAATCCTTAAATGTGAGGATGTGTGAGAGGTCATGAATCTTGCTTGGGCAGCCTTAGCTCACTTTATAAGGTTAATTCAAGCTTATCGACATTGGGTGATGTTGGGTACATCTATCTAAGCTCATTGGTTCTTGCATGGGTGAACAAAGAAGTTTTACCTTGGGACATTTTTAGAAGTTAGATCTGATTAAATCAAGAATCATCAAGTAGTTTTTTCATTCGGTCTAATACTTAAAAGGCTTTAATTGACTTTTAAATAGCTTTCAACCGTTAAAACTATTTCGATCGCACTTGATGATGTTCCGATGGGTCGAATATGATGGTCAATTTTATTTTCAACAAGAGAAATAGATCATATGTGAATGATTTTAATGGCGAATGATTAGATCATGACTATGTACATGATAAAGGCGGATTAACAAACTTCCTTCAAAGTACGGTATGTTTGTAAGAGAGAGGAGCATCATACTGAGTTCTCCTCCTCAAACCCTAACCACTGCTTAGAAATACAATCCATTATAGTAAGGATGGGAGAAACATCTCTCACAAAGAACACTTGGACATCCCCTCCCTCTTGGGACACCCAACTATAAAGAGAGTAGTGATAGTGGGAAGGAAAGGAGAGAAAGGAGACTGTGGATGTCCATAGCTTCCGCCACCATACTATGTATGCCAATGCATAGGTGTTCACTCCCCAAGTATAGGGATGTGATGTAGTAATAAACTCGGTAAGACCGAGGTCGAATCCACAGGGATTGAAATCTGTACGTTATCTGAAAATAACCAGATCTAGAACTAGGCTAAGATGAAATCTAAACTAATTGAGATTTGAGGAATAATGGTGAAATATTAATCTAAACTTAAAGAATTCAGAGAGAGGGAAACTAGGGATTCAGAGGATCCACTTGTAGAGATCAGGAAGATCTATGATCGATTCATGAACGCAACTGGACTTAGAGTCCCATCTTTATCCAGTTGGAAGATATAACCTGAAAATTAATATGAACCTCCTTTTGATCTAGTTTTCAAAGAGATGAAAGATATAAGAATTAGGTATGATTCCATCACAAATCCATGCCTAAGATACAAGGTAAACAACAGAACTTAGACCAATCCATAACCAATCAAAAGATGTATGAGTGTTAGGAAGGATTCCATCATCCAACCATGTCCATGAGACGATGGCGAACAACAGGATTTCCGAACATCAAAATAAAAGGAAAGGAATTATTCAAGCCATCACAGATCTACTGTAATTTAAATCACAACAAACCATTAATGACTAAATGAATTTCTTAAATCAAACTAGAGTCAATTAGTTCAGTTTAAATCAAACCTGTAGAAGCTCCCATCACGCCACAAGCTTCACCTCTTAGCCCTAGCTAAGAGGTTTAGCCAACCATGATTGGTTGGGTCTCTCAAAATAAAATAAATAAAACAGCCAAAAAAATCAAAAACCAAATTCTCTTTTTTCTCCCTCTCTCTCACATGAGATCGGCTGCCTTCGATGGAAGATCCCCCAAAACTTCCACGTTATCTCTCTCTTATAGAAACCCAGGTTGGTGGAGTGGAAAGACTTCATGCAGAAGTTTTCCTTACGCAGCTTGAAGAACTCGGAAACTGCAGCTCTGTTTCCTGTTGCGAAACTGCCTTGCGTGCAAACCTGTGCTGAACTGAAAGTGGGGCCCATTATCGAGTTTCGCTGTGAAATCCAATCCGGTCATTGGAATGCCTTTGAAATTTCAGTAAAGAATGGGTGTTTTTTTTCTTGGGTTTAGTGTGGCCCACAGAATCTATAATCACACCGTTCGTCTTCCTATTGAACGGTTGAAAAATCGATACCTTGATATATTCAGATTACATCAGCTAGGCGTCGGTTGCGGCTACCTCAGGAAATGGATGAACAGTTTGGATTGTCCGTTTGGACAATGGATGGGGCCTACAACTATGAACCGCAAGTCTCTATTGCGAAATAGAGACTTCGCATGCGCCTTCTGCCGTGGTTGTTGAGGCTATGATCAATATATTCGGAGAATCCATTCCGTTCATTCAACTCAGGATGAAAAATCATCTGGGACTCTGTATTTTTAGAGCGAAATAAGTGCGGCCTACTTGATCTTCTATTCCGCCGTCCATCCTTCTGTTAACAACTAGGATCTTCCAATAGTTTTCATGGTCTCAAAGGGTCACCTTGGTGAGGTTAATACCCCGCCTATCTACACAATGGATGGTCCAGATCATCAGCATACATGATGGATGGGGCCCACAGTCAAAAACTGGATGGACAGCGTCCGTCTGCTGGCCGTCCGTGTTGGAGAAGGAGAAGGAGACGGGTCTCCTTCCGTTGACCAGGGGTCTCCGTCTAGTGCACGTCAAGTGCACTTGTGCATTGTGTACTTGCACTGCCAGTAGGGTCCACTTGTGATGTATATATGAAAAATCTGCTCCGTCCATCCTTTCCATCATATCATTTTATGCGTTGAATCCAAAATAGAGGCGAATCCAGAGAGCAGGTGGGCCCCACTTAAGGAATTACGGGGATGATCTGTCTGTTGGGCCGCTTATAGAGGGATCCACTAGTTGAAATTCAATGTGTATGGTTAATTTGGAGTCTTTAGGCCATAAATAAAGTTTGGAGCCGATCAGATGGTGGGAACCCTGTGATCTTGCATTCTGGCTGACTTTTGAGCCTTTTTAACGTGAACGACTTGATTTTCTTGAATCCTGGGAGTGTAAATTCATCGTTCTTGGTCCCCTAGAGTCCGTCCCTTGCCTTTGGTGACATCAGAGCATTAATTTCACAATCTTGGCATCCTTTTTAGTCACATGATTGTAAATTCACCTTGCATAACAAATACGATTAAAATAGACCGTTAAATAGTATCATGTTTGTAAATTCAAGCAGTAATTGGGGTCTGATATGCAATATTTGACCCTCAACACAACCCCCAACTAGCATTTTGCTAGTCCCGAGCAAAGTATGCGAAAAATAAGTTGAGAATTACTAGGATTAAAATAGACCGTTAAATAGTATCATGTTTGTAAATTCAAGCAGTAATTGGGGTCTGATATGCAATATTTGACCCTCAACACAACCCCCAACTAGCATTTTGCTAGTCCTGAGCAAAGTACGCGAAAAATAAGTTGAGAATTACAGGACAATTTCTATGAATTCGAGTGATTTTTGCAACTATCTAGATACCAGAATCCTAAGATTCATGAATGCTGATTATTGATTTCTCCTGGAATCAAGCACACGGTAAATTTTATAGTCAAGTTCAAAGTATTGATCCATCAATCAGACAAATTCTAAGTATTGAGTTTCGTGGGTGTATAGTGTGATCTTGACTTATCACCATTAAGATTTGCTTTTCTCTTTCATGATATTATTAGTAACAAATAAGAGAATTCATGACAACCCAAACCAAAACCTTCCTCATAGATCATCTTATCAACTTTGATTTTTATTATAACTCCGAGGGGAATCAGATCTTCACCTATAGAGAGCAAACCTATGGTGAAAACTAGTTACCCGACATTCTTCCAAATGTCAACCATGAGGAATCAGCTCTACACCTATGGGGAGCAAACCCATGGTGAAGTCCGTTCGCCCAACCCTTTCTGCAGGTAGCTATCTTGTAGCTGGGTATTTTTCTTTTTATTCGATTCTTCTTTTTGAACATGATGGACATACTCCCCAGGATGGTTCCTTCCATGCTTAATGATCACCAAATTATAATTCAATATCGAACGGAAACCTTAATGTGCAAGTGAGATGTGTCTTATGAAATCATGACTTGATCAATACTTAAAACCTCTAATCATGGATTAACAGTTCAGACTTAACTGTGAAATTTAACAGATCACTAGGTCCAAGAGTCATAAATTACCAATATTACGTATCTTGGAATTCTAAGTGCCCTAGATGGCTGTCAAAATCACTTCGAATTCACAAGAAATTCCAGAAAAATTAAAATTTTCACAATTTCTGCTCAAGACCAAGAAAACATTGATTAAGGAACCTAATCTCCCACCCCCAACCTAAAATCTACATTGTCCTCAATGTGAAAGATGTAAGCATGCCATACACATGGGATAACGAAAGTAAAAGAGAAGTGATGGGAAGATAGTACCTGGATAACGAATCGAGAGACTTTTCTAAAAATATCAACGAGAGAGTAAGTCAGTGCAAGAGAGAAACCAACATAAGTAAAACACAAATAACAAAAATAAACTCCTACCTATACCACTTTCGCAGGTGCTCTCGATTACATTTAGCATATGCAACAAGCCTTTAAACCCCTAGGTTGCCCCTAGTAGACGAGTTGTAGTCCCGTGAGGGTTTGCAGTAATGTTACCCACAAACATTGAACTAACTAACTAGGAAAATGAAATAAATTGAAAAGCTGGGTTACCTCCCAGGAGCGCTAAGTTTAACGTCTTTAGTCAGACCAAAGCAATTACCCTAGTCCTATGCAAACAGGAAACCTACCTATACCTCCATCAGACTAGGAGATTATTCCTGGTAAACAGGATCAGTCAGAAGCATAGACATGTCCTCTGAATCAAATTTCTCGACAAATGGCTTTAAGCGATGTCCATTTACTTTAAACTCCTTACCATTGTCGGGGTCTCTTATCTCGACGGCCCCATGAGGATATGCAGTGATAACAGTAAAAGGGCCGGTCCAATGAGATCGAAGCTTACCTGGAAAGAGATGTAATCAAGAGTTATATAAGAGGACTTTCTGGCCTGGCGTGAATGATTTTCGTAGAATATGTTGGTCATGAAACGCCTTCATCCTGTCCTTGTAAATTCTCGAGTTCTCATACGCGTCGTTCCGGATTTCTTCGAGTTCATTCAACTGAAGTTTGCGTAGCGATCCAGCGCTGTCCAAATTGAAATTCAAACTTTTGATCGCCCAGTAGGCTCTATGTTCCAACTCCACAGGCAAGTGACAAGCTTTCCCATAGACAAGTCTAAAGGGAGACATTCCAATAGGGGTTTTAAAAGCAGTACGGTATGCCCATAAGGCATCGGTCAATCGAATTGACCAATCCTTACGGTCAGGGTTAACCATTTTCTTCAAAATGTGTTTGATCTCTCTATTGGAAATCTCAACTTGCCCACTTGTCTGTGGGTGGTATGGGGTGCTCACCTTATGAGAGATACCGTATTTTTTCATTAAACTCTCAAATGGTCTATTACAAAAGTGTGAGCCTCCTTCACTAATAATAGCTCGAGGCATTCCAAATCGGGAAAGGATGTTCTCTTTTAGGAATTTAATGACCGTGCGATGGTCATTATTCTGACACGGAATAGCTTCGACCCATTTAGTGACATAGTCTACAGCGAGCAAAATATATAGATTTCCAAAAGATTGGGGGAATGGTCCCATGAAATCGATGCCCCAACAATCAAATGCCTCGATGATAAGGATGAGATTTAAAGGCATCATATTTCGACGGGATAATACTCCCAATTTCTGACAACGCTCACAAGCTTTGCAAAACTCATGAGTGTCCCTGAACATAGTAGGCCAATAGAAGCCACACTGCAGAATCTTGGCTGTGGTCTTTTTTGCAGAAAAGTGACCACCACAGGCCTGTGAGTGACAGAAGGAGATGACACTCTGATGCTCATTGTCTGGCACACATCTCCTCAAGATTTGGTCTGGGCAATATTTAAACAAGTATGGATCATCCCAGAAGAAGTTGCGCACCTTGGTGAAAAATTTCTTCTTATCTTGCGCAGTCTAATGTGTCGGTATGGAACCTGTGGCAAGATAATTAGCGATGTCAGCGAACCAAGGCGAATGAGAGACTCTAAACAACTGTTCATCAGGGAACATGTCATTGATGTGTGTCGTCTCAAGGGAATCAGAGGGATTAAGGCGAGAAAGATGGTCAGCCACTACGTTTTCTAGTCCCTTCTTATCTTTTATTTCTATGTCAAATTCCTGGAGTAGGAGGATCCATCGTATCAAGCGGGGCTTAGCATTATTCTTAGACAGAAGATACTTAAACGCTGCGTGATCAGTGTAAATAATGATCTTGAATCCAATCAAGTAGGACCTAAATTTGTCCAAGGCGAACACTACTGCTAAGAGTTCCTTTTCCGTAGTCGATTAGTTCACTTGGGTAGGATTTAGAGTCTTACTTGCATAATGAATAACGTAGGGTTTTTTTTATCTTTTCTCTGGCCTAGAACTGCCCCAAGAGCATAATCAGACGCGTCGCACATAAGTTCAAAAGGAATGCTCCAGTCAGGTGGCTGTATGATGGGTGCACTAGTCAATATGCCCTTAAGCTTAGTGAAAGCTTCCTGACATGGTTCAGTCCACTCGTATGGTGCATCCTTTTGAAGTAGATTACATAGAGGACGAGAGATGAGACTAAAGTCCTTTATGAATCTTCTGTAAAACCCGGCGTGTCCTAAGAAGGATCGCACGTCCCTTATGTTCTTGGGTGGAGGTAGGTTAGAGATAAGATCGATCTTTGCTTTATCAACCTCGATTCCTTTGGATGAAATAATGTGTCCAAGGACAATTCCCTTCTGAACCATGAAATGACACTTCTCCCAATTAAGTACCAAGTTCTTTTCTTCATATCTTTTCAGCACACATTTAAGACTTTTCAAGCACTCGCTAAAAGATGGACCGAAGACAGAGAAATCGTCCACGAAGACCTCTAAATATATATTGCCCCACCATGTCAGAAAATATGCTCATCATACATCGCTGAAAGGTGGCAGGAGCATTACATAGCCCGAATGGCATCCTTCGGTAAGCAAAGGTGTCATAGGGACATGTAAACGTAGTCTTTTCTTGATCTTCAGGGGCGATCTCTATCTGGTTATAGCCCGAATACCCGTCAAGGAAACAGTAATAGGAATGACCAGCTAACCTTTCCAAGATCTGATCAATGAAGGGCAAAGGAAAGTGGTCTTTCCTCGTGACGGTATTTAATTTCCTGTAGTCAATGCACATCCTCCAACCAGTAGTGACTCTAGTCAGCATGAGTTCATTATTGGCATTGGCTACGATGGTGATCCCGGACTTCTTAGGAACCACCTGAGTTGGACTCACCCATTGACTATCAGATATAGGGTATATGATACCCACATCCAATAGTTTAAGAACCTCGACCTTAACCACTTCCTTCATGTTTGGATTTAGTCTACGTTGTGGTTGCCGAGCGGTCTTCGCATTATCCTCAAGATATATGCAGTGAGTACAAATCGAGGGGTCGATTCCCTTGAGGTCCGCGATTGTCTATCCCAGGGCTCTCTTATGCTCATGGAGAGTAGATATGAGCATACTCTCTTGTTCTTTCTCCACGTGGGCAGAAATCACCACCGGGTATGTCTCATCCTGACCTAAATATGCATATTTTAAATCAGAGAGCAAAGATTTTAGGTCAAGCTTCGGTGGCCTGAGGTTAGACGGTAGAGGCGTTTCATCAGTTTGGGGCAACTCTTCAAATTGTGGCCTCCACCGGTTAACTTCAAGTACCGGCGCAGCATCAAGCATGACACCCATCTCCCTAATCATGTCATCATCAAACTCATGGGAGTGGGTCAGACACGTCTCTAGAGGATCAGAGGATAAGGTAAGGGGTGTCCTATCATCCACGAAAGTATCGATCATGTTAATATCGTAGATATCGTCATCTTCCTCTAACCGTCTGGCTGTGTTGAAAAAGATATTCATTTCTAATGTCATATTCCCGAAAGACATACTCATGACACCATTCCTGCAATTGATAATTGCGTTTGAAGTGGCAAGGAATGGACGACCAAGAATGACGGGAATCTGAGTGCTCGTGTTACTGATGGGTTCGGTATCCAGGATGATGAAATCAACTGGGTAGTAAAATCGATAAACCTGGACCAACACATCCTCAATTATCCCTCTTGGTACATGAACAAAGCAATCAGTAAGTTGTAGTGTGGTTAAGGTCTTTTGTAGGTGTCAAAAGTTTTAGATGAAGCTAATATTTATTTTTCTTTCTTTCATCCAGGTTTGTACAACCTTATCAATAAGTTGGATGGTGGTGAATCCTAGGAAGTTTTTAATGATGGGCGTTCAATGACCAATATGCTCAATTACTTTTTTTTTTTTTTTTTTTCATTTTTTTCCTTCTTGAATCAGCTGGGTGGAATTTAGCTTGGTTCCATTTTAGTTTGAACCTAAGTCAAAATCAGGTCCATTTAAAAACTCTCGCTCCAAACCGGTTGGATCAAGTTGATTTTGAGGGGACTAAACTCATTTAGCAACTTTTAGACCTAGAGCCAACCCATGGTCCAAATTTTCCACTTATGCCCACTCAGGTCCAATGACCTTTGGGTTGATTCCATACACTTGCACTCATACATCTATTCAAATAGGGTGGAAAATATTCCATAGGCTGAGTTAAATCAAAATTTTGAATAGAGCTTGCCCAACAAGGCTAGCTAGTCACATCAACTATCCTAACCATTCGTAAGGTCTGACCTGCTCTGCATAGACAACCTTGTCAATATTGGAAGCGGATTCGTTGGTGTACCACACCACGATGTGGCTGGTGTCAAGCTATGTGGGTCTTATCATAAGGTATGAGTAATATCCAAACCATTCGTCCACTTGGTGAACCCGTTGTAAGGCTTGAGATGAAAAATAAGACTGATTCAAAAATCAAGTGGACCAAACTGTAAAAAGCCTCGGGGTATTGAACGCTTGCCATTGAAAACCCTTTTAGGGTTCACAAAAATTTTGGATCAATCATCCAGGTCTGTGTGACCTTATGAACAGATTGGATGGAAAGTAAATGTTACAGTGGGCCTATGAATGTTTTAATGGTGAGAATCATTATCCCCACTGCTATTTTTCGTGTGGTCCACTTGAGCCTTGAAAATTACATATTTTTTGGATCGAGATCTAAAATGAGCTCGACAAATGGATGAACGGTGTAGATCATATGATAAATACATCATTGTGGGGTCCATGTAACTTTGATCTCCTTTGAACCGTCTGTGAGTGCTCATCTTCACACACGACACATGCCCACACGAGCTAGGTTGGTGGTGTGTGGCACAACAAACAATCCACTTCCATCAATATCATAAATGATCAGATGATTTAAACAGTCCAATCAGTGGCATGCAGAGATTGATAGGAAAAATTGTTCATTAAAGATGAGTCAGTGATGGATGCTTCTAACCACTACCTGATTGTGTTAGAAAATTTGATTGGATACACCGAAAATCACAAAATAAATAATTGAAAAAATAACAATTTCACTAGGCTGAATCACGTATAAAATACGTTGTCCTTAAAGCGTGATTCGTCCCCTTATCACTGCTGATGGGTTACAGACGAATTGCTTCCAGGATAAGACAAGCCTTATCTGGATCCAGCGTGCAACAATCATGATAGGTCCACTATGGAATAGTTTTAACGCAGTAGATTTCTTCTGACAAATTTAGACGGTAGAGATGATCACAGTGTTCTAAAAGGAGCTATGGACTGTATTGGATTTGATGGGAGAGATGGTATGTTAAGATGATGAAATCGGATTGTAATGGTCCAGTTTATATAGGCCTCAGGTTTAGACCCGTTGTTGTGTGGTATTCAATGGTCCAGAACATTTGAAAAACGTTTCTGGCCGTTGTCCATTAATTCCAGACGTTTCTGGTCATTGGATTAGAAGATCTAACCATTACATCATCCTGGCCCATCCGTTTTCGGACCGTTTGACTTTCAAGGCAGAGAGCCGTTTTTAGAAATGGCTGGACGTTTCGGATTTTAGATCCGACCGTTCTCAGTCACCTATAAAACCCAGGCTCATTTCAGATCCACACTGCCCTAAGGCTTTGACCAGACTCATCGCACCAGACCCATCGCACCAGACCCATCGCACCGCTATCACACTGAGGTCGCACCGTCTCGCGCCGGTTCGCGTAAGGTCGCGAGGGAGCGACTTCTCTGCGACACGATGCGGATGTGCGAAGTGCAAAGTGCGTCATCTAGCACCACTACAGCCACACTGCCCACGCCCTCGCCCTCGCCCTCGCTTACGCCCGTGCCCATGCCCGTGCCCGAGCTCGAGCCCGAGCGCGAGAGCCCGCGCGCTTGCGTGCGTGACCCAAGTTTTATCTCCTCCAAAAAGCTCCAAGTAAGAATACCCTTCACAACATCTCATATAAACCACAAAACTTTCTTTTGCATTTTCGATGTGAGACAAAGCACACACACCGCACTTTTTAATTCAAAAAATTCAAAATCGTTTTGGCGGGAAAATCCTGAAATTTTAAAAATTCGAATTTTATTTTTTTATTATTGTTAAAAACCACAAATTTTCAACAATCCCCCACTGGTTTTTAAAATAATGAAAACTCTGTTAGAATAATAACAGTTATTATGTATAAAGAAAGATATCTTGCGATTTGAATCTTTCCTTAGTGTAAGCATTTTAAAGTTATTTCGAAATTCCTGGTTGTCGCAGCATTGAACCAGTTATTCCTATATGATATAACCGAAAATACAACACACATAATAGCTCCTACGTTTAAGTGTTCCTTATAATCTTGCTTAGCACTTTTAATGGCGATGTGCTTATCCTGTTTCATGAACGATCCCGAGATAACTCTAAATCTCATGAGAAGCGGCACCACTTCTACGTCCACATAGGTGAAATCCTTCCAGTATTTTCGTTAAAACACTTGTCCTGTTTGACTGGACTTCATTAAGAGTTCAATACTCATCCCTCTTTTATAACGGCCAGCATTATCATCCAGGACGAGGTTATTAACTTATTTAGTGCTGAAACTTTTCACTTATCAGTGAATTGTTGTTACCCATTAAACCTAATATTTAGAGATTTTCTAAATTAGGGTTGGGTTTCTTTCACTGGTGAAACTTTGAGTAAAGAGTTTCAACCCCATCCCTCTAGATGTTGTCCTTACTACCTCTTTCGTTAGAGGTTTAGTAAAAAGATCAGCTAAGTTATTATTTGACTTAACATATGAGATCGCAATGATTCCATCTTGAATCAATTGCCTTACATAGTCATGTCTCAAACTTATGTGTCTGGACTTTCCATTATGGATACCGCTATAGGCTCTAACTAGAGTGGCTTCACTATCACAATGAAGTGAAACAGCCGGTATAGGCTTCGCATAGAAAGGAATTTCTAATATAAGATCCCTTAACCACTCAGCCTCTTTTCCTGTAGCAGTTAAAGCTATGAACTCAGATTCCATAGTTGAGTGCGTTATGCATGTTTGTTTCTTGGATTCCCAAGATACAACAGCACCTCTTAGGGTGAATATCCACCCTGTAGTGGACTTGTTGTCCCCTGCACTCGATATCCAACTTGCATCGGTATATCCTTCCAATACTGCTGGAAATTCTGAGTAAAATAACCTTAGTTCTTTGGTTTCTTTAAGATAACCTAGAACTCTACTTATTGCTTTCCAGTGTTCAACACTAGGATTACTCGTAAACCTGCTTAGTTTACTCACAACGTATGCTATATCCGGTCTTGTGCATTGCATTGCATATATAAGACTGCCTATAGCACTAGCATACTCTAGTTGTGCAACTGCTCTTCCACTGTTTTCTTTTAACTTAATACTTGGATCAAACGGGGTTTTTGCCTCTTTAATATTCAAGTGATTAAACTTGTTTATTATTTTCTCAATATAATGAGATTGGCATAATGCGAAACCCCCACTATGTTTTTTAACTTTGATACCTAATATGTGTTCACTCCCCAAGTGCAGGGTTGTGATGTAGTAATAAACTTGGTAAGACCGAGGTCGAATCCCAAGAGACTAATACTTGTACGTTATCTGAAACTAAGTAGAACTAGAACTAGACTAAGATAAAATCTAAATCAAATATAATTTGAGAAAAATTTGTGAAATATTAATTTAAAAGTTAAGGAATTCAGAAATAGGAAACTAGGGATTCAAAGGATCCACTTGTAGAGATTAGGGAGATCTTATGCCTGCTTAAAAAATCATGGAAATTAAACTAAACTTATTTGATATAGTGTTCAAAAGATGAAGGATATATGAATTAGAATGGATTCCATCACCAAACCATGCCCAGGAGACAAAGTAAACAACAGAATTAAACTAATTACCAACCAATCAATATGCCATGAGGGTTAGGAAGGGTACTGTCATCCGACCATGCCCACGAGATGATGGTGAACAACAGGCTTCCTGACGTCATAAACATAAAGAGGAAAAGAACATGCTCAAAGCCATCGCAGACCCATTGTAATTTCAGTCACAACAGACCATTAAAGACTAAAAACATTCCCTTAAAATCACACTAAAATTAATATTAATTCAGTTTTAAACAAAAGGCACAAGCAACAGGTCCTCCCACCACGCTACAAGCTCACCTCTTAGCCCTAGCTAAGAGGTTTAGCCAAACATGATTTGACTAAAACCCTCAAAAGTCATAATAAAGCCAAACTAGCAATTAAAATTAAAATAATTCTAACCAAAAACTTCTTCTCTCTGTCTCTTCCTGACGTTCACAGCTTCCCTTGCTTGGATGTGTCTCTCTCTCTTAGTTTTCCTTTTTCTTTTATAGGCCCGAAAATCCGTTGCTAACCTGCTGTGAGAAGGAGTTCTGCCCACCTCTTTCCGCAGTGAAAAACGCACCACACTCTTACGCTGATGGTTTGTGGGCCCACAGATCGGGATTCTCTGAGAAATCCATTTCGTCCATCGTGATCAGAACGAAAAACCGACCGTACCTTGGTCCGTTTTCTGTTTTTCTTAGAGGCTGCATGAACATGGAGGTGTAGACGCAGGATTGAACGGTTCCAAGAAAAATGACGATACTCTCGACGTTCACAGCTCCCCTTGCTTGGATGTGTCTCTCTCTCATTTTTCCTTTTTCTTTTATAGGCCCGAAAATCCGTTGCTAACATGCTGTGAGACGGAGTTCTGCCCACCTCTTTCCGCAGTGAAAAATGCACCACACTCTTACGCTGATGGTTTGTGGGCCCACAGATTGGGATTCTCTGAGAAATTCATTCCGTCCATTGGGTGTAGCTCAAAAAACCAGTCAGGAATGCCGTGTATGGCTCGAATTCGGTGTGGCCTATCAGGATTTCTACTCCACCGTCCATCCTCCGTTCGGATGGTAAATTCTCGTGATTGCTTGCATGGGACTAAAAAGGTCAGCATGGTCGTGGTCGTGGCTATCCCCTGGATCATTTGATCAGATAAGATTGATCAGACGGACCATGATGGTGGCCCACGGAGGTCCTCTGATTGATCACTGGCGGACAACATGCGACAGAGGAGTCCTGCGTTGGGGTTAGTGAAGCCATGATTGGCTCCATCTCCGAAATCCAGTCCGTTCATTCGGTTTCTCCTGAAAAATCGGTCGGAGCTGATCGGTTTTGGATCAGCAACGTCGAGAGTATCGCCATTTTTCTTGGAACCGTTCAATCCTGCGTCTACACCTCCATGTTCATGCAGCCTCTAAGAAAAACAGAAAATGGACCAAGGTATGGTCGGTTTCTCGTTCTGATCACGATGGACGGAATGGATCATCCTGAGCAATCTTGTGGGTGGCCCATCCGGATCCACCGCAAGCTCTGCTGCGAAACCGAGCTCGCGCAGATGTTGCGCAGGTGATTGGCGGGACCCACACTCTCTGATGTTTGAGAAATCCACACCGTCCATCAGCTTAGTCTCAAAAAATAATTCCAATATGGTCGGTTTTGGATTGCTTCTGATGTGGTCCACTTGATTTTTTCATTCTGCCGTCCAACCATCGTTTAACGTCTGGGCCCTTGCAGAAGATTGCATGGTGGAAAAAATTCACCATGGCTATGGTCTTAGCCATCCTAGAGATCGAATGGACGGATCAGATCATTACCCCGGGCGTCGAGTGGGGCCCACTGGCCAAAACCGCAGCCGCCTGGTGAGGACGCTGGAGTGTTTTCTTTCTTTCTTTTTTTTTTTTTTTTTTTTTTTTTTTACTTTGAGAAGTTATCGGTCAGCGTAACGCTAACCGATTGAGATGGTTGTGGTGCACGGCGAGTGCGTGCACATTATGCACATGCACTCTCCTGAGTGGGGTCCACTGTAATGTTCGTGAGAAATCAGTTCCGTCTATCTGATGTGTCACGCGTTTAAAGGCGTTGATACCAAACTTGAAGCATATCCAGATCTCAGGTGAGCCCTAAATTAAGATTTTACGGGCTGATATGTCAGTTTAGCCACTTCCACAGGGATCTGGGAGCTGAAATTCGACGTGTACGGTTCATTTATGGTCCTCAGGTAATGTATGAAGTTTTGAACCAAATGGATGATGGGAACCTTGTGATCTTGCATTCTGGCTGACTTTCAGGCCACTTGAGCTTTAGTTCCTCATTTTCTTGGATCTCTGGCGTTGATCTTGGTCTCTTGGGGTTCGTCCCTTGCCTTTATGACCTTTGAGCGTTATATCCATGCTTTTAGCGCCCTTTTCGGTTCAAGCTTGCAAATACGTCCTGCATCACAATCACGATCAAATCGGGTCGTTAAATAGTACTATGTTCGTAAATCTGGCGAATAACAGGGGTTTGATATGCAATATTTGACCCTCAACAATATGGTATCCACTTGTCCAAGATCCTTCATTTTGAAAACAGAAGAAAGAAACATTTTGGTTTCAGTTACACCTTCCATTTTATTACTGATTATTAACATATCATCTACATACATGCATATGATTACAATATAATCATTAAATACTTTTGAATATATGCATTTATCAGCAATATTATGTTCAAAACCATAAGACAAAACTTTAGAATCAAATTTATCATGCCACTGTTTTGGTGCTTGCTTTAACCCATACAAAGACTTAACTAGTTTACATACTTTTCTTTTATTTCCGGGTAGAACAAACCCTTCTGGTTACTCCATGTAAACCTCCTTATCGAGATCACCATTCAGGAATGCTGTCTTCACGTCCATTTGATGGATATAAAGATGATATATGGATACTAGAGCGAATAAGATCCTAATCAATGTTATTTGAGCTACTGGAGAGTAAGTGTCAAAATAATCGATTCCTTCTTTCTGTCGGAAACCCTTAGCAACTAATCTTGCCTTAAAGGTTTGAATTGTACCATTAGTGTAATATTTCTTCTTAAATACCCACTTACAACCTATTGGTTTAGAACCTGGGGGTAGATCTACCAATTCCCATGTTTGGTTAGATATTATGGAATCCATTTCATCATTAATAGCTTCTTTCCAAAAAGCGGAGTCTCTTGAAGACATAGCTTCACTAAAGGTTTTAGGTTCATCTTCTATAGTTAAAACCATAGGTATTTTCCTAATCACCTTCTCTCTATCACCCTCTACTAGATGAAAAGAGAGTCGTTGAGAGTCTATTTGATCAGGATCAAGACTCTTTTCTACTCTTACTCTTTGACTTCTACGAGCGAGGTTCACTAGGAGTTTTCTCTTCTATTAGTGTTTCTTTTATAATTCTATTAGGAGATTGAATTTCAGCATTCTTTTTCTCTGTAAATACAGAATTCTCAAAGAACTCTACATCTCTAGATTCTATGATTACATTGGTGTCTAAGTCTAGAAGTCTATAGGCCTTACTATGTTGTGCATATCCTAAAAGGATGCACTTGATAGCTCTTGGTCCTAACTTAGTTCTTTTAGGTTCTGGAGTTTTGCAGTATGCAAGACACCCCCACACTCTAAGATACCCTATGTTTGGTTTTCTTTCTTTCCATATTTCATATGGAGAGGTCTTGGTTTTCTTAGATGGAATTCTGTTTAAAACATGACTCGTGGCTAACAGTGCTTCTCCTCATAGGTTTAATGGCAACTGTGCTTGTATTAGCATTGAGTTGACCATTTCTACTAATGTCCTATTTTTTCTCTCCGCTACACTATTTTGTTGTGGTGTATAAGGTGATGTGCACTGATGTATTATGCCGTGTTCTTCACAATAGTTAGAATATTCATTAGAGAAATATTCTCCACCTCGATCACTACGAAGGATTTTAATATTTTTATCTAATTGATTTTCTACTTCAGATTTATATATCTTGAATGTATTAAATGTTCATCTTTCGATTTTAATAGATATACATACATATATCTTGAACAATCATCTATAAACGTTATAAAGTACCTTTTACCTCCACGGGTAAGAACGTCATTTAGTTCACATATGTCAGTATGCACTAGGTCTAATATTTGAGATGATCTCTTAACGTTAGGGAATGGTTTCTTGATTATTTTAGACCATATGCATACTTTACACTTATCTTTGTCACTATCATTATATGATATTAAGCCGTTCATAGCCATGAGTTTTAAGGTACTGTAGCCAATATGGGCTAGTCTACCATGCCATAGTGTTACAGACTCAATCATGTAAGCAGAAGAATTCTTTTCATTCAAAGATAATTTAATCATCCCATTACAAGCGTATCCCTTACCCACAAAGTTCCCATTCTTGGACAAGATCAACTTGCCTGATTCAAACACAACCCTAATCCCAGGTTTGCTTAAGATATCCCCTGAGACAAGATTCCTCCTTATGTTTGGGACATGCAGTACGTTGGTCAGAATTACCTTTTTTCCAGAGGTAAAGAGTAATTTCACGGTTCCTTTGCCTGCAACTTTCGATCGTCCTTCATTTTCCATTTGAACCTCTTGACCATTGGTCTCTTCTTCATAGGTTTTAAAAGAAGATCGATCGTTGCATACATAGACTGTGGCACCTGTATCATACTATCAAACAGGAATTTTCTCTTGAAGTAGGTTCACTTCTGTGACCATTGCTACGATTTCATCGTCTACTGCATTAGCCTCTTTCCTAGGCTTTTTTCAGTCCCTACAGACTCGGGCGAAATGCCCGATCTTGCCGCAAACATAGCAAGCTCCCTTAGGTTTGCCGTTTTTCTTCTTTTAGGTTTTCTTGAATTTCCCTTGATCTTTGTTAGGTTTAAGGGAATCTGTTTTCTCATAGGAATTATTTTAAAATGGTCGTTCTACTGCGTTCACCTTGGATGAGGATGCACCATTAGCGTCATCCTTTTTGTCTCGGTTACGGGATTCTTCTTCTATACGATGTTTCTGGATTTGTTCCAGGGTGAACTCTTCGGATTTATGCAGTAGTTTCTTCCTGTAGTCTTTCCAACTCGGAGGCAACTTTGCGATTATAGCTCCGACTTGAAAGGATTCAGGAAGATCGATTTTTATGGCTTTTATTTTATTTACAATAAGCTGCAATTCTTAGATTTGAGCAAACAGTGGTAGGTTGTCTACCATCGTGAAGTCAAAATACCTGGCAATTAGAAACTTCTGTGTACCTTCCTCTTCAGCTTTGTATTTGTATTCCAGTGCACTCCATATTTCTTTCGCTGATGTAGTCCCCGTGTACAAATCATACAATCGATCAGAGAGAGCATTAAGGATGTGGCCACGACACAGTAGTTCATCTTCCTGTCGCTTGATCCTAGCAGCCACTTGTTCTGGAGTGTCAGTTTCCTTTGCTTCAGGCAAAGGCTGGAGAGTCGGGTCCAAGATGTAGAAGATCTTCAGAGCGGTCAGCAGGAATTTCAGTTTGTCCTGACATCTAGTGAAATTTGAACCATCGAATCGGTCCAATCGGATCAGATCCTGGTTTATCGGTTTGACTGATACAACACTTTCGGTGTCCATGGAATCACGCTTTAAGATTGTTAGAAAATTTGATTGGATACACCGAAAATCACAAAATAAATAATTGAAAAAATAACAATTTCACTAGGCTGAATCACGTATAAAATACGTTGTCCTTAAAGCGTGATTCGTCCCCTTATCACTGCTGATGGATTACAGACGAATTGCTTCCAGGATAAGACAAGCCTTATCTGGATCCAGCGTGCAGCAATCACGATAGGTCCACTATGGAACAGTTTTAATGCAGTAGATTTCTTTTGACAAATTTAGACGGTAGAGATGATCACAGTGTTCTAAAAGGAACTATGGACTGTATTTGATTTGATGGGAGAGATGGTATGTTGAGATGATGAAATCGGACTAGAATGGTCCAGTTTATATAGGCCTCAGGTTTAGACCCATTGTTGTATGGTATTCAATGGTCCACTGCGATCGCACCGTCTCGCGCCGGTTCGCGTAAGGTCACGAGGGAGAGACTTCTCTGCGACACGATGCGGACGTGCGAAGTGCAAAGTGCGTCATCTACAGCCACACAGCCCACGCCCTTGCCCATGCCCGAGCGCAAGCGCGTGTGTGCGTGCGTGTGTTCCAGTGCTTCACACTGGAACATGCAACCCAAGTTTCATCTCCTCCAAAAAGCTCCAAGTAAGAATACCCTTCACAACATCTCATATAAACCACAAAACTTTCTTTTGCATTTCCGATGTGGGACAAAGCACACACACCGCACTTTTTAATTCAAAAAATTCAAAATCGTTTTGGCGGGAAAATCCCAAAATTTTGAAAATTTGAATTTTATTTTTTATTATTGTTAAAAACCATTAATTTTCAACAGATTGTTGTAGTTTTTACTTGGTGATAAAAGAAGATTAGGTCAGATGTAATGGAATTCACGACTTTGGACATGTTCTTGAAACATGGAACAACATCAGCTAAAGATGCAAGAATCACATAAATTAAATGAACCAACGCCCTGATCGATCGATTTCATGCAAGAATAGAAGATCAAGATTGAGCAAAGAAAACCAAGTCTAATAATAAACTTGTGCGTCTACTCATCTATCGAGATTGTCTATGTTTCTAAAAGAATACTGAATTGTAAAATGGACGGATAATATAATAAAAATAAAAATAAAAATAAAATTTCCAGCATTCATAGAGATACGATTCCTCCCATTATGAATCATGATAAAGCAGCTGCGAGGAAATGCATACCCCAATGATTGGAGAGCTTGTAAAGAGAGCAACAAGGAAGACGGCTTTTTTGCAAATCAGTCTGAGAAAGAAGCACTGGAGTGATCCGATGTTTGCAAAGCAGTATAAGAAAAAAAGAAAAGAAAAGAAAAAAAAAGCATACCCAGTTATCTACCTATCTGTGGTGTACACGCAAGTAATTTATTTAACTCCCATGAAAGAATAATAAAACTCCAAACCGTTCATTAGGTCCAAAACACATTTCGTGGGTTATAATACAATCGGCACACTAATTCGAAATATTAGCCATTTGATCCATGACCTTTAATGTGGACGGTCAATATTATTTGCACAAAAATAATTAAAATCAACCATCTGAACCATTTAAAAAAAAAATTAAAAATTAAAAAATTAGCACACGCACACACACCACCACACACTCACGCCATGGTTGGATTTCACCACATATGGGTACTCGAACCTTCCACCAGGTGTTGAAACTCCTAAGAGTCTACCACTGGAGTAAGAGTAAGGACCCAATCTGAGCCATTTATTTGTTAAGGCCAATCATGGATTGCTTGTGTTTCTGAAGAATCAAAATGTACAAGTCCCATCCACGCCTTGAAAAGAAGATGGATATAGAAAATAAGGCGGAGCATGATGGTTTGGATCATCCCACCATTGTGGTTTTTGCATGGTTCAGGTTTTGGGCCAGGGGAACCTGATCTGCATATGAGGGATGGATATGATCTTGCAAACGGATGTCAGCTTGCCACGTGTACCCGATAACACGTAGATAGATGGGCTGCGAGGTTGAGTCATACATGCGGATGGGCAGACGGAATTTCTTAAACTGGGGATCTCCTGTCCAACTTGTTGGGCTATAAGTTATAAGTCCACACGGTGAATAACTTCCAAAACTTCCTATACGCGCCACATCCAACTCGTCCAGTAGGTTAGTCAGCTCGATCATTTTAGACAAAATTCATAGATCTCTTTATGGAATAAACCTGACTTTTATTTCTTTATTTATCAATGATAGAAACTGTTATTTATTGTGTAGCTCATATGATGACTATATAGGACTGATTTTTGTACTAGTTGATATTTACATTGTGGTTAACCTATTGCAAGGATTGGATTTTACTTTCACTTAATAGTTTGGAATTTATTCTCAAGCTAGACCGTACCTTGATCCAACTGGTTGGACCTAAGCTACTTCTTAAATTACATGGACTCTCCGGTCAGATCTCCATTTTCCATTCGACTTGGCCGGCTAACAGGCTCTCCGCATCTCCACTACACACGTGGCTATCTACGGTTACATCTATGGAGAAGATTTACATGGATTGAATGATAAAATATGAATGATAGCCTGCAAACAAGTAATAAACAGCAAGGAGAACCATGACAACTACAAACAGACAAAAACCATTCAGGAGAACCACAATACCTGCAAACGGACAATAAACAGCCAGGTGAACCATGACACGACCATGAGTACATGCACACTGAGAAAATTTTACAATTGATGGGCAGTGGTATACGGCCTGTAGACCATCTTGGTTTGGACAGATGGTTCCACTTGAAAAAATGAGTTCTTCCCATTTTGTTTAATCATAATTATGAGTTATTATAAAGATTATGATTTATACAATTGTTATGCACCCCACATTTTTATGACCCTATTCTTCCATTCTTCTTGTTTTTTGCTATAGTTGGGAGTGATTGAGAAGTTCCAAAGCATCTCCTGCAAGCTTTTGTCATCTTGCCGTGTATTGTACATTGAGAGCCTTCAATCTACTGTTGAAATAGGATTTTTTATTTGATCAACGGCAGCGTCAATTTGATCGAGAAAAATTAGGATATTTTAGTTTGCTTTCCGAGTATTTCGATTCTATCGGCTGATGTATCAATTCGATTGATAGGTCATTGATTAGAGTCGATATAATCAATAGTTTAATGGACAATTTGCACAACTACTGCGAAAGTGCACAGTTTTGTTTCTAATTTTGTATAAGGGTTATAAAAACCTTATTAATATGGGATTACGTGTGAGAAAGGGAGAGATAGGGTATTTAGAAGGAGAATTTGTTTATAAAGACAAGGGTTTTGAATATGTAAGTTTTTCATCTCTTATAACTTTCTATTTATGGTGAATTGTTTGTCGCTTGTTGCTGTTGTTTTTTCCCATAAATGTTTTTCATGTAAAATTTATATGTTCTTTGTAGTTGATTGAATTTTTTTTATTTTTTTTTTTCAAATTACATTGTATGATTTTGTCTAAAGTTGTTTCTTCGTCGGACAAGTTATGTTAGGGCTTGTTGCATTCTCAAAATATATTTTATATTGCAGTCGAGATGTGATGTAGAGCAGGTCACAGACACTTTCATGTCCAAGATGGATCAGAGAATGCCCGATCAGAGGCAGAAGAACCTTAAAACAAGCATATCTCGCAAACCGTAATGAGTTACTCGACGTACCATATATGATTTTGAGGTAGGACGAGCTACTTTAGCTAATCAATTTGCGAAATTCCATAATATCGATGGCCGAATTCCATGTTTAATTCTGCTTTTACTATAAATAATAAGTTTTAGTTTGATTTTTTTTTAACACACGCACACACACCACTACACACTCACGCCTAAGTGGGTCCTTTCTCTTGCTCTAATGGGAGACTCTCAAGAGTTTCAACACTGGGTCAAGGGTTCGAGGCTCTTCATCCGTTGGGCTTTAAGAGTTGCACCCAATAAGAAAAGTGTTTATAAAAATTAGGAGAATTACATGGTTAAGCCACATAGGACACTACTATAAATAGAAAATTTACTATTTATAGTAATGAATTTTAGGGAGTTTTAGTTTTAGTTTAATTCTTAAACTTCTTTCTAGTTTTGGTATCTCTATTTAAAGGGTTGTAGACTCATTTATTTTATCTATCAATCCATCAATCAATCAACGAGTTTCTTTCATATATTTTAAAATTATTTCTATTTCTTTTTCTCGTGGATTTGAGAAGTCTCTATGAGGATTCCAGAGAAGCTTTGTGGATTCCAGAGAAGCTCCCTGCATTAATTGGTATCAGAGTGAGGACTCCCCTCGGGCCGATGACAAACAATGAAGGTATGAACAAAAATCCTTTAAATGGTGATTCAAAAATTCATTACCTTTCGGAAAAAATGAAAGCTTTCCACTGGGAGAATCAATTGACTATGCAAGGGCTGTAGGCAACCCTCAGTCGTATTGTGGATGTGCTAATTCTACCTTAAGCTCAAAGTGATGCTCAACCGCCCGTGGTCGTTGTACGACACAAATTTGATTTTTGCAAATTAAAGCATCGTCAGATGATGGTGAATCGCAAGCTACCACTTTGATCATGAGGACGTCGTTATACATGTCATGAGGAAGTCGTTATACATGTCAAAGGTATAAATAGAATTATAGCAAGAAAGCATTTTTCGAACGAGGTGCACTGTAAGCCAAAAAGTTTGTAATGTGATCATCGATGTTAGAAGCACTGAGAATCTCGTGTTGAAAATTATGGTGGAAAAGCTACGACTGAAAACAAAAAAGAATCCATCTCCATACATGATTGGATGGATCTTCCTTGACAGGGTGGGGCTAGGTTCCATTAGAGAATCAATCATTGTATAGGTCCTTATGATAGGCAACCTCGGGAGCATTTTCAAGCCCCGTGAGCGACCCAAAAGTACTGTAATCTTTCCACATATATGAATACAATGTTCAGTTTTTTTTATTTTAAAAAAAAAGAGGTCAACAAAATCAAGATAATCGAACAATGCACTGTCTCATTTTCAATTGGTAAAAATTATAAGGATCAAGTACTTTGTAACGTCTTCGACATAGAAATTTGTCATATGTTACTTGGTCGACCATGACAAAATAATATTAATGTTATAACTACGCATAGAGGTCAGGATAACGCATTTATATTTACTAAAGACGGTAGAAAGATTGGCTTCGTCCTTATGGGAACGGAGAACCAACCCAAGACTTCTAAAGTTGAGGAACAGTCTCTCACAACTGAACAGGCTTTTGTTAAACAATCTGAGGAAACAAGAGATATATATGCATTAATTGAAAAGAAAGAATATATGGAGCCTGTGAACATCCCAAGGAATTTGAAACAAGCGTTGCAGGAGTTCAAAGCGATTGTGCTCGATGAACTCCCTAATAAATTGCCTCACATACGAGATATACAAGACCACATTAATCTTGTCACAAGGATAAGTCCACCTAATTGTCCACATTATCAGAAGGTATGTGAGATTTTGAAGGCAGAAGTGAAAGAACTGATCCATACCAGGCAAGTTAAAGAGAGCATGAGTACATGTCTTGTGTCAACTCAAGAGCCTAATGCCAAGTACAAGAAAAGGACTAATAAACAGCAGCATTAAAAGTTATATCAGAATCATGAACCAAGTCCCTTGAATAACTCGTGGACAAGGTTTTTCCAAGTGGAGGGGTTTGATGAAAAATGTGTCACAGATACATTCCTAGCATGGTTGGACAAAAAGGTGGACCGTAAATTGATCATAACTTTTGATCTGGGTATCGTTACGGCACATCAGATCAAGTATCATGAACCGAAGCAGCACGAGAACTCGAAAACGAGTTCTTTTGAAGTGGAGGGGACTGATGTAGAGTGGGTCGTAGACACTTTCATGTCCAAGATGGATCAGAGAATGCTCGATCAGAGGCAGAAGTCATATCAAGACCGTCAGAACCTTAAAACAGACATATCTCGCAAATCGGAATAAGTTACTCAACGTACTATATATGATTTTGGGGTAAGACAAGCTACTTTAGTCAGTTAACCCTGTGTAGTCGGGTTTCCCATGCTGAATTTGCAAGATTCCATTATATCCGGGTTTCCCATGCTGAATTTGCAAGATTCCATTATATCGATGGTCGAATTCCATGTTTATTTTCGTTTTTACAATTTTTAGTAAGTTTTAGTTTGATTATAACTCTTCATCCGTTGTGCTTTAGGAGTTGTGTCAAACATGAAAAGTGTTTAGAAAAATTAGGAGAATAACATGGTTAAGCCTCATAGGATACTTACTATAAATAGAAAATTTACTATTTATAGTAAATTACGAATTTTATGGAGTTTTATTTATAGTTTAATTTTTAAACTTCTTCCTAGTCTTGATATTCCTATTTAAAAGGTTGTAGAGTCGTTTATTTTATCTATCAATCCATTAATCAATCGACAATTTTCTTTCATATATTTTAAAATTATTTTTATTTCTTTTCCTCATGGATTCGAGAAGTCTTTGTGAGGATTCCAGAGAAGCTCCGTGGATTCGGAGTAGTTATCCTTGAGAAAGACGATGATTGACCTCGTCACGTTCATCCCTACGTCAAGATGCTACTGCATAATATTTTAGCTTAGGTAATACATTAGCCTGCAAAGGTTTTAGAATGTGTGGCATCAAAAGTTTCCTTCAGTGATGCCACTGATAGTGATGAAGAACATAATAAATCATATAAATATTTAAGAGGCTATGGTATTTGGTCAATACCGAAGGGAGCAACCACAGCCGTAATGGATTAAGGAAATTGTACTTGGCCCACTCAGTTATGGTTGCATATAAGATGTAATGGATGATAATGTGATCAAATTTGGGGTGTCCAGTTGGTTCCCTATGGGTCTAATTTCAAGCAGAAATTAGAATTCAGAATGGAATTAGGTCTTAGCTAGATATGATCTGTATATCCAGATTAGTTTTCATAACGAAAACATTTCTTTGTATGATTTATAATTAGTAAAGATTTGATTCCAACCAATCTGATCAGGCCAAAGACTTAGTCGAGTTTTCAGGTTTTTAAACTACAGCCCTTAGTGGACACAACAAGCTAGCTCCAAAATGTAATTAGTGTAACTTAAACTAAGACAAAATCAATAAGGCGGCCGGCTCCTTCATTTCTCTGGAGGATCTTTAGCAATGTTTTCCAAAATGGAACTAGGCCTCACCCTTTTTATTGGCAGTCCGGTTCAAAAGGGTCTAACCGGCAATCTAACCAATTCACCCAAAGCATGTATTAATAAGTAAAATAAAAGGGATTTAATGAGCTAAACACTCATAGACACTACAAGAAAAGGGGGCTTTAGCCTCGGTTCACAACTGTGGCTAAAAAGGTTAAAAATTGAGGCTAAAGCCTTTAGCCTCAGTTTTGCCTCAGTTATCCAAACCGAGGTTGAAACCCCTATATATGGCTAAAGGCCGATTGAGGCTAAAATGACTTTTAGCCTCAGTTCTTCAAGTGAAGCTAAAAGAACCTTTTTAGCTTCAGTTTTCTCAAAATGAGGCTAAATCAAAATTTTAGCCTCCATTGTTGCCAAAGAGACTAAATCCAAATTTAGCCCCAGTTGCGTCCAACTAAAGCTAAAACTATTTTTAATCTCAGTTCTCAACAACTGAGGTTAAAGCCATCAGCCACGGGAGTTGTAGTCTCAGTTTACGTAACTAAGGCAAAACCGAGACTAAAGATGGATTTAGCCTCTTTTGGCATCAACCGAGGCTAAATTCGGTTTTTGACCTCGTTTCTCTATCAACTAAAGCTAACAATATCATAATCAACAAATGATTGAACCTGTGCATATTTCACCCATTTAACGTTCATCAAGACAACAATCAGCACAATATCAACAAAACAATTAATGGTCTATTTAAAGTTTTCAAAACAGACTATAAATGTCTTCCTTTCCTAGCCTTCTACATGAACTGTTTCAGTAAGGTCCACTTCTGGACCGATCAGATGTCTTCCTTTCCTAGCCACATCTTTTGGCAAGATATCTACAACACCAACCTCACTAGCCATGATCACGTATCTACTATGTGTGATGTAAAAGCGACTGGGGTGCAATCCATTCCGGTCCAATGTCACTCCAGGATAGCGGCCATCGGCAACTGCATTTATACAATAAATAGAAGTTCAAAATACTCATGTCACATGCAGAATCATTAAAGCATGAAGCAGTTCTAGCACAAACTTCACATGATATAAGTGCAATTCCATCCCACGGCTCCATAAGAGCTGAAAAATATTCGTACAAGGCCTCAATTACAGCATAATCATTATCAAAACTGGAAAACCTCAATTAAATAATCAGACAGTTGCCCATGTTGAAGTTGAAGACCTCGGATTGGGGCCACAGAGAGTCGAGTTCGTGTTTTAGAACCTTGCTCCAGTCAATGAAAATCATTACTTTTAATAGAGAGCAACTAAAACATGGATGTGGAAAATGATGCATCAAAGAAAATGATTCAAGACTAAAACATCATTGGATTCATTTGCTAGGACAGGTTATGCGGATGTCTTTCTTTCTTTCTGTCTTTTTTTAAAATTTATTTGTTAGATTTAGTGCATGTCAGACAACAAAAATCAAAATACAACTTCTGATATTGGAAGGTTGAATCTATTCAATCTCCTGTGGGAGGACAAATTCTCTTGTGACCCAAACATCAATGCCAAAGGACTTTTGGAATTATAACATTAAGAAAGAAAAGGGAGAGACATATATATGAACAACAACAAAAAAAAAAAAAAAAAAAAATTTGTGGCCAAGTGGTAAAAAAAATGCAAGCAACGAAATTTTTAATAACAGACCAGTATTGCAATATTCCCATGACATGGTAACTGCTAGAAAATCTTTACTTGCCTGATTCAGATGCTTTCTTCATTGTAAGTTGAGCGAGTTTAGGAAATTATATATCTAAGTAAGAGCATAGGCCTTAAGATTGGGCTTAAGGAGACTTCATGAACTTTTATAAGGCTATAAAGCCATTCTCTCTACGTCACACCAATCAGGCTTTTATCTCTACATCACACCAGCTAGGCTTTAAGACCAGGCTTCAGGGTTCTCTCTACATCACACTAATTAGGTGTTAGGCCCAGGCTTCTTTTGCTTTAAGACACTGAAAACTCTGTTGTTGAGAGCAAGAATGAATGACCTTGTCTTGTACATCCATTGGTGTCACAGTAGTGAAATAGGAAAAGGCACGCACCTTCTATAGATTTTGCATAATAACATCATTGGATGAAATACCATAACTCAAAATAGTGAATCTACTAAGTCAAATCCTAGTTAGGCTTAAGTCTACTGTTACACATATATTCTAATTGTCTTCAAGCCCCATATGATCTAAGAAACAAGAATAAGATAAATACATTTAAAGTATTTATAGGACATGTAAGAAAAGATCCTGGAAATACTTACTCTGTTCGTTGGCGCTTCTTGGCAAGGTTTAAAAAAATCTGTTGTACATCTGCAGATGTGACTGGCTTTGATGAGTCAAAGGACTCCTGCATGGACCAAATGCCAGCGAAAAAACAATCTGATGTGCCTAATGCAATCGGAAAGGATATAATCAAGGAGGCAACCAGAAAACCACATGGGTGAACAGGGAAATCTCATGAATTCATGAAAAGCACTGGGCATCAACAAGATTGTATTTGCTAGAAATATTATATAGTGATAGAAAATCAACATTGAACAATCTCTACAGAGAAGATTTGAAAAAAAAAAAGGTTCTAAACACATAATTCTACTCTGCAAGAGAACAAAAGACCATATTCCTCTCAAATCAAATAGCCCAAGAGGACTAAGGCACCCTACTGGTGGGAAGCAAGGCACGACTCTGAAAAGTGTTGGGATCCAATGTGTACCCTATTTTAGCAGCGAGTGGGGCTATGGATCTTTCAGACTGCCATTTGAGAGGACTACTAAACCAGGCTCTTCTATTTCTCAATATAAACCCTACAAGGTAAAATTTAGATCATTTGGCATCCTCTCCCTCTACTCATCCCCACCATACCCCTAGGTTCATTGCTTGCAGATACCACGTTTTACATTGTTGGGTTGCAAAAGTTGCATTTTCTCATTGCTATCTTGAAAGATATGCGCAAAAAATAAATCTTGCTGTTGTTTTGAAAAAAAAAAAAGAAAAAGAAAAAAAAAAGAGGAATTTTATTGCTAAAATGTTGGTCAAATACCTTTATCTATTCACATCTTTTGTAGATTTTGATTGAAGTATAGATTAGACTCTGCAAAAAATAAATAAATAAATAAATAAATGATAGGTCTGGTTTGGCTTGCCGTCAACTGTCAAGTCTATCAAAGCATTGGGCTATGCCAAGCCCCCAGGTATAATATCTAACATCAGACGAATGCAAAACCAGCAGATTCAACACCCTCACACTCATAAGCATCCTAAGCTACTAATATGAGGCCCACCCCTATAAAACCCTAACAAATAGCACCAGATATAAAAATTTCAAAAAGATGTAAGTGCGTTACCTGTAATCTGAAGTAATATCAACATTGATTTCAAATCCTTGTGATCTAAAACTCCGCAAACTCTCAATACTAATTAAATGGAAGACCTAAAAATGGCACTTTCCTTTTCTCACTAGTTGTGCATTTGATTGCACCTAATCATGAAATTTCATGATATTTGATGCAACCAAATGCACTCTAAACCATAAACCAATAAAAAAGAAATTTCAGATGAAAGAAAATGAAATTTGTGGCCCTCCCCTATAGTAGCCCCCTTAAAATAAGAATTCAGAATTACAGATAGAATCACATATAAAAAAAGGAAATTCAGAACATAGAACCCCTACCATGAAGGACCTGAGCTCATTCTTCATGTCAGCAATGCCATTCAGAATCTCAATCTTTTGGACATGACCAAGTTTGCTGGGAAAATTTAACTGCACTCCTTCCTGTTGCTCCAATTTCTTCTTCCTCTTTTCCTTTGCCACCTTTTCATATTCCTCAATTGAGTCCTCCTCATCAATTGGATAGCCAATGCCCTTTTGGACATAGAATTATGTGCAAGCATTACACCTGCAAAGAAGATTTCTCCATTTCTTAGAAAGAAACATGGGTTTTTTCTTCTCTGAAACAATGAGGCTTGACGTGGATCCACTCCAAATATACAGTTGGGATTTGAAATGCTACTGTGGGCTGCATCCTGCTTTAAAGCCACATTTTTCTCCAAATTCTCTCCAAGCAGAGGATCCTTCTCACTCGGCGCAGTATTTGCAAATAACCTGATTTATCAGAGGAAAACAATCATAGTTAAAAGCTTAGTACAAGTATTATAAGAAGCAAAACTTACTCAAATGAAATATTAAAAAAAATAAAAAAAAATGCATGCATTTTCCTTCAAAAATTTTACTTTTGGAGATGACCATGCTAAAGCAAATGCAATAGTGCACTTTCCATGAGGCTCTACCCAGGCTCTAACCAGATTAAAAACTCACACCTCAAATTAAGGCTCAGATTTTTATTTCGACATACGACAAACATTTCTCATTTTGATATTTAGAATGAAAAATTGAGAGCAGTTGTACAAATGGAAAGCAACTGATCATGAAACACCAATAACTAGAGTGAATCTTATCACTGTCCAATCAAATCCAAATGATGAGAGAGGCCCAATTCCATCACAACATAGAGAGGTGATTGCCAAATTAAAATAAACATCTCAATTGAAAACACCAAAAAACACTATACAAAAGAACATTGTGAAGAGACACACACATAAATACACAGATACACACATGCATACATGTAGGAAAACACTCACAAATGGAGTCTCACAACATTCACACAGAAGAAGTAAATTATAAAATTCATCAGGCCCTTTCTAGGAACTGCCAAGGAACCTAAAAGTTCATCATCATCCATACCAGTTCACTGTTATGCTTTCAATATCTAGTGGAGCTGTTGTATCTATGTGTATTTTCTTTTCACTTTTTAGAGGATGACTTAGACACTGGTCTTCCATAACGTTCAGGATTCTCGCCGATTTATTAAATAACAAGAACAAAATCTGGAATCTTGAGCTACTTCAACTGACCACACAATCTGTTTTCTTCTTCTCTATTGTTTTTCCATGCTGGAAGTAGGCTTGGAGGTTGTGGAATAAACAGGATGAAGATATTGCAGGAAAAAAAAAAAAAGCAGAGGCAAAATTATTTCTACTTGTCTTTAAGGAACTCTACCATCTATATATCCCAAATATATATATATATATATATATAGTCTAATTAGTTAGACGTGAGATCTTTTTATACATATGCCTATTGTTTTAATTTATTTATAATAAATAATTTACATACAGTGGTGCAGGTAGATGCTATAGATTGCCAAGTGATGCCTGGATTTCTATGTAATGTGTGTGCCATTCAATTCCTGTTGGTGTGTGCGATTTGTATGAGATGATCTAACCTATCTAATAACGTTAGGGGTGTACACGAACCGAGCTAGCTCAGTTAGCTCGCTCGACTTGACTCGAAAAAACTCGATTCGACTTGGTTCGAAGCTGAGTTCGAACTGAGTTGTGTTGATTTTTTGAGCTCGAAAATGAGTTCGAGCACACCCCAGCTCGATTCGACTCGGATCGAATCCAGCTCAAATCGAACTCGGACCAAACCAGTTTGGTTGTTGACCGAACCGAGCCAAGCTGGCCAGTCAGGCTCGAGGATCGAGCCGAGCCAAGTTCAAGTTGAGGTCAGCTAGTGTTCAAGCCGAGTTGAGTTGAGACCAGCTCGACTCGGTTCGACTCGATGTACACCCCTAAATAAGGTGACCTGCTGTGAAATTGAGATGGCCCATCATCAATGAATATTATTTATAAGTTTTTCATAAATAAAATAGCATATTACACGCCCTATTTATTTATTTTTTAAAGAAAAATTTATAGGTTTTTGAGGCCATGTTTGATAGATGCAGAAAAATCTGTAGTATAGATATGAATCCTCATTTCGGATAAGTGGATCTAGCGTGAGTTTTGGAGTGTACGTAGACCATACAAACTAGGGCCCAATAGATGAACGGTGTGAAAATGTTTCTTGTCGTGACATTGTATAATAATAAACTCCACTAGCATATGAAATCCCATGGGAGCTCTATGTTGGGAAAAGTGTAGACAAACAACAGGATAATATTGGATGTCTAAATGATGAATTTGCTGTTCCATGGAAATCCGAATGTATGTGGTTTATCTACGCTGTCCATTCGTTTTTTCAGCTCATTTTAGGGGTTAAGCCCAAAATCGAATCATGTTAGGTTTGACTGGACCACAACACAAGAAACAGTGGGAATAATGATTTCCACTGTTGAAACCTTACTAGGCAGTGATGTTTATTTGTCATCCAACCTGTTCATAAGAACACACAGAAATAGATGATGGGAAAAAACAAATATCAGTTTGATCCAAAACTTTTGTGGCCATAAGAAGTTTCAATCAACCGCGGACTTTCAATGCACACTGTTTCGTGTGGTATTGTTCAATTTAGCTTCGGATATGCTTCATTTATGAACTTCAGTGCTAAAATTATCATAAAATGGATGTACCGATTGGATACAATATGTAAATCATGGTCACAAAGTTTGTTGGGGGCCATTGCACAAAACCTTAGGATCTAGCTTCCCAAATACACCAGAATTATGGGATAATAAAGCAATGAAATAAATCAAAGCACAAACCACACAACACGAGATTTTTACATGGAAAACCCTCAAAGAAGTAATCATGGGACCTCATCCTGATCAACAATCCATTATGAAGTAGAACGTTACAACTGATCACAAGCATACACCGCTTGGATCAAACCTTCTTCACTCACGCGGGAGTGGATAAACAATAAGAGAATAAAGAAAAATGGAGAGATCTCATCGATTATGAAGACGTAGAAATGCTAAGATATTGAGTGTATAGTAAATCACCTCTACGAGCAAAACCTCTCTTCCACAAGCTTCCTCTCTCTCTCTCTCTCTCTCTCTCTCACACACACACACACAGAGACACACACACCCACCTTTGATAGCCCTAAACCCTTAGCAACCCTTTACAAAGCTTTAGGAGACTCTCTTGTATTACCATAGAATAACCCTAGGACCCTATTTATAGTTTAGGCAACTCTCTCTCACACTACGGCGAAAATCGTCTCAAATTTCCATAGTTCGCACAAAATCTGGATTGAATCTGCGTAGCCTCGACTAGTTGAGCAGAGTCCTCGACCGGTCGAGCGACCCACTTGACTGGTCGAGCACCACGGAGTTCTAAAACCAATTGCTCGCTGGACTTTGAGTCAAGCGCTACTCGACTGGTCGAGCACTACCCTCAATCGGTTGAGCAAACTCCTCGACCCGTCTAGCCATGAGGAGAAAATCTCCATCAAATCTCCCCCTTTTCGACTCACGAGAAATCCGCTATCTTCAAGCCAGCCAGGTTTCTACAAACCTTAAACTTTCCCTTGAGCAATGCCTTGATCATTATGTCTAACCCATTATCGTCCGTGTGAACCTTCTCAAGCTGTAACATTTCTATTCCAAAGTATCCCTGATCTAGTGATACCGAATCTCTATGTGCTTCGACTTGGAGTACTGACTTGAATTCTTGCTCAAGTGTATAGCACTTTGACTATCACAATAGACCACGTGCTGCTTCTGCTTCAGGTTAAGTTCCTGTAGGAACCTCTTCATCCAAAGCATCTCCTTACATGTCTCTGTGACTGTAATGTACTCGGCCTTTGTTGTCGACAATGCTACGACCTTCTGTAGCTTGCTCTGCCAAGAGACCGCTCCCCCTACAAACGTGAACATGAACCCCGATGTAAACTTCCTGGAGTCTGTCACCTACCATATTTGCATCTGTGTAGCCATCTAACATTGGTTTTCCGTCACCATAGCATAGGCTTAACCTGGATGAACCTCTTAGATACCGTAATATCTATTTTACCGCTGCCCAATGCTCTTTACTAGGATTGGCAAGATGCCGACTAACAACACCAACTGCATATGCTATGTTTGGACGTGTACACACCATAACATACATCAAACTTCCTACCACTGACGTATAGGGTATCTTCTTCATCTCATCTACCTCTGCCTTAGTCTTGAGACACTGTTTGTTACTCAATTTGAAGTGACCATCCAGTGGAGTACTGACCGGCTTTGCTGCATTCATATTGAACCGTTCTAGGACTTTTTCAATATACCGCTCTTGTGACAGCCAAAGCTTCCTACTGCTTCTGTCATGGATTATCTCCATTCTTAGGATCTGCTTAGCTGGGCCTAAGTCTTTCATCGCGAACAACTTGCCCAGCTCCTGTTTTAGCCTATCAATCTTCTTAATGTCTTTTCCCATGATAAGTTTGTCATCAACGTATAACAGCAGAACTAAGAAATCACCATCTAAGAACTTACACGTGAACACATAGTGGTCTGACTCTATTCTGTCATATCCATGCTTCAACATGAACGAGTCAAACTTATTGTATCATTGCCTTGGAGCATGTTTCAGCCCATATAAGCTCTTCCTCGGCCTACACACTATATACTCTTTGCCTTTGACTTCGAATTCCTCTGGTTGATGCATTTAAATCTCTTCTTCCAGGTCACCATGGAGAAAGACAGTTTTAACATCCTCTATCTCTAGATCCATGCTAGCCGTCAACCTAAGTAACATCCGTATGGATGTTATCTTCACCACCGGTGAGAATATCTCCTCAAAATTTATACATTTCCTCTTACCAACCCTTTCACCACAAGTCTGGCCTTGAACCATGTTTGTGAATTCTTCTGCTCAATCTTCTTTCTGAACACCCACTTGTTATTTAGAGCTTTCTTGCCCTTACGTAGTTTCACCATATCATAGGTGTGGTTCTTATGCAAGATTCCATCTCCTCTTATATAGCTTTCAACTACTCCCCCTTATGCTCATCGGCTAGGGCCTCAAAATAATCTTCTGGCTCTCCCCCATCAGTGAGCATAATGTACTCATGCGGCGGGTACCTCTTGGACGGCTGTCTGTCCCTAGATGACCTCCTCACCTGTGGCTTAACAGGTGGATCAAGTGGGAGCTGCTCCCTCGGCCGATCTTCTGTAGGAACTTCCTCGTCCTCTGCACCTTACTGTACTCCCCCGTCATCAGGCACCACGGGAGGAATAGCTAGATCCATGTCCTCTAGCTCACCTGAACTAGGTTGGTTCTTCTCTGGTTTACAAATGTCTTTTATACATCGATCTTCAAAGAATACCACATCTATGCTCCTGACGAGCTTCTTCTCGGTCGGATCTCACAATCTGTAACCAAGCTTTTCATCACTGTACCTCAAGAACAATATTGTGTGATCTTCATATCGAGCTTGGACATCTTGTCCTTTGGTACGTGAACGGATGCCCTGCATCTAAATACTCTGAGATGACTGTATGATGGATCATGTCCAGTCCACACCTTCTCAGGTACTTCTCCATTCAACGGGACTAATGGAGACCTGTTTATCAAATACACTGCCGTGTGCATTGCTTCTCCCTAGAACGTCAACTTTACATGGGATAACATGCATCTGATTCTTTCTACAATGGTGCGATTCATTCGCTCAGCCACACCATTATGCTGGGGGGTCTTGGGAACCGTCTATTCATGCTGTATACCCAGGCACGTACAATACTCATGAAAGTCACTGATGTATTCACCACCATTGTCAGTGCAAATGCACATTAATGATCTACTTATCTCTCTCTCGACCATAGCATGAAACAGTTTAAACATACAAAAGACTTTGTCCTTAGATTTCAAAGCATAAACCCAAACCCTCCTAGATACATCATTTATAAAAGTGACAAAATACAATACCCCACCCAAGGTTTTTGTCCTCATAGGACCATAAACATTAGAATAAACCAAATCTAATACATGCACTTTATTAACATGAGAAGCAGATTTAACGAATGGAACTCTATGTTGTTTCCTTGATAAACAATCAATACAGGTTTTGAGAGGTATACCTGTCACGTTTAGAAAGAGCCGCTTCTTTACTAGTAGCTGAAACCCTTTTTCACTCATGTGGCCTAGACGCTTATACCACAAGTCAATAGCTGAATCGTCCACTGCGTTCAACCCACCCTTGCACACACTGACACTTGCCTTGAACAGGGTGCAACACTTCTTTCCTCTAGCTGCGATCAACGAACCCTTGATGAGCTTTCAACGCCTACTAAAAAACAGCTTTCATAGCCATTATCATTAACCTTCCCATCAACATTAAGTTGAGATGAAGGTCTCACATCTCTGAGAATCAATGTACAGCCCACATCGGTCTTCACACAAATATCACCGACCCCTACGATCTTCGATATGCCAGAATTTTCCATCTTCACGGTCCCAAAGTCAACCAACTTGTAGCTTGTAAAGAAGTCCCTGCATGGAGTTGCAGGAAACGAGGCTCCTAAGTCTATCACCTAGTCGGTGTCCTGACTCATAACCGTGAGACAAATATCGTAATCTGTTGAAAAAATAATTACAACGTCGCCATCTGAAGCGACCGCAGTGGAGTTTGATTCATCTTCCTTCTCCTTTCCTTTTCCTTTCTTCTTGTTCTTCTTATTACGACATTCATGCTTGTAGTGGCCTCTCTTGCTACAATTCTAGCATTCAACATTCTTTCTGACGCTCGACTTGCCTCTTGATTTATCTCGGGCATTCCCACCCTTTCTGTTCTTTCCTCTCCCCCGTTCTTGTGTCACAAGAGCCTCTTGCTGAGTAGACCCCTGAGACTTCCTCCTTGTCTCCTCATTAAAAAGACAAATAGTTACATGTTCTATGGACACCTTTTTGTCTGGCGCGGAGTTACTTAGAGACACCACCAATGTCTCTCAACTCTCATGCAATGAGCTAAGCAATAGTAAAGCCCGTAATTCATCATCGAAGACCATCTTCATAGTGGAGAACTGATTCAATATATTGTTGACATCATTCATGTGCTCAGCCACAGAACCACCATCTTTGAATTTGAGATTCACAAGTCATTTTATCAGAAAAATCTTATTACCAGTTGTCTTCCTCTCATACAACCCTTGCAATTTCAGCCATAGGCTAGCGATTGAGGTCTCCGTAGACACATGGTGGAATACGAAATCATCAAACTATTGTTTAATAAACCCCACCGCCTTCCGGTCTAATTTCTTCCAATCATCATCTGTCATATCCTTTAATTTTTGCTGATATGCCTAAGATTGGAGCATACAAGTCTTTGCAATAAAGCAAGTCCTCCATCTTAGCCTTCCATATGGTCCAGTTAGAACCATTGAGACTGATCATCCTTGATGAGCCACCTTCCATAAATCAGAACCGATCCTTGATCAGTCTCAATGGTTCTAACTGGACCATATGGAAGGCTAAGATGGAGGACTTGCTCTATTACAAGGACCTGTATTCTCCAATTTTAGGCATATTAGCAAAATCCAAGGATATGACTGATGATGATTGGAAGAAGATGGACCGAAAGGTGGTGGGATTTATTAGACAATGGTTAGATGACTCTGTGTTCCACCATGTGTCTACGGAAACCTCAGCCGCTAGCCTATGGCTGAAATTACAAGGGCTGTATGAGAGGAAGACAGCCGGTAATAAGATTTTTCTGATAAGGTGACTTGTGAATCTCAAATTCAAAGATGGTGGTTCTGTGGCCGAGCACATGAATGAGGTCAACAATATAGTGAACCAACTCACCTCTATGAAGATGGTCCTAGATGATGAATTGCAGGCTTTACTATTGTAAGACTCGTATCCTAGTTCGTACTGTTCCGATGAATCCTCGATCCTTTCCGTCGAAGTCCGACAATCCACGACTGATAATCGACATTGGGCACGACCGTAAATCGTATCTTGTAGGTTCGAGTTGGTTTAATCCGAGACCTGTATCATTGCGACCGCACCGTCGCCGCGGTTCCAACGCCGCGACTCACGCACCGATCCGATACCCTGACCGAAAAATGTGAATCGGCGTTTATTTCGAAGAAACGCTGCGCTTTCTCAATCCCAAGAGAATCTCTACACAATGTCAAATCAATCTCATTAATCAATCAATCACATCAATCAATCAATCACTTCAATGTCAAGTACAAAGCAACCCATGCTTTCTCTCTCCAAAGTCAACTCTTTCTCACCCTCTCTCTTACACACCCATACCTAGTCAAGTACCACATCCATCACCTCACATCACTCACTCACATCTCTCCTTACAACTCTCTCTCTCTCTCCCTCTCATTTGCCAACATTCTCAAGCCAAGCAAGAGCACCACACGTCCATGGTTTCCAAGAGAGAAAAGTGATTTTTGTGGCCCACTTTCCCATTCCAAAATCCATCATCCTAGCTATCCATTTCCCATCTCCACCATCAAAGAGGAGCACAAGGAGGGTGGCGTTCCAACGGACCGAAGAGATCAACCGGTGGGTGCTCCTATAGGCTAGTTTTCATATTTTTATGATGGACCAAGTGAGGCCTACCGATTAATGGTGTGGATCTTACTTTGGACCCTAAGATGTGGCCGATGGCCCACCTTGATTATCAATATCATTCCATGATGGGGCCATTCTCCATGGACCCCATCATGATGTTTACCTTCCTAGCTTGAATAGAGGTCATCTAGACCGTCTATTTTAATGGAGAAGAAATCTCCACCATTAGATTTTGATTTAATGGGCCCACATGTATTGGGACCCACTTGATGTATGATTGATTTCAAGGGAGGGCCCATAGTGTCGGGAGCCCTCTATCATACGTGTCCCACTCTCTCCTTCTCTCTCTCTTTTCCTACCTTTTCTTTCTTTTTATGTGATGATATGAATGTATGGCCCACTTGGATGGACCCCACCATGAGGCATGGTTTTTATCTAAGCCATTTATAAGTGGGGCCTACCTTATATGTGTTGACCCGTACCATCCTCCATGTGGTGGCCCACCTAAGCAGGGCCCACCTTGTATAGCCGTTGCCTAAAACCGCCTGGACGCTGGACGTTGGCTGAACAAAAAAAAGAAAAAGGGGATTTTTTTTGGGTTTTGGGGCGGACTGCTGATGCAGGCCCCACCTTGATGTATGTATTCAATCCACGCCATTCATCTTATTTACCAACTCATTTTAGGCGTTGAGCCAAAAAGTGAAACTGATCCAACTTTCTGGTGGGCCAAACCCTTGAAATCAGTGATTTTCACCGTTTAAATGCACCTAAATTCTTCTACACGCCGAAAAATATCTGATATTGGACTTGTTAGGTCCATCTCAGGCCATGGAAATCAGTAGACGGGGTGGATTTGGCTGAAGTGGACCCCACACGTGAAAAACCTTTGAAAAAGGAAATTTAAAAAATATATATATAAAAACAAACAGCAGCATTGCTGCTGCTGCTGTTAGACGCTGCCAGCATCAGCGTGAAACGGGCAAGGTCCCACGGCTCCAGCCGTGGGCCCCACCATGATGTATATTTTGTATCCACACCGTCCATGAGGTGGACCACCCCCTGAGGTGGGTCCCCTCCGAAAATCAGCCTGATCCATGGCTCAGGTAGCCCACATCATAGGAAACAGTGTGAATGAATGTTTACCATTGAAACTCTTTTTTTTTTTGCCACAGGAGTTTTAGATTAAAATGAAATTTGTTTTCCTCTTCATTCCAGGTCCGTACGACCTTATAAACGGGTTGGATGAAAGATAAATGTTATGGTGGGACCCACGTGGGAGCCCACAGTGATGTACGTGTCTTATCCCCACCGTCCAGGCGGACGGTGGGAACCCACCGTAATGTATGTGTTATGTTCCTGGACGGTGGAGCCCACGATGATGTTTGTGTATGCACACCGTCCAGTGGACGGTGGGTCCCACCTGAATTTTTGGCATGCACCTGAAACTTGGTCTGAGCCCTCAATCAAGTGGGACACCCATAATGGATGGGCTAGATTTACAAACCACATCTTTGTGGGCCCTCAAAATGGTTATGAATGTTTTAAATGGTGCACGGCCCTCTCCACTTCTGCATGTGGTGTGGCCTGCACAAGTCACGGATTGACTTGATTTTTGAAAGCTAGGCTTAGGATGGAATGGTGCATTTGGCTGATGTGGTAGATGTTCGAAACACATCACGGCGGGGCCCACTTAGCTCGACCTTATGGGACGTTAAAAATCAGCTCGTGCGCATTGTGCCTTTTTCCATATATATTATGGTGGGCTTTATGGGCCCTACCATGATGCATTTGTTGCATCCAACCCGTCCATCCAATTTTGAAAACTCATGTTATTGCATGAGCTAAAGGATGAGGCAGATCTAACAGTTCAAGTGGACCCCACCATTTATTATTCATATGGTCCATGAGTTTGGTCCCATTTTTGACGTACTATGGGGCCCAATTGGTGTGGCCCATTTGGTATATATAAAGCCCATGTTATGAGGCCCATCAGAGGTATTGTGGCCCATTGTTGAGGCCCACTTTGATATATGTATGAGGCCTATGTGATTAGGCCCATTCGACACACATAAAGCTTATGTGATTGGGCTCATTTTAATGCATTCTAAGGCCCATGGGTGATGGCCTATTGCAATGTACCTAAGGCCCATTGGTGAGGCTCATTGAGGTGGCCCACTTGATGAATATAAGGCCCATGAGATACGGCCCATTTGATGCATTTAAGGCCCAGTGGGATGTACCTAAGGCACATTACAATATGTGATTCCACCATGATTTATTTAATAGTATTTAAGGTGAGCCGGGCCTTAGAGACAATGTTGGTTTGACGTCCACATTGTAGGTGACGATGGTTAAATGTCCGCATTGCCACTCTTCCTAAGGCCCACTGATAGGTCCATACTTGTACTCTGCAGTCCGTTTAGGCCCATCTTCACTTTGAGCAACTCTCATTATCATACCATAAGTATAGTGCTACCCCATGATTCATGATCATACGCATCATATGCATGCTTGAGATGAGGGGTGACTGATCATAGCATATGCCTTCGAGCAGACTGTTACGGGCTCTCTGATAGGAGGAGTTACCCTACATGAGCGCGTACTTCACGCAGGATGATTACATGACTGGTAGTGTGATACATGTATTTGCATTTGTGTGATTGGGATTTGCCCTAGCGACATCAGGGCCATAGCCTCCACAGACACACTGTGGGTGGCTAGATTAGATACCGGAAGTGTTTGGTTCTAACATACGGGCGCCATAGATGTCCCTGGGTGAAAATCTCTAAACACGATGGTACCAGAGGATGACTCCAATGTCAAGACTGAGTGAATGTACGAGCGCATGAGGGCCGAATACCAGGAGGCCGCGTCTCCTACTGTGTCGTGGTCGGTTGGAAAGGGGTGTGACCTTACCCGCCTGAGTGAGGGGACAATTTCTAGGTTGAGTTTGACCAGCTTGAGGAATCGGTCCGCTATCGACGAGCCGGGCCCAATATTGGCAGGCGGATAGTGAGGTCTCTTTCGCTCTTCCAGTTGTGCGTCCGGATAGGGACGACAAGCTGGCGTAGAGTGTACTAGACCCCGGTGATTATCCAGACTGAGAACCATACTGAATAACGCTCTAGTGAGGAGCTGTATTGATATGAGGGTTGACATGCTTGAGCTGTATTATGCATCGCATGGCCTTGATATGGCCGATTTCATGTATATTCTGTACCGCATAGCCTTGGTATGGCTAACTACATTCATGTACTCATTGGCACGATTCCGCATTACTCTGACCTTGTATTCTGAGCACGCTCATATTGCGCACACACTTACACCACCCTCTAAGCTTTCTATAAGCTTATGCACGATTGATGCGTGCAGGTGACGCCAGGACGCAGCCGTAATCTCACCGCAGTTGGAGCGTGCAGCCAAGCTTTTGGAGTTTTTGCCATTTTTAGTATATTGTATTTTCCTTTCATACGCCTTGTACTCAAAAGTTTTTGATCATAATGGATATTGTGATGGTGTTCTTGTGGTTATTGTTCATGGGTTATGCTTGTGGTTATGCTCATTACGAATCAAATTGATTATTAGAAATCCTCCTTGTAGCATCCCAGGATCGAAACCTGGCATATAGGCGCTGGGAGCCTAGAATAGGGTTCTACGGAGGCTGTCGGCGCCGGATTCGGCGATTGGGAATTTTGTGAGCCTGGTTTCTGAGTTTGGGGCGTGACAACTATTGCTTATTTCATTGCCAGACAGTTGGGAGACATTGGTGGTGTCTCTAAGTAACTCCGCGCTAGACGGAAAGATATCCATGGAACAGGTAACCAGTTGTCTCTTCAATAAGGAAACAAGGAGGAAGTCTCAGGGGTCTACTCAGCAAGAGGCTCTTATGACACAGGAACGAGGGAGAGGAAAGAACAAGAAGGGCGGGAAGGCCCGAAATAAATCAAGAGGCAAGTCGAGTAATAGGAAAGATGTTGATTCCTGGAACTGTGGCAAGAAGGGCCACTACAAGCATGAATGTCGTGGTAAGAAGAATGACAAGAAAAGAAAATGGAAGGAAGATGAATCAGATTCCATTGTGGTCGCTTCAGATGACGACATGGTAGTTATTCTTTCAGTAGATCATGATGTATGTCTCATGGCTACGAGTCAGGACACCGACTGGATGATAAACTCGGGAGCTTCTTTTCATGTGACTCTACACAGAGACTCCTTCATAAGCTACAAATCAGGTGACTATAGGACTGTAAAGATGGGAAATTCTAGCGTATCAAAAATCATGGGAGTCGGTGATATTTGTGTGAAAACTGATGTGGACTGCACATTGGTTCTCAGGGATGTGAGGCATATCCCAGACCTTCGTCTCAACTTGATGTCGACAGGAAGGTTGGATGATGATGGCTATGAAAGGCAGTTTGTTGGTGGGTGATGGAAGCTCATCAAGGGTTCATTGATCGTGGCCAGATGAAAGAAGTGTTGTACCCTGTACAAGGCAAGTGTCAGTATGTGCAAGGGTGGATTGAATGTAGTGGAAGATTCAGCTATTGACATGTGGCACAGGCGTCTAGGGTATATGAGTAAAAAATGGCTTCAGCTACTAGCAAAGAAGCGGCTCCTTCCAGACGTGACAGGTACACCTCTCAAAACCTGTCTTGATTGTTTATCAAGGAAATAACATAGAGTTTCATTTGTTAAAACTGCTTCTCATGTTAATAAAGTGCATGCATTAGATTTGGTTTATTCTGATGTTTGTGGTCCTATGAGGACAAAAACCTTGGGTGGGGCATTGTATTTTGTTACTTTTATAGATGATGCATCTAGGAGGGTTTGGGCTTATGCTTTGAAATCCAAGGACGAGGTCTTTGGTGTGTTTAAACTGTTTCATGCTATGGTCGAGAGAGAGACAGGTAGACCATTTAAGTGCATCCGCACTGACAATGGTGGTGAATACATTGGCGACTTTCATGAGTACTACAAGTCCCTGGGTATACGACATGAACAAATAGTTCCCAAGACCCCCCAGCATAATGGTGTAGCTGAGAGAATGAATCGCACCATTGTTGAGAGAATCAGATGTATGTTATCCCTTGCGAAATTGCCCAAGACATTTTGGGAAGAAGCAATGCACATGGCGGTGTATTTGATAAACAAGTCTTCATCAGCCTCATTCAATGGAGAATTACCTGAGAAGGTGTGGACTGGACAGGATCCATCGTACAGTCATCTAAGGGTGTTTAGATGCAGGACATCTGTTCACGTACCAAAGGACGAGAGGTCCAAGCTTGATATGAAGATCAGGTAGTGTGTGTTCTTAGGGTACGGTGATGAAAAATTCAGTTATATATTGTGGGATCCGACCGAGAGCAAGCTCGTCAGGAGCAGAGATGTGGTTTTCTTTGAAGATCAATGTATAGAAGACATTGGTAAGCCAGAGAAGAACCAGCCTAGTTCAGGTGAGCTAGAGGACATGGATCCGGTTACTCCTCCCGTGGTGCCTGATGACGGGGGAGTACAGCAAGGTGCAGAGGACGAGGGAGTTCCTTCAGAAGATGGACCAGGGGAGAAGCCCCCACTTGATCCACCTGTTGAGCCACAGGTGAGGAGATCATCTAGGGACAGACAGTCGTCCAAGAGGCACTCGCCACATGAGTACATTATGCTAACTGATGGGGGAGAGCCAGAAGATTATTCTGAGGCCCTAGCCGACGAGCATAAGAGGGAGTGGTTGAAAGCTATGCAAGAGGAGATGGAATCCTCGTATAAGAACCACACCAATGATATGGTGAAATTGCCTAAGGGCAAGAAAGCTTTGAGTAACAAGTGGGTGTTCAGAAAGAAGGTTGAGCAGAAGAATTCACAGACGAGGTTCAAGGCCAGACTTGTGGTGAAAGGTTTTGGTCAAAAGAAAGGCATAGACTTCGAGGAGATATTCTCACCAGTGATGAAGATGACATCCATACGGGTGTTGCTTGGGTTAGCGGCTAGCATGGATCTGGAGATAGAGCAGTTAGATGTTAAAACTGCCTTTCTCCATAGTGACCTGGAAGAAGAGATCTACATGCACTAACCAGAGGGGTTCGAAGTCAAGGGCAAGGAGCATATGGTGTGTAGGCTGAGGAAGAGCTTGTATGGGCTGAAATAAGCTCTACGGCAATGGTACAAGAAGTTCGACTCATTTATGTTGAAACATGGGTATGACAGAAGTGAGGACTCTTTGTGTGTTCACGCGCAAGTTCTCAGATGGTGATTTCTTAGTTCTGCTCTTATATGTTGATGACATGCTCATCATAGGAAAAGACATCAAGAAGATCGACAGGCTGAAACAGGAATTGGGCAAGTCTTTTGCGATGAAAGACTTGGGCCCGGCTAGACAGATCTTAGGAATGGAGATAACCCATGACAGAAGCAGCAGGAAGTTCTGGCTGTTACAAGAGCAGTACTATATTGAGAAAGTCCTAAAGCGGTTCAATATGAATGCAGCGAAGCTGGTCAGTACTCCACTAGATGGTCACTTCAGATTGAGCGACAGGCAGTATCCCAAGACGAAGGCAGAGGTGGAAGAGATGCAGAAGATACCCTACGCGTCAGCGGTAGGAAGTTTGATATATGATATGGTGTGTACACGCCCAGACATAACATATGCGGTTGGTGTTGTCAGCTGGTATCTTGTCAATCCTGGCAAAGAGCATTGGGCAGCGGTGAAGTAGATACTGCGGTATCTAAGAGGCTCATCCAGGTTGAGCCTATGCTATAGTGACGGTAAACCTGTGTTAGGGGGCTACACAGATGCAGATATGGCAGGTGACATAGACTCCAGGAAGTCTACATTGGGGTTCATGTTCACGTTTGCAGGGGGAGCGGTTTCTTGGCAGAACAAGCTACAGAAGGTCGTAGCATTATCGACGACAGAGGCCGAATACATTGCAGTCACAGAGGCATGTAAAGAGATGCTTTGGATGAAAAGGTTCCTAGAGGAACTTAGCCTGAAGTAGGAGGAGCACGTGGTCTATTGCGATAGTCAGAGTGTTATACACTTGAGTAAGAATCCAAGTCAGCACTCTAAGTCGAAGCACATAGAGGTTCGGTATCACTTGATCAGGGATATTTTAGAACAGAAGGTGTTACAGCTTGAGAAGGTCCACACGAACGATAATGGGTCAGACATGATGACCAAGGCTTTGCTCAAGGGCAAGTATAAGGTTTGTAGAAACCTGGCTGGCTTGAAGAAGGTGGATCCCTCCTGGGTCAAAAAGGGAGAGATTTGATGGGTTATTTTGACCCGTCTTCAACCGGTCGTGAGCCCTGCTTGACCAGTCGTGGGCTGGTGTTCGACCAGTCGTGGGTTCGAGTCGTGGTACGACTCAAAGTCCAGCAAGTTCAGACTATTTTTCTCTGCGGTCTTCGACCAGTCGTAGGTAAGCTTCGACCAGTCGAAGGTGGGCTTCGACCAGTTATAGGTGAGCTTCGACCAGTCGAAGGAGGCTAAGACCAGTCTTGAAATTTTCAGGACTAGTTGTAGGTTACGCAATTTGTTCCACGATTTTGCATGAAACTGCGGATTTGAGTCCTTTCGCAACTAGGATATGAAAGGGAAGTTTTCTAAACTATAAAAGGGGTTGCCTAGGGTTTTCTAGGGACGACAAGAGGGTTTCCTAAAGCTTTACAAGGAATTTGCTAAAGGGTTTAGGGCTATCAAAAGGTGAGAGAGAGAGAGAGAGAGAGAAAGAGAGAGGAAACTTATAGAAGGGAGGTTCAGCTCGTGGAGGTTATCTACTGTGCAATCTATATCTCAGCGCTTCTATGTCCTCATAATCGGTTAGATCTCTCCGTTTTCTCTATTTCTCTTATTGTTTATCCACTCCTTCGTGAGTGAAAAAGGTTGTAATGTTCTACTTTATAGTGGATTGTTGATTTGGACGAGGTCCCGTGGTTTTTACCTCTTTGAGGGTTTTCACGTAAAAATCTCTTGTGTGGTATGTGATTGATGCATTGATTGTTTTTCATTGCTTTATTATCCATAATTCTGGTTTGTTCTGGAGGGCTAGATCCTAAGGTTTTGTGCAAGGCCCCCAACAATGGTGGGTGTCATTACTTCTTGCTGCTAGTGGTTGGGTTAACTTGATAGTGCTTGGTCACCACAGTTTGTAGATGGTGGGGCCCACATCTGATATTTAAATCTATAAAAGTTTGGGCCTGAAAATGGATGGATGGTGTACGCATCTCATACCTCAGTGAGGTCCACAAACTGGTGGCTCAACCTGTTGTGTCAAAAAAAAAAAAAAAAAAAAAAAGTTGCTTTAAAAAGTTGAAAGCAAAATAATAATAATAATTAAAAATACAGAAATACTCATATAATTTTTAGAAAATAAGTAACTGATATTAAATTTTTAACCAAATTTACTTATCCTAAATAAGTAACTTAATTAACTCCTGCTATTAGCAGAAAAAGTTACTTATCTTGCTGCATCCAAATGGTCTTAATGTTCTTTTGTGATCCCCCAAATGAAGAGTTATAATTGCCCAAAAAGTATATGTTTTAGACCATGCAGTTTTAGACCATGCATGGGAGAAAATGGACGGTTGCGATTTAGTCCATGTATGTCATGTGGACAACAATGGCACTAGATCATCAAGTCCCACAGACAATGTCATGTATAGACAAATATAGGAGGCTGAGTTATTGCCCCATTCTTGATTTGCACGGGCCCCACCATGTTTTAAACGGAAATTAGACCATCTGGCCCGTCAGGACAAAGATCAATCAAGTGCGCCCTGGTTAGAATCAAGGGCGAGCATCCATCCTCACCCTGTTCCATGAGCTCTGCCCCACCAGAGTCTCCGATTGAGTGAATTTTCAATCCCCTGGGTATCATGTGGGACACATCTGATGGATCAATTGGATGGCATACATAAACTACCTGACCCCACATCTGCCCCGTACCACTATTAGCCTATGGTAGCATTGGTACCACTGGATCAATCCTCCCCGTCAGAATAAAAAAATTAAAAATATCCAGCCGTACATCCGTCCTTTTTCAACAAACAAGCGTCCCAAAGCAGAGACAGGGATTGCTGAACCAAACTGAACTCGATGCATAGCTGTAGCCTAATTAAAAAGACATTCATAGCCAAAACCTCAAGAAATTGATAATAAAAAAGAGAAGTAAAAAAAGAGTTTCTGTGCGTTTGGAAAAAGTACATGGTTAATGAGAAAAATTATAACATTGAATGGCATAATTTGTGGGATGTGGCCATCAGCCATCATAGAGAATCATGGAGACCGTATAAGAGAAACCGTGAGTATTACCACTTATATCAAGAAAGGTTTTGAATTTTGACGTAGGGGAGGACGTGAGGTCGAGCACCGTCTTCCTCAAGAGGATAACTATTCCGAATCCACAGAACTTCTCTGGACTCCTCACAGACACTTTCTCGAATCCACGAGAAAAGAGAGCAGAAATAGAAATAAATTCTAATAAATTCGAAATAGATTAATCAATAAGTGATAATCTTCTAATGTGTCTCCTTACACCATTAATAAAGAAAAAATAAACTAAAATTCGTAATTACCAAAAATAGCAAAATTCTAACTCTAATAAAAATCCTAATTCTAATAAAACTCTTCTAAGGCCTAATTTCTAAAAATAAAAATTACAAATAAACTTTCTCTAGAAGAATCCTAGTATAACTAAAAGTTATTTCTGAAAGGAAAGAAAATCTAAAACTCTAAAAATATTTTTTAAAAAATCGGAATTACTAAAAATAGTAAAATTTTTCTAAAAATTCATTTTTGAGCTAAAAGCACGCGTGTTCTGACGAAACGAATAGACGCGACCCACTTTAGTGGGTCGGTTCACCTCGGATGGCCCGTTTCAGTAAAGATTGATAGGTTGTGCGCCCTGTAACAATACCCGGATCAAAAGTTATGGTCAATTTACGGTCCATCTTCTTTTGGGCCCAACCATACTAGAAACGTATCTATGACACATTCTACATCAGACCCCTCCACTTGAAAAAAACTCCTCCTCGAGTTACGTAGGAGACCTGGTACATGAGTTTGAGATAACTTCTGACGCCGATGTTCATTAGCCATTTTTTTTTGTACTTGGCATTAAGCTTTTGAGTTGACACAATACATGTACTCATGCTTTCCTTGACTTGACTAATATCGATCAATTCCTTCACATCTGCCTTCGAGATCTCATATTTTTTCTGATAATGTGGGCAATTAGGCGGACTTGCTCTTGAGACGGGATCAACGTGATTTTGTATATCTAGTATGGGAGGTAATTTATTAGGGAGTTCATCGAGCACAACCCTCTTGAACTCCTGCGATACTGGTTCCAAATCCTCTAGGATATTCACAGGCTTCACATATTTTTTCTTTTCAACTAATGGATATGCATTTCCCATTTCCTCAGATTGTTTAACAAAGGCCTATTCAGTGATGAGATATTGTCCTTCTACTTTAGAAGTCTTGGGTTGGTTCTCCATTCCCATAGAAGTCACATGTTTGCCACTGATGAATCATGTAGTCTGTTATAACTCCGTTTTGATGAAGTCGTTTCTCGCGGACCAATAATAGAATTTTTCTGCATAACCTTTTACTGATCGGCTATCCTGATAATAATTTTGGTTTTGTTGGAATAATACCTGATCGTAATCTCGAGGGAGGAATCGCATGCACAATAACTTCTTCATCCGCGACCACGTGCGGATTGGGGCCTTCATCTGTCTCGCCCGCTTGAGTTGAAGTTGTTCCTACCAATCTAAAGCTCTGCCCGTCAACTTGTATGCCACGAGTTTAACTTTCCTTTCTTCTACGATGTTCATGTAGTCGAAGAAACGTTCGACTTCGAGCAACCAATCGAGGAAGTCCTTGAAGTAGAGTTGACCATTAAAACTAGGAAGATCGACTTTCATCTTGAATTCTTGAACCATCCTGTAGTTCATTGATAGCATCGCCTTACAATCAGTATAATTACGAATTTCAGTAATTGGCGGTGGAGGATTACCACCAGGAACACGGAATTGTCCTAGGGTTTCTGCCAAGAGATTCGTTATGTGGTCCATGGAAGCCTGCAGGCCTTACATGGCTTGCCAATTCTCTTGTTGCGCTGCTTGAAAAGTTGCCGCCGTTAAAGGCAAATTCCTTGGAGCACCGCCTATGGGATTGTTGCCCGACCCGTCGTTAGAAGTCATCGATCCAAGGAAAAACCTCGCTTTGATACTAAACTGAGGCAGGGGAGGACGTGAGGTCGAGCACCGTCTTCCTCAAGAGGATAACTATTCTGAATCCACGGAACTTCTCTGGACTCCTCACAGAGACTTTCTCAAATCCACGAGAAAAGAGAGCAGAAATAGAAATAAACTCTAATAAATGCGAAATAGATTAATCAATAAGTGATAATCTTCTAATGTGTCTCTTTGCACCATTAATAAAGAAAAAATAAACTAAAATTCGTAATTACCAAAAATAGCAAAATTTTAACTCTAATAAAAATCCTAATTCTAATAAAACTCTTCTAAGGCCTAATTTCTAAAAAAAAAAATTACAAAAAACTTTCTCTAGAAGAGTCCTAGTATAACTAAAAGTTATTTGTAAAAGGAAAGAAAATCTAAAACTCTAAAAATATTTTTAAAAAATTAGAATTACTAAAAATAGTAAAATTTTCCTAAAAATTCATTTTTGAGCTGAAAGCGCGTGTTTTCTGACGAAACGGACAGACTCGACCCACTTTTGTGGGTCAGTTCACCTCAGATGGCCCGTTTCAGTAAAGATTGATAGGTTGTGCGCCCTGTAATGATACCCGGATCAATAGTTATGGTCAATTTACGGTCCATCTTCTTTTGGCCCAACCATACTAGAAACGTATCTGTGACACGTTCTACATCAAATTTCCTGTGTTCACCACCACCATTGGTTTGAATACTTTTGATTATACACTCAAAGATAATCTCAATGTTCAATTTAAATATATGAAAAAACACCAAATGCATACAATGGAAAAATACCATATAAAACTACTAATATCAAGGAAATGTATCTAATAGAGAAACCAAAGACATCCTCAGGTACCAGAAACTATCAATTCCAAAAGTTCACCGCCTACAAATATATATATTATAAAAAAGAAGTTTAAGATTTCTGCCCATTCAAGAGGAGGAACAAGAGTTCACAAATTATCAATGCAGACTTGAAGTTGAAAGAGAGAAAACCGATGATGAACTTTGGATGATAAGTGCCAGAAATTTGTAGTTGCCTCTACAAGATATAAATCTCAATTCCTCAAGCTACTTGGAAGAAATCTCCTGTATAGATGTACTTTTGCAAACAAAGCATAAAGTGAATATCAATTAGCCAGATCCTGAGTTGGATATTGTCAAATGCATCTTATGTGCATGTGAAGGTGGTTCCTGTACATTTCTCAAATCTGAAAACTCCAATGATAGAGATTGAACAGAAGAAATGGCAGACAAGACGTTGGGCATGTGACCCATTGCTATGCATTTCAAAATCAGTTATTATTATTTTTACATAAATGAGTTGCCCACCTAATGAGTTGTCCTGCTTGTTTTTGTTATGATCACATATGCGTTGGAACCATCAGCTGTATCGCTCATCTGTACCATACATAAAGTGGGAAGGTTCTTGTAGTCATACCACTACATAAGGAAATGGTAACAAAACAAGAAAGTTAATTGACAAGGCAGAGTCATTAGAACCCCTTTACTATACATGGGTTATGGACATGTGTCAATTGAGTCTATCTAGTAGGACCCTTCTCAGATCATGCTCCCCAATAAAAAAATTTTGTTAGGCAATCTAAGCTTAAATTTCTTCTCCTCTCACCAAATGCAAGCCATTAACCATTTTTTAGAACGTTGGTTTGGAATTTGTCAACCAGATGGCTAGGATCATCTAATTTGTGTATTTCTATTTATTTTCCATCAACAACATGGCAATTAAATGAAGGTACTGAATTGACAAGTCACCGCTGCCAAAATGAACATGGAATATTGAAAAGTAAAATTTGTCATGACTTATGCTCAAATTCAAGATTCGAATAATTAATAATGCAGATTACAAGAAAGTAACATGTCTATATGGTAGTAGTAAGAACATAAACAGTTCAAATCAATCTAAGAAAGTACATTGGCTATTGCCACCCCCATAAAAATACACCCATCATGTCTCCTTTCTATTAAAATTATTATATAACCAAAGGCAGAACGAATGGGGGGATTATAAATTCAGTGAGTGCATACAAAAATGGTTATTCCCTACACGTGTGACATATGAAACATGGGATCTATGATGTTCACCAAGTAACTAAGATTTTCGTGAAGGTATTCGAGCCAAAAATGTTGTGAGAAGAGCATGTGACAGGTGATTGATAAAGGAAAAAGGAAAAAACTTATCACCTTCTTCTCTGGCAAAAGAAAGAAACTTGTCTCCTTCTTCTTCAACAGCACCTGTAGCTTCAGCAAACAAGCATAAAGAGTTAGAGAGAGATGGAAAATAGGTTGGAGATGTCTTCAAAGGAATTTAGGTGTGGTTTGGCAACTAAACTTTTGAAGAACCCACATCTAGCAATTGGATTCTTAAGAATTTCAGGTTGGAGATTCTTAAGAATCATATGGCCCAATTAGGTAGCGCCTCCCAATCTTTCTCCTGATTTGATCGTTTTTCTGATCTACCCCAGTAGGTCAAAGGGTTGCTCTTCCTTGATAAGGTTGGGCTGGGCATGATTAGGGTACCTTAATGTTTCCCTTTTCGCGGTTTTATGCTTTTGTGTAGATTTTTGATCTTTTGCCATGATAGGCTCCCTAGCTTTTTGTGTCTTGGGGCTGCCCGAATGTAAATTTCGATGATATAGTGAAATTAATGAAAAATTTCCGCCTTAAATAAAAAATAATAAAAATAAAAATAAATAAATAAATAAATAAAGAAGAAGAAGAAGTTGTGTTTGATGACTCCAAATTTGAATGCATGTGTATCAAATGTCAAACGTGGCTAGAGTATTAAATAACTTGACCAGTGGTATATTAGGAAGCATATCAGTCATATAGATATGAAAGGAAAAGAACTGTATGAGGCAAGCAAACCCTTTCTCGATCCCTGTCCTGCCCTCCTCGATCTCAAACCCTGCCCTACTCGAAACCCTTTCTCAAACCCTTTCTTGATCCCTTTCTCGATCTCAAACCCCTTCCAATCGAATAAAACCATATCAACAGTCTCAAACCCTTTCTCGATCTCGGCCCCTGCTCGAAACCCTTTCTCGATCTCGGCCCCTTCTTCGATCTCTAACCCTTTCTCGATCTCGGCCCCTTCTTCGATCTCAAACCCTTTCTCGATCTCTATCCCTCTCTCGATCCCTGTCCCTTCCTTGATCTCCATCGCCATCTCTGTCCTTTTGGAGATCTCGATCTCTGTCCCTTCCTCTCTCGATTTCTGTCCCTTCCTCTCCCTCTGCCTCTCCATGAAAAATGGCAAAACTGGAGAGATCTGAGATCAGCTGATAGTCTGTTGGGTTTAAAGTGTCGCGATGGCTGCTCGCGGCGGGTCCGGTGATACCGGACCCTCCATTGACTGGCAATTGGTGCATCGAAGGGGAAGATCTGTCAAAGGTAAGAGGCCCTCCTGTCCAAATCCATTTACAAATTCTTCTCCGAATGTTGCTCTTTATTTCAGCTCGACAGCAAAGGGATATTCATCCAAACCCAGAAATTTCAGCGTCTTTATTAGAAATATCTCCTTCGACACACGGAGTGAGGATTTGTACCGGATTTTCAGCAAATATGGGAGGGTTACCGAAGCTTATATCCCTTTCAATCCGGGATCTTCAAAACCGAGGGGTTATGGTTTCGTCAGGTTCATGTACGAGCAGGATGCTCTAAATGCCATGGAAGTATTACAGGGCAAGAGAATCGATGGTAGGATTGTAGATGTGAGATGGGCCATCAACAGGGGACCTTCGGTCAGGCAGGGAGTAAGCCTCGACAACATTGGTCAGGGGAAGCAGCCGCATCATTCAGCTCCACCCCTCCCCTACTTGGGAGCTCTGAAGGTTGTGAAAGGAACTAGTCAGTCAAAGATCGCTCGGGAGGATGAACGGACCACGGTGGCAGATTCAAGGGCAGTAGAGACACGTCTCAAAACTTTGAAGTTAGGAGTCGTCATCACCGTTTCCAACCCAAACATATCCATTTTGAAAATCCGCAGCGCGCTCCTCTTATCATGTTTTGGTCCCTCTATTGTGGAAATCACGAGAATATCTCCCATTAAATTTCTTATCGTATGGAAGTCGAAGCAGGCATTCGATGCTTTCCTCCTCGATACTGACTTATACAAATCTGCTGAAATGATATCAGTAGCTACTTGGACACCAGAGGAGATGTTTGGGGGAGACGACATTTGGGTTAGACTCTATGGAATACCGGCGCACGCTTGGATGGAGTCCGTTTTGCTGGACCTTGGGAATCAGCTGGGCAGAGTGAAGCAGATAGATCCCATCAGTCTATACGGGGTTTTCCAATCCTTTGCTCGGATCAAAATAGGTATTGCTCCAGGCACGAATCTGCAGAGGGCCCTCGGACTCCAAGTTCTGGGTAAACACTACACCATTATGGCGGAGGTGGAATTGCGAAAGAGTTCTAACATGTGCAAGTGCAGGAGCCCATCTCCTTCGAATGCTCAGGCTGTAAAGGAAAGCACGGCTGTAAAGGAAAGCACGAAAGAGTGGGTCAAGCGGAATTTTATCACCTCTATTCCTGCCCCTCAGGAATGTTCGCCATCTGTTTGTGGAAATGTCGAAGTTATTAGCAAAGCAGATGAGATGTTACAAACTTCGGAGGGTAGAGTGCTAGACAGAGGACCGGAGGATACCACAGTAACGGAACGCACTCAAACCACAGTCAGGGCTGTCAATGTGGAACTTCGAGGTAATCAAGGCAGTGTATTAGCTGATCCGTTTGGTGCTGTTTTGGACTCCACCATTGTAACGGAATCGCATCATTGTCCTAGCCCATCGATGCTGCAAATTCAGGATAGTTTTCAGATCTCTTCAGGGTCAGCCCGAACATACATGTATAAGGTTCCGTTTGCTCGTTCTCCTATTGAAAAAGACAATGTCCAATCAGAGGGGCAGTTGAGAGAAGACTTGGCTCTTCAAAGCCTGTGTCATCGTATTGAAAAACCAGTTTCGGGACCTGGTGAAATGCAGTTTGCAGTGATTCCAGGTAGTGAGGAGATACAATCGGATGGTCTAAATGCTGGGAATCCCCCCTCGCCTGCCACCCCAAAAACTGCCTCTCCACACATGGTGAGTAGTCAGCCTCAACAACGCCCTTTTCTTCAGTGCCCACAGATCAATGTTGCGCCTAGGGGGAAGTTCCAGTATCAATACAGCAGAAGACGGAGGAGAAAGAAGTCTTCAGAAAATAACGCTACCTGGCCTATTTCAGTGAACATGGGGGAGCAATTTAGAGAGCGACTCGGGATCTTAGACTATAACAACATGAATGAGGAGTGTAGGATCAGATCAAGATCGGTGGGGGACTGCACCATTACAAGGACTGCTAGAAGCCCTGTTGTCGACGATTGTTCCGTGTCTTCCTCCCAAATCTCCGACGATGAGTCTACCCCGGCAACTTTTTATGGATCAAGGCTACATTCGATAGGAACAACATCCAGTACAGATGACTTGGTGGTGGATTTATCATCTTTCTTCTCTCAGCTTGAAGATGATACGGGCAGATACTTTCACCACCCAGTCAGCCAGGACCGTGAAGAGGGAGCTATGGAGAATCTAAACCACAAGCAGGACTGTTTGAATGAACAAGTTTCTCCCAAGGATATAATAGTAGGTTGTCAGAAAGCTCTTCCCAAGAAGAAGGGGGTCAGGCGAACCCTCAAAAATCCGTCAGGGGCAATCTCAAGAGATGAGTGGGTATCCCGGCTGAGACAAGTGCAGAGGAGGGCTGTGTTAAATGATGTTTCCAATGACGGATAAAATCTTGGTGTGGAATGCCCGTGGGGTGGGAAATCAGCCCACCATTAGAACCTTGAAGCGTCTTATCAAAGAACACAACCCGTGGATTGTAGCGATTCTTGAGCCAATGGTTAGAGAATCCAAGAGAATTCAGATCGGTCTCAGAATTGGTTTCCATTCCTCATTCTCTAACCTCGATTCTGGTGGAAAATTTTGGGTTTTCTGTAAGTACCAGGCCTCCGTTCATGTGATTTCCCTTTCGCCTCAAATGATAGCCCTGAGCTTAGATCTTTAGCAGAGAACGTCTCCAGTGTATCTATCAGTAATATATGCTAGCTGTTTGAGAATGCAGAGGAGATTACTATGGGAGGAAATTTCAGATTTCTCCAGAGTAGTGCAAGGGCCGTGGGCCGTTTGCGGGGACTTTAATGTGGTCGGTGAAGTTGCTGAGCGTCGTACCAGGGGAAGCTTCGACAGAGGCAGCTCGAGAGAATTTTTAGAGGCCATCAACAATGCGGGTCTTATGGATGCTGGATTCCGTGGTTGCAGATTCACGTGGTCAAACAATCAGACCAGTCTAGGCAGAGTGTGGGCTAGACTTGATCGGGTGTTGATGAACCCAGCATGGAGTAACGCATTTCCATCTTTCCAGGTACTTCACCTTCCTCGAATCAGCTCTGATCATGCTCCCCTTTTGCTGGTTTTTCCTGGGCAACATTTTGCAGGTCCGAAACCATTCCGATTTCAACGAATGTGGACCCACCATGATGCTTTCCTTCCGCTGGTGCAAGAAGCTTGGAACTCTGCTACAGACCCCAATCCCATGACTAATCTCATAGTCAAAATGAAGGCTGTCAAGGATAGGCTTCGAAGCTGGAACAAGGTAGAATTTGGCAATATTTTCAGTTCTATTCAGTTGGCAGCCAAGAACCTAACAGACCTGGAGGAGCAAATTCAGCAAGGAGACATCACGGGGGCAGTCGACAACTCTCTCCACATCAGCCTTCTTGAGACCAGGGATTCCCTCTCCAAGCTGGAACTTATGGAGGAGACCTTCTGGAAACAAAAAGCTAGGAATAACTGGCTTCAGGATGGCGACAGAAACACGGGTTTCTTCCATGCATCTGCGATGGAGAAAGCCCGAAAATCAGTTATATCATCCATCCGTCTTGAGTCTGGGGACATTGTCAGTTCGCAGGAAGAAATTAAAGCGGCAGCTGTTAGGTTTTTTCATTCGCAGTTCTCTGCTGGGATGGTCGAGCAGGGGGAGCATTTCTTAGAGGTCATCCCGCCAGTAGTTTCGGAAGAGGAGAACACCCTCTTGCTATGCAAACCGTCTATCCAAGAGCTCTATCAGGCAGTCATGTCCATTCCCGCAGACAGTGCAGCTAGACCGGATGGTTTTTCAGGCGCTTTCTTCTCAGGATGCTGGGAGATCGTTGGTCAAGATATTCTGAATGCCGTTATTACTTTCTTTGAAGGTGCCTCTCTGCCGAGAACCTTCACGTCCTCCCTCCTTGCTCTCATTCCTAAGAAGGAAGCTCCAACGGGTTTTGCTGATTATCGGCCCATCAGTCTTTGCAATGTGATATATAAGATTTTTGCTAAAGTGGTGGCCAACCGATTGAACAAGTTGCTTCCCTCCCTAATTGCTCCTGAACAGGGAGCTTTTGTTCAAGGTCGGTCGATCGCGGAAAACATCGCCCTTTCACAGGAGATGCTTAGGGAGATCAACAGAAAAGTTAGAGGTGGAAACTTAGTGATAAAGCTGGACATGGAAAAGGCTTATGACAGAGTAGATTGGTTATTCTTAAAGAGAGTCTTACGTCGTTTTGGCTTCTCTGTCGAGTGGATCAGGCTGGTGGAGCGTTGTTGGAGCAATTGCTGGTTTTCAGTGCTGGTTAATGGGGAGGTAGGGGGTTTCTTCAAGTCAACGCGCGGGCTGAGGCAAGGTGATCCGTTGTCTCCCAGTTTATTTATTTTGGCCTCTGAGGTTCTCGGGAGAGGCTTCCAAAACCTGGTGAATACACGTTCCTGTCTTCCTTTTAGAGGAAGGCGAGGTAGTGCGATGGTGTCTCATCTGCTTTTTGCAGATGATACGCTCCTTTTTCTAAACGGAGCAATACGTTCAGTCAGAGCGGCAAAGCATTTCCTTGACCTCTATCAGCAGGTCTCAGGGCAAAAGGTGAACTTCCATAAGAGCACGTTCATGCATCCTGAAAATATGGCTTCTTCCAGGATTGCGAATATCCAAAGGGTTTTGGGGTCGATCACTCCGGTGGAGAGCATGGTGTATCTAGGGGTCCCAATCTCGACAGGGCGGAGGAGGAAGGACTCTTTTCAAAGTCTAGTGGACAGGGTGGAAGGGCGAATTATGGGTTGGAAAGCTAGGTTCCTCTCTATGGCGGGTAGAGCCACTCTGGTGAGCCATGTTCTGGCTAGTGTTCCTGTTCATACGTTGGCGGCTACTCATGTCCCTGTTGAAGTTATCAAACATTTGGAAAAACGGTTTGCGGATTTTCTTTGGGGGTGGAAAGATGGAAAGAACAAACTCCATTGGCGGAGTTGGCGGTCCATTGCCCGTCCCAAGAGCGAAGGAGGGCTGGGCATTAGACGGCTTCAGGATGTCATGACCGCTTTTAGGCTGAAGATGGCATGGACAGTGTTGAACACAGTGGATAGTGGGCTATGGGCTTCTTTCTTGAGGTCCAGGTATAGTTACGATCTGGAGCACGGTGGTCTACATCTGATTTCTCCCTTGGTCTCCCCATTATGGAAAAGAATTAGGTCCCTTCTCCCTATCATTAAACAAACTACCCAATGGCAGATTGGTGAAGGCAATTTGAGCCTTTGGAATGACAACTGGTCTGGGCTGGGCCCCTTGCAAGAGAGGCTGATGATCAATATTCCCCCTGCTCTCTTTGAGTTCAAAGTGAAGGATTTCTTGGGAAAGATGGGGCCTTTCCCTCCCTCCGCAGTCTTCTCTGTGCTTTCTCAACAACAGATTAACGCGATTTTCCATGGTGGTTTTTGTGTGACTGATGGTGCTGATACCCCTTTCTGGCCGCCAAATCCTTCTGGCAAGTTCTTTGTTTCGTCGGCGTGGGAGATCTGTCGTGCTCGCAGTACACAGACGGTATGGGGAAGGAAAATCTGGCATGCTATGATTCCCCCGAAGATATCCACTCTAGTATGGCGAATCCTCAATAGAGCGGTGGCCGTTGACGAGGCCGTTCAATCTCGTGGAGTGCAGTTGGCATCGAGATGCAACTGCTGCGAGGAGGCCAGAGGTCAAACGCCCAAAATTGAAACAGCTGACCATGTATTTCTTCACAGTGCCAAGGCGATTTCGGTCTGGTCCCATTTTGGCCGTCTCTACGGTGTCCACATGGTTCGCAGACTGTCCGTTGGTGAGTGGCTCTCCCACTGGTGGGGCTCGCGTTCTGCTTATGGACCCATCGGCCCCTTTAAGAATCAGTTGCCATGCTTCATTCTGTGGGAGTTATGGAAATGTAGGAATGTGTCCAGATTCGAAGGGAATGTGCTAACTACAGAGATCCTGATTTCGCGCATTACTGGGTGGCTGAAAAGAGTTGCATACAGGTGGGCTTCTCATGGTGTGCTTGTTGGCAGCCACAATTCTCATAACAGAGTGCTCAGGTCTTTGGGGATTGAGGCGCAAACTCACCAAGAAGAATTCCAAGTGGTGCGGTGGAAGAAACCCCCATGTGGGTGGGTTAAACTCAACGTGGATGGTTCGTCTCGGGGTAATCCGGGAGTGGCAGGAGGTGGAGGAGTGTGCAGGGCTGAGGATGGGAAGTTTCTCTTTGCTTTTTATGCGGGGTACGGCATCGCCTCTAATACTCGGGCTGAGATTCGTGCGGTCCATGATGGACTAGCCTACTGCATCAATCACGGTTTCAGGAATATCATTGTTGAATCCGACTCTTTTTTGGTGGTCAGCTTCTTGTCGGGAAGCGCTTGTCCGGGTTGGAAATGGAAGAGCTGGGTTGACAGAATTAGGCATCTTACTTCCTCCTGTAATGTTCAGTTTTGGCACATCTATAGAGAAGGAAATGGGCCGGCAGACGGCATGGCCAAATTAGGGAGCGGGAAACAAGAATCCGCCCTTCTTCCCTCCTTCGCGACTCTCCCTCAGGAGGTGAGAGGTCTTCTGGTTCTTGATAGGACAGGCTTAGGGGCGATCAGAAAGCGTGTCAAAAGTAACGGTGTTTATTGCTGCATATAGTTGTTTCTCCTTTTCTTGGTAGGTTCTCCGACAGTTTGTCAGGGGCTTTGTTAGCGTGTAAGTGTTTAGTGGACATGATAGGTGGCCAGTATAGGATCTGGTGGCCACCCGAATGCAGATCGTTTAGGGGTGAGGCCCGTGTCTTTTGTGGTGCCCCCTGGTTTTTGTATAGCTCCCTTTTGATGGAATACAATAGCAGTTAAAAAAAAAAAAAAAAAAAAAAAAAAAAAAAAAAAAAAAACTGTATGGGGCAAGATAGAAAATTTTTGAAAAAAAAAAAAAAAAAAAAGCATATCAGTCATATATAAGGTTTGTCAGAAGTTATAGTCTGACAACTGAGGTTTGCTAATTTACACGGTGGGAATGTATCAAAACCTGATAGATGTGTGACATCCAAGCTTTCCATCAGGTGGGATACTGGATCTAGATCACCTTACATAAAAGTCACGCCAGTTTCCACGACTCAGATGAGCTACAATGTATACAAATGAACGGTTAGATAACTATCAATTTACTTTGTACAGTGCAGCCCGCAGGAAGAGTGAGATTGTCTGATTTTTCGGCCGAAAATCTAATAATTTTAACCTTATGTTGGATGTGTACGTCTCTAAATGCACGTGAAATTAGCATACCTGATGACACGAAGATATGTAATCTTATTACAAGATTTGAGGAAAAACTATTAAGTTCAAAAAAAAAAAAAAAAAAAAAAAAAAAACATGGCTGCAGCGGATTCATGAAAGGAGATTGAGGATGCGAAATGCTGAGCGTACTGAGTAAATTATGTAGGGTCTCCACCATGATGTATGTGTTTTATTCATGCCGTCCATCCATTTTATTAGCTAATTTTAAGCTATTTGTGTTTTCGCTTTGTTTATTCCATGTGACTTTATGAATAGGTTGGATGACGAATAAACATCACTGTGGGCCCTAGGAAACGGTGGGTATCATTCTCCTCATTAAAACCCATACATAATTGTGGGGCCACAGAGCACCGTCCAGTAGCCAGTGTCCACTGGCAGGGCACGTGGGTGAGAACCCGGATCCACCGAGGAAACAGTAGCAATTGAATCCCCACCATTAAAAACTTCACAGGGCCACTGGAATGTTTATCTACCATCCAACCTGTTGATAAAGTTACAAAGATCTGGATGAAAAGACCACACAAACGTCATCTTGATCCAAAACTTTTGTGGTCTATAAAAAAAATTTAATGGTTGGTTACAACTGTTTCCTTTATTATGGTCCACCTGAGATTTGGATCTGCTTCATTTTTTTGGATCGTGCCCTGAAATGAACTTTCAATACAGATGGACAGCGTGGATGTAGTCACATACATCACAGTGGGCCCCACAGTCAGCGGTCCCACCCACTTCGGTGGATATGGGTCTCACCTAATCATATACCAAAGGAATTAAGTTAGGGTTACACTTCAATTACACTACCCTCACCTTCTTTCATCCATTCGCTGCACCCCTCACCAATTGTAACATCGACTGGGACTGACTTAAGCTTCGGACACTCTTGAACATAGAAGAGTCTTAAAGACGGCATTGCCCTTCCTATCCTTGTCCTCTCTTCATCCATCTCTTCTAAGAAATTTAGTGCCAAGACCTCCACTTTCCACACCCCATTATCATTGTCCCAAAATCTGGGACCCATGCCTAATATAATTTCCACCTGAAATTTTAAGATACTGAAGATTGGGAAGGGTAGTAGGATTGACCCACGCAGGCGTCCTCTCTTCTGGGTAGCAGCAAAAACTCAACACCCTGAGGCATTTAAGAGGAGAAGAAAGATGGTCTATCTTCCTTAGAAGTCCATCTCTATTAGGAGAACCAAATTCAAAGTTTAGGCATAGAAATTACAGATGATTGAGCATTGATAACACATTCCATTCCCCTTCTTCTATATCTTCTTCTGAGCTTATATGCATTGCAAGTTCTCTGAGACTTCTCAAATTCTTCAACTGTGACATTCCGAATCCAGTTTTATTCACAGGCTTAAACCATCCTAACCGTACGAGATTTGAAAGCTTTCCAACCTCTTTCGGCATGCATTCAAAAAACAAACCGCTATGACCGATTCTGATGCTTATCAGCTTCTCCAATGTTGTGATTGACACAGGAAGCGTTTTCAAATAGAGAAAGGCCTCTAACCATAGAATCTGAAGATTACGAAGATTTCCGATTGAATCGGGCAGTGATTTTACAGCAGAACTACCCGCAATCTTAAGATAAACTAGGTGCTGTAATGACCCAATCCCAATTAAACAATCCTTGTCCTCGACATCTTCTGACAATGAAAAAGATAACACCCTTAGCCACCTTAGCATCCGTTTTTCTTTGTTTCTCTTATTATTTATCCACTCCTGCGTGAGTGAAGAAAGTTTGTAACGTTCTACTTCATAGTGGATTGTTGATTTGGACGAGGTCCCATGGTTTTTACCTTTTTGAGGGTTTTCCACGTAAAAATCTCGTGTGGTGTGTGATTGATGTTTTGATTTGGTTCATTACATTATTATCCATAATTCTAGTTTGTTCTGGAGGGCTAGATCCTAAGGTTTTGTGCAAGGCCCCCAACAATATTCCCATAGTCTTCATCTTTGCCGGTTGGCGAGGAGCTGTTTGCAAGTAGGACTTCATATTCTCCTTCACCTTCCTTACCCCTTGATTTATTTTACTCAGCCGCTTTCCCAACTGATGACGGGATTTCAAATGGGTAGGAAAGCAATAACTTGTAAAATTAGGTGCTTACCCTTGGTGTTTTTCCTGGAATAGAAGTTGACAATCTGCAATTACATCCTCAGCATCGTATACCAACTCTCTTAAGTTGATCATTACCCTCCTGAGAATCTCATTCCTATCTCTTCTCTTCACCTGTTCAGCTTCCTTAAGATAGCTCTGCATGCACTGAAGCTCCTCCAATTTGTTTCCTCAAACTGGTCATCGAACTCAAGTAGTTGACGACCTTCACTTACGAGTATTGACAGCAAATTATCCAAGAGAACACTGACAACAACATCTGCCATTTCCCTGTGAAATAGTATCATACCTTCATCAAAATGGAATTCAAAACAAGGTTGAGAGGAGAATGAAAAACTAAAAACTATATATGTTGAAAGTATTAGAATTAAATTGGCTAGAAGAAAGTAGTTGCATGTATTTATGAAACTTGGATCTGCACAATTTTGGGCTTACACCTCAAAATGGGGTGGCCAAATGAATGAACATTGTGGATAAACCCAGACATCACAGTGGCCCACTCAGGGCCCAGCCCATGCCTAGCTCAGGACAAGCGCGGTTGTACCCAATCCACGTTCAATTAGAAATTGTCACAGCACCAGTTTAGTAATGTTTCAACATAAGGTCATGATCGTGGGACCACCTCGATGTATGTGTTGTATATGCATGTTGTCCATCCGTTTTGCCAGCAAATTGTAGAGCAGGGTCGCAAATTGAAGCAGATCCAAATATCAGGTAGATCACACTACGGAAAATAATGATCATTGAATGTCCACCGTTTAAAATTTCATAGGATTTACGTAATGTTTATTGCCCATCTAACCTATAAATAAGGTCACACAGACGTGGATGAACGGAAAAAAAAAAAAAACAAATATCGATTTGATCCAAAAAATTCGTAATTTGATTGACTAATGAAATAAATGATTTTACAACCCTTTAAATAGGGATACTAAGCAATGGAAGAAATATTAGAATCAAACTACAACTAAAACTCCTAGAATTCGCAGCCTATTATAAATAGAAAACTTACTATTTATAGACAGTCGTGATGCCTACTAGTGCGCAAAGTTTTCGGCCAAAAATAATAAGTGTCTTATTTGGCTTCACCAAGTTGTTCTCCTAATTATTCTAAGCACTTTTCACATTGGGTGCAACTCCTAAAGCCCAACGGATGAAGAGTTATAATCAAATTAAAACTTACTATTTATAGTAAAAATATAATTAAAATAGGGAAACGACCGTCGATCTGATGGTATTTCGCAAATTCGACGTGGGTAACCTAGCATAGCAGGTTGGGTGGCTAAAGTAGCTCATCCTACCCCAAAATCATATATGGTACATTAAATAACTCATTCCGGAGCACGAGATACACCCGACTTAAAGTCTAATGGTATGGATCACTTCTGTCATCGACCGGGCCTTTTCTGATCCATCTTGGCCATGAAACTATCCATGACCCGCTCTGCATCAATCCTCTCAACTTCAAAAGAACTCGCCATCGAGTTCTCGTCCTGCTTAAGTTCATGATACTCGGTTAGGTCTGCAATGTTGAAAATCCATGAGATCGTCATGTCGTCTGGAATATCAACAACATAAGCATTGTCATTGATCTTTCGGATGATTAGTACCAGCCCAATCTTTTTATTCTTCAATTTGGTGTAGGTCTCAGTTGGAAATCTTTCTTTGCGTAGATGGACCATAACATAGTCGTCTACCTCAAGCATTTGTTTGTTGCCGATGCTTGTCCGCTTGCTCCTGTTAATTCTTGGTCGAGGCATGCAGCTTGGTCTGCACCTCTGCATGAATGCCCATAATCTTGTCTGCCATATGTTTTACTGCAATGCTCATGCTTGGGAGCTTGGGCAAAGAGACCAAGTCAAGTGTGTGGCGAGGCACTCGCCCATAAATAATCTAGAACAAGGACTTCCCTGTCGAGCGGTTCACAATGTTGTTGAATGCAAACTCCACTTAAGATAAGGACAAATCTCACTGCTTCAGTTTTTCGCGTGAAATACATCAAATAAGATTTTTTAACATGCGATTCAAACTTTAGTCTATGGGTGGTAGGCGCTGCTGAACTGAAGTCGTATATCGAACCAACTTCACAAAGTTTGCCAAAAGTAGCTAATGAACTTCGTGTCATGGTCAAAAGTAATGGTCTTGGGGACCCTGTGTAACCGCACAACCTCTCTGAAGAATAAATTTGCCATGTGTGTTGTATCGAGATTATTCTTGCATGAGATAAAATGCGCCATCTTGGAGAAAAATATACCACCACAAATATCGAATTCATGCCACGTTGTGTTCGTGGGAGATCAAGCACAAAGTCCATAGATAAGCCCTTCCAATGGCTATCAGGCATAGGTAATGGCGTGTAGAGGCTCGTATTTTGAGATTGCCTCTTAGAGGTTTGACAAACATAACAACGTTGTATTGCTTTTTTCACATTACGTACAAATTATGACTAGTAATACCGTTCTTCCACAAGAGCTCGTACCTTGTCTCACCCAAGGTGTCCACCAAGGCCACCTCCTTATAGCTCCTGAATAATCTGCTCCCTCAGAGAACTTTGGGGGATGCACAATCGATTTCCATTGAAGAGGAAACCGTCATATATATATGTAGGTCATTGGGATGACCTTCTTGGCACTTCGTCCAAGAATCTTTGAAGTCGTCGTCCTCGGCATACAGCTTTTCAGACAATCGAAGCCGACCAACTCATTGCTCATTATAACAAGTAGTGATGCACGACGGCTAAGTGCATCAGTCACCTTGTTCGGTTGTCCTGACTTGTGCTTCAGAACGAATGTGATTCCTACAAAAATGCAACCCATCTAGCATGTACACGATTCACGTTAGTTTGACTATTAATAAACTTTAATGCTTGATGGTCAGTGTACAGAACAAGCTCTCTTTGAATAAGATAATGTCGTCAATGTCGCAGCGCCTTAGCAACTGCGTACAACTCAATCTCATACGTCGACCACTTCTTTTGGTCTTCGTTGAGCTTCACATTGTAAAAGGTTACCGCCTCGCCTACCTGTGATAACACTCCTCCAATTTCGACATATGAAGTGCCACACTTAACCTCAAACAGCTTGTCCAAATTAGGAAGAACTAATACTGGTGTTATGGACAACCGATGCTTAATCTCGTGAAAACTCTTGTCAGCTTCATCAAGCCACTAAAATGGTCCCTTTTTCACGCAATCTATAATAGGTGTGACTATCGTGCTAAAATTTCGCACGAATCAATAATAGAAGGTCACTAACCCGTGCAAACTCCTCACTTCATGAATATTTGTTAGGATTGGTCATTCTCTAATGGCTTAGACCTTTTTATCATCCACACAAATGCCCGTGGACGTTACAACAAATCTTTAAAACAACAAGTTGTCCATTAAAAAGCTACACTTCTTCAAGTTGAGGTACAACTTGTTAACTTGTAAGAACTATAACACCTGCCTGAGATATTCCCTGTGTTATGTTTCATCCTTGTTATATATCAATATGTCATCAAAATATATTATCACAAATCGGCCAATGAACGATTTTAACACTTGATTCATCAAATGCATAAAAGTGCTTGATGCATTCGATAGACTGAAGGGCATGACCAACTACTCATACAATCATTCTTTGGTCTTGAATGTCATTTTCCACTCATCACTAAGTCGGATATGAATCTAATGGTACCCGTTCCTCAGGTCTAGCTTAGAGAACACCTTGGCCCCTTCTAGCATATCGAGCATGTCGTACAACCGCGGTATTGTGAACCGATATTTGATGACAATTTTGTTGATTGTCCGGCTGTTGACACACATGCGCCAGCTCCCATATTTTTTTGGCGTTAATAACGCTAGTATGACACATTTTCTCATGCTCTCTCTCACAACATCCTTACATATCAATTCCTCCACTTGCCTGTGAAGTATCTAACACTCATTCGAACTCATCTGATAATGAGGGTAGTTGGGTATGGTAGTTCTAAGGACGAGGTCTATGTGATGTTGGATGTCCCTCATGGGGGGCAATCCATCAGGTAAATCTTCAGGCCATATTTCTTTGAATTCATTTAGCAATAACCTTAAACTTAGAGGAATGTTTGAGGGCTCACCATTACGGCGTATACCTTGTCGGTTTCCTTAAATTGCTCCATGAATTCCCAAATGGTCAGGAGGGAACTCTCCTCCACTTTATACGCTTCAGGGTGGCTCTCTGGTGCTATAGGGATAGGGATTATTTTTCGACTATCCTTGATGAAGACGTAAATATTGTCTCGTCCTCGGTGGGTCGCACCATAGTCCAATTGTCATGGTTGACTGAGTAACATATGACATATTTTCATGTCTACCATGTCATAAAGTATTTGATCATTATAATTTTTATAAATTGCAAACGAGACAGTGCATGTTCAGTTACCTTGGTCTCATTTACCTTTTTTATGAAGCCAATCGAGTACGAGGAAGGATGTTTTATCATTGGTAGCTACAACTTATCCACCATCACTCTTGAGACGATGTTCTCGCTATTGCCACTATTTATAATTACATCACAGACTATGCCATTGACGGTGTAACGCGTATGGAATATATTGACGGTGTACCATAATCCTCGCATGTCCATTCATTGCCATTTGCTTCTTGAGACGATGTTCTCCCTACTGCCACTGTCTATGATTACATCACAGACTATGTCGTTGATGGTGTAATGCATATGGAATATATTAACGGTGTACCGCGATCCTCGCCCGTTCATTCATCGACATTTACTCCTTCCTCAATGGCTTGTTCATATTCATCAAAGCCAAGGTCTTCTTCTACAGCCCTTACCCTCAGTACCCCTCTCGTTTATGATCAAGTGTGTTATGGGATATTGAAGACAGGTGTTTGATAAGTGGCCTAGTTGGCCAGAATGGTAACAATTGTTCAACCTTGGCCGAACATAAGGATTTGGAATCCTACTTAAGTCCGCTGTTGTAGGTGTTACACATTGAGGCTTATATGAGCTACTCCCAGTATCACAGTTTATGGTTGTAAGAGGTTGATGACGTTCTCCTATTTGTTCTTTTCCTCGTGCCAACATTGAATCCTGTGTAGGACTTGTTATGATGAGTCGAGTTGAAGGATAAGGCCGAGCAGAAACTCTTACAAGTCGCGTTTCTGCCCTACTTGGTAATTGAACTGTTTCATCCACAGTCTCAACTGTGTGCATCTAAATTCGGTCCTGAATCATCGATCGTAACCCACCTATAAATCATGCTACCTTCTTTGATTCAGTTTCTTACGGGTCATTTCACGTCGCCAACCGATGGAGTTTATCGATGTAGTCAGTGACGGTTCGATTCCCCTATCGACAGTTTTGGTATTGCTAGAATAATACCTGCTCATAATCTGTAACGCCCTGAAAATTGGGGGTCGAGCATAAACTTAACTCCCGAGTTCCAATGCATCACTTATGCAACATAAATAAGGATGATTTAATGTTGTCTGTGTTAGTGCATTAAAGATGAATGAGATTAAGCCAAAACAACATATCATACTCTAGAGACAGTTAAATTATGCAAGCGGAAGACTGCGATAGATATATAAAATATATGTAAACTGGTGTAAGTCTCCATAGTGTGAACATGTTACCAGGTTAAAGAATTACAAGTGTAGTTCCACAATGTACAAAATGAGAAAGTGTAATATTCTCTATCCAAAACCCTGTAGCCCCGTCAGCGCAACTCCAGGTCTACATAGACCCGCTAGAGAGTTGCATATAGGAGAGCTCTTCCTCGTCGTCGTAAAAGTCTGACTCTGCCTCATAAGCATCGTCATCGCCTGCAGCTAAGACAGAGTCTGGTTAGTGTATACAACACCGTCCCGTAACATGGGAGTGAGTGATCAACTCAGTGGAACAATAAAGCAAAGGTTAACATGTTATCAATTCAGTCAAGCAGTAATGATAAAGCAAACATATCAGACATACCTAAATACTTTTATTAATGCAAGGATGAAATATAGTCATGATGCATGCCCTCGCCTACACTCCCTCGTACGACACCATCTTACGGTCGCGGCATGTTTTTTTTCCTCCGTGCTCTTCAACTCGGGGCACATGCAGTGCGATATTATGAGCGTGATTACCGAGTTGTTATTAGTCCCTTTCATACAGCAGGATTGGGCATCTAATATACCTTACTTATATCATTTCTCAAACATTGATCCATTCTAGGGTCGTCAGTCCTAGTTAGTCTCATACGATGTTGCGGTTCTAAGTCGCTGCAAAGGGCTCGTCGCCAAATCAGTGCAGGGCCCACAGTGATGTTTATTTGTCATCCAACCTGTTCATAAGATCACACAGACATGGATGAAATGAAAAAAAAAAAAAAAGAAGCAAATATTAGCTTGATCCAAAACTTCTGTGGCCCTGAGAAGTTTTCAACCGTAGCCGTTCAATGCACTCTGTTTCATGTTGTATTGTCCAATTTAGCTTTGGATATACTTCATTTCTAGGCTTCAACCTTAAAATTATTTGTTAAAATGGATGGACCGAGTGGATAAAACATATAAATCACATGGACCCCACAGAGTTTACTCATCTCAGTACGCAGTATGTTTCCTGTTGAGTGTTACACTAAGCTAGATTTAGTGCCTCTGGAGGGATGGGAGGTAATGTGCCTTCATGTTGCTGCTGCACACGTGGAATGCATGGACAAGATCGGAACCGCTAATTTTAGAGTTGAAGTAGGTAACAGGCCATCGTCCAAAAATTGCAAATTGGTCAATCCTTGCCATTAAGCCAGTGGCACAGAGAAATGGCTCACATTGATGAGAAAAGGGCCACTCATTTGATGGTCAGAATGGTCGGATGAAATTAAAGTGAACCATGATCAATAGCCAATCAGTGCTGGATCCCGTGGGATGCATAGTTCGGATTTATATCCCTATAAACCACGTATGTCAGAGATCATTAAGGATTACTATTACATGAACATTTTCGATTATAGAGTATTAATGGTTAAAAAGTCAGTAAATAAAGCGTTTTTCGTGGACGCAGCTTCGGTAGATCCCCGAATCCACCAAGGTGGTGGGATTCCGGAATGTGGGGCCATCTTGATATATGTGACTTACATCCACGCCGTCCATCTTCATTGAAAACTCATTTTAAGCCATGAACGAAAAAATGAAGTACATCCAAATCTCAAGTGGACCACAGTATAAAAAGAAGTAGTAAATGATCATTAAAAAATTCTTGTGAGTCACAAAATTTTTGAATGAATATATTTGGCTGGTCTCCCCATCCAGGTCTCTGTGACCTTATCAACAGGTAGGATGATACATATCCCGGTGGACCCCATAAAATTTTTAATGGTGGAGTTTCAATGACGACCTTTCAACCATTGTAATGCACGTGTTATGTCCATTTTTTCACCAGCTCATTTTAGGACATTCGCTCAAACATAAGGCAGATCCTAAACTCATGTAGACTACACCACATGAAAAAGTAAAGATTGAAAACTTATCAAGCCCACATATATTTTGGATCAAGCTGACATATGCGTTTTCCCTTCATCCATGTTCAATCACCTTATAAATGTGTTAGATCGCATATAAACATGACGGTGGATGCTAGAATAGTTTTAGTGGAATGCATCTTTATTCTTACTATTTCCCATGATGTGGTTCACTTGAGTTTTAGATCTATCTCATATTTGAGCTCATGTCCTAAAAGGAGCAGGCCAAACTAATGAACAGAGTGGATATGCACATATATCATGGTGGACCTCATAGATTTTGGACTGGGAGACCTTGCAAGAGGCAATCAATGATTAAATCTACACAATAAAAAGTTTCAGCAAGTATCCCTCTTAGATAATCCAGGCATAATTTAAAATTACCATCGTGACAAAAAAATTTCCTTGAATGTTTTGAAAATTTATTTCTACCAACAAAGCATAGAGGAAAGACTGGTCAAACAAGGTTTCTGTCACCATAGACCTGGTTCTCAAGTCCTCACAAAGGCAGAGCAAATGCATGTGGTGGGCCTATTTGACACTTCTCATGTGCATCGACAAGCCTAAGGAGGATTCTGAATTCAATTTAACCTGGGTCAGGCCTGATACAAATCAGGGGTTTGACCTATGGCTCGGGGTGATTTGTGAGCAATTGACCAGCATTACTTGCTAAAAATGGATGATGATGATAGAGATCACTTTATTGTATTCATGGATGGATGCCCATGTTACAAACTTGGATTCTATCTGTAACGAAGGCATACTTCGTCTTAAAGTGACTCTGAGATTCTATTACTTGAAGTCAAATAATCGTCATGTGATAGTTGAGATACCCTCGCAGTGAATATCATGAAATTGCCATGTGAGATGGAGGTATATGTTAAGCTAAGCTAAGCTACCCTACAATCAGCTACAAAGTAACCATTCTTTCAAAACTATATTTTAAGTTTTTATTTTTATCTTTATTTATTTGGCTAGGTTGTCTGCATTTAAATTTTAATTTGGACCGTTTAACATCTAAATTTTCACCATAAAATATTTTGGAGGTGATTCCATGCATCTATGGAGTGCATGGCAATTTTCTCCTCAAACACCATACACGTGGCACGTGTTTATATATGCTGATACGTAACACGGGCTCTGCCATTGACTGGCTACTAATAAAAAATAGCTCCAATTGGATTATTGTAACCATCTAAAAATAAACTTATCTTAATTAACGCTGGCCATCGTAGACATTAGACATCTGTCTGTCCTTTAGGCCCTATTAGATAGCAAGTTAATTAAGATAAGTAACTTATCTTGATTTCTACTTGTTAAATGAAAGATTTGTTTTAAAAAAGTAGAAAAGTAATTTGGCTTCCATGACACAAGTGTTATTTATTCCTCAAGCATGTTAGGTGCCTCTTACATCCATTCCTGAATAGGACAGGATGTTCCGATTGTTGGGTGATCTCCCCATGCCATTAGAAACCTGTTGTTCCTGGATAGAGTGGGCCTGGGCAACTTGAGGGAAGCATGGCTTCCTCCATGTTGTTTTTCTCTCTCTTTTTTTTTTTCTTTTTTTTTTTTTTCCTGTCTTTCGATAGGTGGGACCTCCCCATTTTGTTGGTGGGCCTGCCCGAAAATGTCCCTGGTGTAAAGTGTTCGGCTTCCTTTGGAATGAAAAGATAAGTTTAAAATAAAAAAAAAAAAATTTGGGCTAACCATTGATGTTAACTGTTCATTGTGTGGGGTTACTTGAGACTAGAGTTATTTATTACAATTTTAGATCGTACCATAAAGTAAGTCTGTTCAAGCTTGGGTCAGTTGGTTGGGTGTGCCCATCATGCATGATACGTGACAAAAATGACTTGAAATCTAAATGGGCCGCATCGGGACATACTCTGGCAGTTCTCGTGGTCTCTTAATCATGGGCTTAAACTTTTGGCTAGGCTGAGTCCTTGGGCCTAATATTCCAACCCGAACGTGGCAGAAGTGGGCCAGGTTTGTAGCTCAAGGGCCCAGCCCGCACCAATGGCAGCCCCAGAGGAAGGAATGCTAAGGATTGTCTTAATTTTATCAATCATGGTTGATCTAAGACAGCCTACTATGTGAATGGTCCGAATCCCTATCCACCATTGACCCTTCCCCATTGACGGTGATGATATAAACGGAGAGTTGTTGGGGACTCGAATTGCCTAGTGTATCAGACAACACCTACTGGAATTGCTATGTGGGCTCCACTTATCCAGGCAGTCCATCTATTTTGCCGGCTCCTTATGGGCATGGGCTCATCAGATCAATCTCAAGTGAACCACACCGGAAAAAACTGTGGTGATTGACGTATGGTACACTTGAAATTTAGATCTACCTTATTTTTGGGCATGAGCTTTCAAAATCAATAGATGGCGTGGATGAAATATGGACCCGAATTAGCTACTGATTGGTTAAGTAGCAAGAATTGCTGCTGAAGTGCTGTCACCAAGTTCTGTAGGCCTCACTATAACGTATGTGATGTATCCACACCATCCATCCATTTGGAGAGATCATTTCAGTATATGATCGGAAAACTGAAGCAAATCCAAAGCTCTAGTGTACCTCACCACAAAACAAACTGGGGAGACATCACATGTTTACTTGAGATCCAACCTGTTCATAAGTTAACACAGACATGAAAGAAGGTTACACCGGTAGTTGCCAATCTCCTCTATGTTTCCTGTGGTGGGCCATTCGAGCTTTGGATCTGACTTATTTTTTTGTCTCATGCCTTAAAATTATCTCTCCAAATGGATGGACGGTGTGGATATAACAAATACTTCATAGTGGGGCTCACAGAACTTGGTAACGTCACTTTAGCGAGTCTGGCTACTCTTAACCTTTCAGTAGGGCTTCAGGGCCTTTTCCAGTTGCACACCGGACGGAAGATGGTGTTGCTGTGTGCTACCTACGGAATCCTAGTCCGTCATCTCCCCTTATAAATCCCACTCATTTTGAAGTTGCAGGTTGTTTTGATTTTCATCATCTTTTAATTCTCAGCAGATCTCTCTGATCTTGACGATATCCTCGATGTTCCTCTCCTTCTCTTCTCTCCCCCACCCATCATCTCTTCCTCCATCTTCATTCATCTCTCCCCAAAACTCCCCCTTCTTCAACACCTCCATCGTCCTCTCTCTCAATCCCCCACAAGAAAGAGTCCCACCACAAGAGCTTTCACAGGCTGGCAATAATACGAAGAAGCCGTCAAAGACAAGGACCTCACCCAAACACTTCGCTTCTTGAAATCCGTCAAAATCCCTTCCCCTCCAATCCTCTCTCGATGGCGGCAGCAGCGCCGGTCTGTCACAGCTACAGTGGCCAAAATAGGGACTGGGAAGTGCTCGACGCTTGCTTGAATGCAGACGACATGAAGCTCATCAGCAGCGCATACAAGTTCCCCCATTACAGGGGTTTCCTCCCTAATATTGGGAAGTGCAAGAACATCGGTAATTCTGTGAATATGTTTGTTTCGGGGTCTTGAATTTCTGTTGGAATTATTTTATTGTGGTGATTAAGATGGTAATTTGATGATTTTGTAGGGATTGTTTATATGAATTTTGGTGATTTTTTGTTTATTTATGTGAATGCTGAGGTGGGTTTCTGGGACTACTTTCTTTTGCATATTTGTGGGCCCTGAATTTGACTAATTTGAACAAGAAACTTGTTTATGTGATTCAAGAAATGTTGAAATGCAAATGACTCGAGTAGAAGCTCGACATTTTCATGAGTATCTGGATGATTATTTAGTTGGGTTTTGCGAAATTTTAAAGGGTTGTTTGTCTCCCTGGAATCAAAAGGGCCTAAGGGGTCCTTCGGCAACTTTGAGAAAGAGATTCTGTTAGGCATGTTTGGGTACTGGGAATGTAATTATGTGGAATTCAGAAACTGCATTTGGGTAGTGGGAAAGAATGTGGGCTGTGCAGGTCTATTTATTAAAAAAAGAAAAAACACACTAAAAAAGTGACTTGTGGCATAGAATTCATTTCCCTGAAATTTGCAAACTAGCCTTTTTCTAGGACCTCAAATATTGGAATTTGCCCCTAAAGGGCCCGTTTGCACCAAAAGTTAAGCCTGGATAGCCATCTAGTCAGGCGTGTCCTGCTTTAATTGTCTGGCTAGCCGATCAAAGCTGTTCTAACTCGGCCGGTCTGCTGTTTGTTGGAACCTATCAAGTATAGTAAAAACAAGCATGTTTGTTGTTTGAAGTGTCTCTAGGTCTTATTTTCTCCTTGAAAACACTAGGAGCTCTGTGGGGACCTATCAGGCTATCAGAGTGGAATCCACTTTGTCCATCAGGATTCTCCCCTCGTAATTACTTTACAAACAAAATATTAACTCAAAAAAAAAAAAAAAAAAAAAAAAAAAAAAAAAAAAACTCCGTTGGGCCATACAATAAGAAAATATAATGTAAAATCATGGGTTAACCCTTAAAAATCAAGTGTTGTGGCCCACCTAAGTCTTCAATCATCAAAATATTTTGTATGTCCCTTCATCTTGGTGGGAGGAACCTAATTACAGGTTGGGTTCATTTTGGACTATCTTATTCACAAGCCGCGAATCTGACTGATATTTGATAGTTGTCCAGGTTTGCTCTGAACTTAAATTGTTGTTTTTCTTCCTAGTGTACTTTTCCAATTTGTCAGTGTTTTGTTTCTCATGGTTGGGTAGGAATGTAATTTTTTGGAATCCAGAAATTGTGTTTATGTGTTGGGAAAGAATTGATACGAATTCTACTAGTTAATATTTATAATTAAATAAAAAATGCGACTATTGGGAAGGAATCCATTTCCATGGAATTTGTAGGCCAACATTTGACAAGGAACAAAACACAAAAGATAGAATCTGTTTCTGACTGGAAACTGTTTCTAAGTTTTCCCATGGTCCCAAAGTAGAAATTTACCCCTATGTATGGATTCCATTTATAGATACTTTCCCAAGTAGCCAAGCAAGCCCTGAGATACACCCAGATCCATAGCTCAACTAGCAGACTGACTGGATATACCTCGTTTCAACACTTGAGGTCTTGGTATCAATCCCTAGCGGGGGTGGCTAACATGGAGTGTGTGTACTGACATGGGTGTGTACTAACAAGCTAACCTAAAAATAAATAAATAAATAAAAAAAAAAAAACCCCTAAGATGGGTTTTTAGTTGGGTTCCAAGGTTCACATTCTCAGGAGCTTGAAATTCAGTAACTTGAACAAAATTTAAATGCTTTTGTGAGTATTACAAACTTGAAATACAAATAAAGTGACTGGAAACTCGTTGATCATATGATTATCTGCAAGATTGATGAATTACAATTTTTTATGAGAGTGTTTTGACGGAGCAACAATCCCCTCTTATTTTTAAAGCACTTGGACAATCCTGTTCGCCCATGTGTCGTCTGATGTAATGGGCCATCGGTTTTGGCCAACGACCAATATAAGCTGGTGTACATTGGAACCAAAAACCTGGAACAAAAGTAGAGGAAAGAATGCTTAGAAAACATAGGGAGCCAATGCCACCTCCCTGTTTTTATTCTATTTGAGAACTCTTCCTTTATGTGAGAGTGTTTTCACTGAGCAACAATCCCCATCATGTACAATTAGTTTCAATACTTTTGATTATGCACTAAAACATTCTCAATATTCAATTTAAATATTTGAAAAAAAAAAAAAAAAACTAAGCGCACACCAAGGAAAAATACCATGTAAATTTACTATCATCTTTAATGAAATGCTCCAAGCTTTCCCAATAAAAATCTACCAACATCATTCATTATATCCAACAGCAAAACAGAGTTCGTCACTAGATATAGAAAGTACAAATTCCAAAGGTTTACTGGGTACAAATATAACATAAAAAGGAACTAGAGTCCACAGATTTAATGGAGACAGGAAATTAAAAGCGAGGAAGCACATGATGAACCGTACACATTGTTGGATGACAAGACTTTGATGTTAAATGCAAGAAATTTGGGGTTGCCTCTAGATGATAGAAATCGCCTTCTTTGAGTCATGCAGCAGTAATCTCCCCTACCGATGTTCCTTCACAAAGAAAACAATTGGATGAAACTCAAAGTAAAGCAAATACCAATTAGCTAGATAGGGTGACCTGGATGCCAAATGCATCTGTGTGCATGTGATGGTTTCTATACACTTAGCTACCTCGATCGTTTCTTAAATTTGAACACTCTAGAGATAGTGATCAACTAGAAGAAACCGCCGACAAGTAGGGCATGTGAGCCATTGCTATTGTTTTCTAAATCATTTAATTTTTTATTTTTCTTTTTGTTATGGTTAGGAATGCAGTGGAACCATCAGATGGATCACTCATCTGTACCATACATAAAGTGGGGAGGTCCTTGTGGGCATACCACTACCAAAGGAAAGTAGAGCCATTAGAACCAGAATGTGGTAGCACCATCCCTCTACTGTATTTTCATTGGTCATGATCATGTGTCAACCGAGACCATCAATTGAGATTGTCCATCTAGTAGGGACCAATCTCAGATCATGTTCCAAAAGAAACATTTATTTTGTTCATTTTACACACACACACACACACACACACACACACACACACACACACACACACACACATCATGATAGAAGTCACATGAATCAATGAGAGTTGCAATCAATCAAACAAGTTCCAACCGCCCCTGCATTGACCAATCAATAGAAGTTAAGCCAAGCAGCCACATCCAATATCAAATTATTTGCCTTGTTTGTTTGAACGAATAGGAGATCTGGTTTGAGAATGTTATGAAAATGTAGCCAATTGAGATTACAATCATATGTTTTTCTAGCCTAAGAAAAGAAAATGAAGTTTCACCTCCCTCTTGAGGGCAATTATTCTTTGATCCTGTATTTTTTCATCTGCATCCTTAACACACATCAAACTAAAGTACATGAATGTTTATGACATAGTTCAATCATGTTCCTGCATGATGCAATAACAATTCACTTGCCACCTTGCAATAGCTTTCCATTAAATCTAGGTCTAAGGAATTCTTATATCATGCATGATTGTCACATGCACCTCTATGAGACAGGTGGAAACATGACGAGATCCAGACAGCTTTTCCAGCAGCCTCAATGTGGATGCTCATAGTCAAACGGATTGATCAAAGAGATTAATTTCAGAGTGGGATGTTAAAAGAAAAGCATATGGAAGGTTTGGAATCACCCTGCCATTGACCCTACTTGTACAAATTGACAAACTGAGTCTATTATGTACTATTCTTTCCAAGGATCATATATAATCTAGATCATCAGATAACGTGCTTGGTGGTAACGCATGAGATAGGCGACCTGAATCACATTATTATCGATAGTATGATCAAATGGGAGGGTCTCATAAGTCTTAGTTCTTACATTTAACAAATGTTGGTGAACCTTCAATTGTATGCGCTGCATAGTAGTATAGCACCCGCCTCACACGGGTAGGGCCTGACTCGCACGAGCCACCTACCTCACATGGACCGCTCACCGCCGGTGTGCCCCTGCATCTCACAAGCCACCACATTTGAGCCCGGTATGAAAATGTTCATGCATTAATCACCCCCAATATATCACTTTAATGTAGGACAAGTAGTCGCTTGCTCTAAAAGCTCAAACTGATAGAGCGTGGTGAATCAATCATTGTATCTCATAGCCCAGGCTCCACATCCCATGAGTTAGGTCATTGGTTGAAACCCTCATGGGCCCCACATCATATGGGTTTCACCTCACACGAGCTACCCGCCTCACACGGGTGGGGCCTGACTCACACAAGCTACTTGCCTCACACGGGCTGCCTACCCCAAGTGCCCCTGCATCTAATAGGCTACCCCACTCAAACCTGGTGTGAAAATGCCCTTGCATTCGTTTTTCCATTTGAATTTGTACCACTTACTATTTTACTTTTAACCATCCATTTAATACACATTAATTGGTGATTATTGTGATTTAGAGATATACTCCATTCACAATGGGACCCTACAATTTGGATAGTGTGGATGTTACATTAGTGCCACGTAAAGAGGATGAGTCAATACATAGCCATAACCGAATTAAAAAATCCGTAGCCAGAACCTTAAAGAAATTGATAATAAAAAAGAGAATCGAAAAGATTTAATGTGTGTTTGGGTGAATGGTCTTCACCATAGGTTTGCTCCCTACAGGTGAAGGTTCGATTCCCGTCCTTGGCTTTACCCGATACACGTGGTTGTGGGTGATTGCCAGTATCTGCAAGGATTAGTCTCACTTCAAAAAGAGGTGGGGACACCCCGTGTCTTCAAAAAAAAAAAAAAAAGATTTAATGTGTGTTTAAGAAAATACCTGGATAAAGAGATAAAAAAGAAAAAATAGCATTGAATGGCGTAACAGGTGGGATGGGGGCATTGGTCACCATAGAGAATTAATGAGACAAGAAATAGAGAAGCAGAGAATAATGCCATGTGTTTCAAAAAAGGTTTTGAACTTCATGTATTAACTGCCACCATTAGTTTGAATACTTTTGATTATGCAAAACATATTCTTAATGTTCAATTTAAATCTTTGAAAAACAATAATTGCATACCAAGGAAAAATACCATGTAAATCTACTAACATCATCAATGAAATGCTTTTCCATTTAAAAAAAAAAAAAAAAAAAAAAAGCGCTTTCCAAAAGAAAATAGTTAGATGAAACTCAAACGTGAAGCAAATACCAATTAGCTAGATAGGGGGACTTGGATGCCAAATGCATCTATGTACATGTGTTGGTTTCTATACACTTAGCTAAATAGATCGTTTTTCAAATTTGAACACTCCAAAGATAGTGATTAACTAGAAGAAACCGCCGACAAGTAGAGCATGTGAGCCATTGCTATACTTTTCTAAATCATTTATTTTTTATTTTTATAAATGTGTGGTCCACTTGATGAGTTGCCCTACCTGTTTTTGTTATGATCATGTATGCTTAGAAGCATAAGATGGATTAATCATCTGTAACAAGGGAGGTCCTTGTGGGCATACCACTACAAAAGGAAATGGTAACAAAACAAGAAAGTTGATAAGGTAGAGCCATCCCTTTAATGCACATGGGTTATGGTCATGCGCAATTGAGACCGTCCATCTAGTATGACCCATCTTAAATCATGTTCCCTTCATTTTATTTTATTTTATGGTTATGTAAACATAGCCTAAATTTCTTCGGACTGTTGGTTAGGAATCTGCCAACCAGATGGCTAGGATCATCCAATTTATATATTTTTAATCATGTTTCATCATCAACAACAAGGGCAATTATATGAACATATTGAATTGCCACGTCATCCCTGTCATGTATGCTATAGAAAGGTCTCTGTAATCCTACACCGGTTCCACCAGCTTTGCTATCATTTCTTCTTTCTATTAGTATTATTATATGACTAAAAGCACAATTGATGGGGGTATTTATCGAATCAGTACTGGGTCCATACACAACATACGTGGCATGTGCCGGGCAGCTAAGATTGTCTGAAGGTATTTGAGCCAAGAATGTCCTGTGAAAAGCATGTGCATACATACCTTCTTCTTCTTCTTCTTCTTCTTCTACTACGGTACCTTTAAGAAGCAAGCCTGAAAAGGTAGAAAAAAGGTAGAAAAAGATGGAAGTGAGGTTTAGAAAAGTCTTCAAAGGAATTTATAGGTGGTTTGGACACTTGAAATTTGAAGAATCTATATCTATAGTAATTGGATTTTTTATAATTTCAGTGTGTCAAGTTGTGTTTAACACCTTGAAATTTAAATAATCTCTAAGAATATGAAAAGTAGCTTTTTAGAAAGAATTGTAAATGGCTTAAAATTAGAAATTGAACTTTGGCCAAATTTCAAATTGTCAAAAGTGAAAATTAGCTCTAGAATTAAATTTTAATTTCAAAGGACAATAATTTGAAAATTTATATATATAGAACTCTTTAAATGTCATCAATGATAATGAAGCACTTAACTTATTTAATTATTTGTCTATTGGATTGGTGGACATTTATTGGATGATTAAAAATAAAAATATTCAATAATGTTTTTATTTCAACAAAAAAGTGTCCCCAATTAGAGTTTAATTAGGATTCTTGGACCAATCTAACTTTTAGGCTATGACATAGAGACAGTGATTCCATAAGTTAATTGGTTTAATTTGAGTTGATGCCATGTGTACCATTTCTAAATGTCTGTGTATCAAGTGTCCGCTAGAGTATTAAATGACCTGACCAGTAGCATATCAGTCATATGTCAGGTCTGTCAAAAGTGATAGTCTGACCGTCGAGGTTTGCTAATTTACACGTGTGGGCGTGTATCACAACATGATACATGCGTGACATCATAGCTTCCCATGAGGTGTAATATTGTGTTTTGATATAGATAGCCTCACACAAAAGTCAGGCCAGGTTTCCCAACTCGGATGGGCTAAAATATATAAATACAAATGAATGGTTAGAAAAAAAAAAAAAAAAACCCATCAATTTACTTTGTATTGCGTGGCCCAGCTGAAGAGTGATTTAGTCTGATTTAGAGAAAATCTAAATAACTCTGTGGGGCCCACTGTGGTGTTAGTGTCTTATCTACACCATCCGTCCATTTAATTACCAGCTCATTTTACGGTATGAGCCTATAACTGAACCCTATCCAAAGCTCAAGTGATCCACACCACAGGAAACAGTGGGAATTGAATGCCTACAATTGAAAATTTTGTGGGGGCTACAGAAGTTTTAGATCAAGCTGATATTTATGTTTTCCCTTGATCTCTGTCTTTGTGACCTCATTGACAGGTTGGATGAGAAATAAACATCACCGTGAGCCATGGGAAGGTTTCAACAGTAGATAAACGGATGAGAAATGTCCACTTGAACTTTGGATATTGGGCTGGTGCTCTAAAGTGATGTGGAAAAAACAGATAAACAGTTGCGCCACAGAGTTAACTTGGTAGGCTTCCGGAGATTGAATGGGTAATTCACGGCACACTTGCGAGCACGGCACACGTACGAAGTAATAAAAAAAAAGGTTTGGCGTGGCATGCTGCAGTGCTCGCGAATCGCCTCTTCAATGCCTCTAACACAGGGTTCACAAATGGTTTTGGATATACGAAATTAATAAAGTTTGGGTTACCCTTTAATTACCTTTAATTACCTGAATCTTCTTCTCTCCTCCATATCTTCTCATCCCAACTATCATCTGTAACATCGAATGGGAATGACTTGAGCTTTGGACAGTTGATAACTGTGAGGAGTCTTAAAGACGGCATTGCCCTTCGCATCCTCTGCCACTCCTCTTCCATCTCTTCTAATTCATCTAGCACCAATAGTTCCACTTTCCATACCCCACTCTCGCTGTCCCAAAATCTAGGACCCATCTCCCTAATCTTTCCCTCGTAACCATTAATGTAAAGAAACTGAAGATTGGGAAGGGAAGTAGGACTGAGCCACGCTGGTGTCCTTTCTCCTGGCCAGTTCCAAAGATACAACTCTCTCAGGGATTTAAGAGGAGGAGAAAGCTCACCTTCAATCTTCCTTACAACTCCATCTCTTTCAACAGAAATTCCCCCAAAATCTAACCTTAGAATTTGCAGATGCTGGAGCATTGATAACACATTCCATTCCCCTTCTTCTATTTCTTCCACTGACTTTATCTTCATCCTAAGTTCTCTAAGTTTTGTCAAGCTCTTCAACTCCGAAATACCTGATCCATTTTTATTCACAGGAATAAACCATCCTAACCGTTCGAGATTTGAAAGCTTTCCAAGCCCTTCTGGCATGCATTCTAATGACTCCGACCAAATGTGGATACCTATCAGCTTATCTAATGTTGTGATTGACACGGGAAGCCTTTTCAAATTCGGGCAGTCCATTGTACGTAGAATCTGAAGATTATGGAGATTTCCGATTGAATCCGGCAGTAATCTTAAGGCAGAACTATTCTCTATGTTAAGATAAACGAGGTGCTGTAATGACCCTATCCCACTCAACCAATCGTTGTACACCACATCTCCATCGAGATTCCTGTCTGACAATGAAAGAGATAACACCCTCAACCACCTTACTTTGCATAGTCTTGTTTTTAAACTTGAAATCATCTCTTTGCTCTCAATGTCCATACCAACCAACGTCCGCAGCTTGGTGGGACTGTCTCCGATGCTCTCTACAGCTGTATTCCCCACAATTCCCAAACGACGAGACTGCTCACTGAATGCGGGACTACCTCCACGGTCCAGCCTCACAACAAAGCTCTCTTCTCTTGCAATTCTTATTACCATATCTCGAACCATATCATGCATTTTGCACCTAACATAGCTTCTCTCGAAATTATCTTTATCCACTCCGACTATCAAAAATCGATTAAATAATTCTGAAAAACATTCTTCTCCTATCTCAACTGCCGTTTTCCCATTTTTTCCCCAAACAAAACCCTCACCAATCCACCAGTAAACCATTTCAATAACATAAATTTCAAAATCTTCAGGAAACATGGCAAAGCACAAAAAGCAAGGTTTTAAGTGTGTTGGGAGCTCTTCATAGCTTAACTCTAGTCTTGAAATGATCAGCTCATCTTTCTTATCGATTCCCAACTCCTCCTTCAAGTGCTCTGATATTCGCCTCCATTCATGGATAGAATCACTCTTCCCCAACATCATTCCACCCACAACCTTGATTGTTAATGGCAGTCCCCCGCACCTCGCAACAATCTGCTTTCCCAAGCCCTCCAAGTCTGGATTTGTGCACTTACCTCCAGTTCTTGCAAAAGCTACTTTACTGAATAAGGACCAGCTATCTTCATTTGAAAGAGTTTGGGGATAGTGTATGTGTCTGCCGGCAGCTCCCATTGATTTAGCAACCTCTTTATTCCTAGTTGTAACAATAACACAGCTACCCTCCACTCGGGGCAAGCCAGACTTCAAGCTATCCCACCACATCCCTTCATTTGTTTGCCAAACATCATCCAAAACTACCAAGTATCTCGCATCTAATTTCTTGTTGAGACTTTCCAATAGCTCCTCAACATTCTTTCCCCTCAGAGATTCCTCTTCTACATCTAGCTTTTTTAGCATTTTCTTTAGCAATTCGTCCAATTTGAAACTTTGAGAAACAGTAACAAAAACCAAGTGATTAAAAGAATTTTTCACACTCTCACTATGACATATCTTTTGAGTGAGTGTGGTTTTACCGATTCCCCCCATTCCAACTATTCCAATCATTGTTGAGGGTCCATCTGCTTTTAAGATCCAATTTCTAACCTTTCTTGAGTCATCTTCTAATCCTACCATTTCAGCTTCATGCATTGGGATTGGGTAAGTCAACGGTATATTCCCTTCATCTTTGCCGGGTTGGCGAGGAGCTGTTTGCAAGTAGGACTTCATATTCTTCTTCACCTTCCTTACCCCTTGAATTATTTTCATCAGCCGCTTTCCCAACTGATGACGGGATTTCAAATGAGTAGGAAAGCAATAACTTGTAAAATTAGGTCCACACCCTTTGTGTTTTTTCTGGAATAGAAGTTGACAATCTGCGATTACGTCTTCAGCATCATATACCAACTCTCTTAAGTTGCTCATTACCCTCTTGAGAATCTCATTCCTATCTCGTCTCTTCACCTGATCAGCTTCCTTGAGATAGCTTTGCATGTACTGAAGCTCCTCCTTTGTTTCCTCAAACTGGTCATCAAACTCAAGTAGCTGACTACCTTGGCTTACGAGTATTGACAGCAAATTATCGAGGAGAACACTGACAACAGCATCTGCCATTTTCCTGTGAAACAGTATTATACCATTATGAAAATGGAATTCAAAACTAGGTGGAGGGAAAGAGGAAAAACTAAAGACTGTAGAAAATATTGCAATTAAATTGGCTACAAGAAAGTATTTGCATCTCTTTATGAGCCTTGGATCTGCTCTTTTTTGGGCTTATAACTCAAAATGATATGGCCAAATGGATGAACGGTGTGGATAAACCCAGACATCACAGTGGCCCCCAGCCCATGTTGAGCTCGGGACAAGGAGTTGTACCTATGCGTCTCATTGGAAATGGTCACAGCAGCAGACAAAGGGCATGAGTTTAGTCACGTTTCAGTCAATCGTGACAGTGGGGACCACCTCGATGTATATGTAGTATATTCATGCCGTCCATTTGTTTTACTAGCTCATTTTAGAACATGGTCGCAAAATTAAATCATATTTCAAATCACAGGTAAATTACACTACAGGAAACAATGATTATTGAATGCCCACCATTAAAAACTTCATAAGATTTACGGTTCCAACGTATTGATAAGGTCACACGGAGTTAGATGAAGGGAGAAAAAAAATATTAATTTGATCCAAAACTTTTGTAGCCCACACAGAGTTTTTAATGGTCTATTACTACCGTTTGTTATCATGGTCTCTAAGGGACCCACAGAATGGTTTATTACTACCGTTTCTTATGTGCTGAGGGAGTAGATTAGGTGTGGCTCCCGCCTAATCCAAGAAGGCATCGTCTTTATTTGGGGCCCACCTTGATGTATTTAATTTATATCCATTCGTTTTGCTAGATCATTTTAAGGCATGAGCACAAAATTGAAGAAGATCCAATTCTCATAGTGGGTCATACTATAGGAAATAGTGGTGATTGAACTCCCTTCCACTAAAAGCTTCCTAAGGCCTACTTAATGTTTCCATAATGTTTGTTTGCCATCCAACCTGTTGATAAGGTGACACAAGCTCAGATGAAGGGAAAAAAACAAATATGAGCTTCATCTAAAACTTTAGTGGCCTATTAATGGTCAATCACCACTATTTCCTATTGTATGGTCCACCAGCTAATTGAATCTTCTTCGGTTTTGGGTCATGTGCTAAAACGGTTTGGCAAAATGAATGGACAGTGTGGATATAGAATACATGAATCAAGGTGGGCCCAATGGTAAAGGCAGCACGGTTGAGGTTGGGTCGCACCTAGCTAATCCGCGAATTGGCTCAGACCCCGTAACCAGGGATGTGGGTGGGGGCATAGTATATATATGCCATTCATCTGCCTTTCCCAACTTATTTTAGCGTAGTCCAAAACATAAGGCATATGCAAATTTCAGATGGACAACATCACAGGAAACATTAGTTATTGACAACTAAAAATCCTTAGTGGCTGACAAAAGTTTTAGATCAAGGTGATATTTGTGATTATTATTAATAATATTTTTATTTTCCTTTCTCCAGGTTCACGTGACCTTATCAAATGGTTGGATGGTCAATAAATATTATGGTGGATCATAGGAAATTGTTAATGGTGAGCGTTCAATGACCAATATGCTCAATTACTATTTTTTATTATTATTAATCTGGATGGGATTTAGTTTGGTTCTATTTTAGTCTAAACCAAAATTAAAATCAGGCCCATTTAAAACCACAGTCCAAATTGGGTTGGATCAAGTTGATTTTGAGAGGATCTGGACTTGACTTATTAATTTGCAACTTTTAGGCCTAGAGCTGCACCATGGTCCAAATTTTGAACATTTGCCCACTCGGTCCAATGACCCTAGGGTCGATTCGATACACTTGCACCCCTACATCTATTTAGGTAAGATAGAAAATATTCTGGGGCAGGCCGAATCAAAATTTTGAACAGGGTGTGCCCAACAGGCCTAGCTAGTCAAATTATGGGTCCAAACCAACCCAATTCAGAACAATTGGGCACTTAAGTCGGAAGTGACCTAGGTGAAGGTAGTAGAACCACGCATTCTATCACAACACCTTTCATTATTTAAATACCTATGGAGAAAGGATAAGGTGGGTTGTCCGAATGGAAACCTTGCCATGCACATAGTTGTACTTGGAATCGTTGACATCCACATCAACAATCCGGACCGTCCATTAGGTACAGCCCACTTTTCATAGACAGCCTTGAAAAATGTTACAAGGATCAGATGATTTAAACTGTCCATTCAGTGGCTTGCAGAGATTAATGGACAAGATTGTTCATTAAAGATGAGTCGGGTAAAGGATGTTTAGGACCTCCTGATTGTTGTAGCCTTGGTATAGTAGAGAAAGAATATTAGACTAGATCTAATGGAATTAACGAATTTGGACATGTCGGACAGTCCATACATGAAACAAAATAAGCTATCGATGCAAGTTAATCAGATGAGTGAACCTTCTGATCAATAGCATGGAAGATTGGAAGGTCAAGATCAAGCAGAGAAAAGACTCCATGCAGCTACTAATGGGAGCTGTCTAGGGTTGTTTATGTTTTTAAAAAATCACTTTGGTTAGATGATGCTAGCCACTCAATTAATTTATGAATTGTAAAATGGACTTATTAAAATAAATTTAAAAAATAAATAAATTCCAGCATTCAAAGGGTTAGGATCCCTTCACTCATAAGTCATGATAAAGCGGTAGATAGAAGTATACCGGAATGAACGGAGAGGTTGTAAAAAGAGAGAAGGAAAATGGCTTCTGCGATCAGTCAGAGAAAGAAGCGCTTTGGTAAGACGATGCTAGCCACTCAATTATCAGTCCCTTATAAGTCATAATATATAAAACAGTAGAAATAATATATATCCACACTGTCCATCTATTTTGCAAGATCATTTTAGGGCATGAGCAGAAAATTGAAGTAGATATCAATTAGACCATATCACAAAAAACAGTAGAGATTAAACACCTATTGAAAATTACTTGGGAATCATAAAGAGTTTTCGATGAAGCTATAATATTTGTCTTTTCCCTTTATACGGGTCTGTGTGACTTTATGAACAAATTGGATGGCTTAATTTAGACAATCCATTCAGTGGCTTGTAGAGATTGATGGACAAGATTGTTCGTTAAAGATGAGTTGAGTAACAGATGTTTAGAACCACCTGATTTCTGTAGTTTTTGTAGAGTGATGAAAGAAAAATTAGCCTAAATCTAACGGAATTAATGATCATTGGATGGTGGAAATATCAAAAGGCAGGAATCACATCAATCAATCGATTGAACTATCCTATCAACAGCACGGAAGATTAATGGAGGGTGGAAAACAACTAGAGAAAAATAAGTCCTTGACACATGTACTAACTATTGTAAGATGGACTGTTATTACAAATTATACTCCCAGGTTTCAAGTGGTAGGATGATCTGATCGCTCCATGTGTACAAAGCAACTAGTTGCGCCATGAGCCTCCAATACAACTAATAGCACCTGCAGGGAATGTCTTCCCTGCAACTAGTTGCCACAAGAAGAAACCTCATAACTATATAGTTGAATGTGGGGGCCGGCATTTAACCAGTTCATCAGATTTTCCCCACCGTTAAAACGGGAAAACCCTAAAATCATCATTACCATGAGAATTTGGAGATTTATAGGTGGTGGTCCATTGTTTCCTTTGAGGGTAGTGTGTGGACCACTGATGAATGGAACGGCTGATTTTAGAGGCATCCCATTTTCACAGTGTGATAACACTTCCATGCTAGCTAGTTGCATTTCTTTAAATAAATCAAGCTTGTACCCACAGGCCGCCTCATGTTTTCATTATTTGGGAGATCTGGAAAGCGAGAAATGCGGCCAGGTTCAACAACAGGCTGCCCCCCACCTCTGGTTTGTTCTCAAAGGTGAAGGGGTGGCTAATCACCCTCTTCCCTAACTTTTCCATAGCTTTGCTTCCAGCGTCTCAGGCCAGGCTCATTGCCTTAGTTCCTCTCTGAGCTCCTCGCCCTTCCCGCGTTGTTTCAATTGTCAGATGGATCAGTTCGAGGGAGGGTTTTCTCAAGTTAAATGTGGATGGCTCTGCTTTGTCCAATCCAGGCCCTGCCGGCGGAGGAGGTATCTATCGAGACCACCTAGGCAACGTGATTTTCACCTTCAGCAACGGGTACGGGAACGCCTCTAACAATTTGGTAGAATTAAGGATCATTCATGATGGTATCAATCTCTGCTTGGACCTAGGCCTTCAAAATGTGATCTTGGAATCCGACTCTAGCTGAGTTGTGCGTTGCCTTAAGATGAATTGTGCTCCCTCCTGGAAGTGATCTTATTGGCTAACCAGAATTGTTTCACTCGGCGATAGGGGTTCCTTTCAAATCCCTCATGTCCTCTAGGAAGCAAACGGTCCGGCTGATATCTTGGCTAAGCTTGGGAGTATTTTGCAAATCAACAAAGTCTTTTCTAACATCTCCTCCTTGCCCGCTTCACGAGAGGTCAGATTCTCCTAGATAAAGCGAGTTTAGGAGCCATCAGAGATCACGCGTTTAAGCCTCCAAATTAGTCCATGCTCTCTATTTTTTCTCTTTTGTTTGGTTCCGGATCTTTTGAGGGTGGTCGGGGCCCCCCCTTTGTAAGTATATGATAGGTGGGGTAGAAATTTTTTCCTGTTTCCTCCCGAATGGTCTAGGTTGTAATTTTGCATAATCTTGTAGCGGCATCTTCTTTTTAATTATTTTTATTTTTAAAGCATGCACCTTGCAGAGTTAGTTGCATAGTTTTTTTCATATTGATGTAGAGTGGGTCCCGGACACTTTCATGTCCAAGATAGAATCGAAAAAGGATCGTTGATCGGAGAGGCGAAGTCATCAAGACCGTTTACATTCTTAAAGGACATATCTGAGCAACCGAATGAGTTACTAAAATTTACCATATATGATTTTGGGGTAGGACGAACTACTTTAGCTCGAATGGGTTGCCCCAATGAAATAGTTGACATGATATGAGTAATCTTATTGACGGTCCAAATTCATCATGTTTAATTCTATTTTTACTATAAAGAGTGAGTTTTAGTTTGATTATAACTCATTCATCCGAAATTGGGGCTTTAGGAGTTATGTCCAACATGAAAAGTGCTTAAGGGTCTAGGAGAATAACATGGTTAAGCTACATAGGATACTTACTATAAAAGTAAATTTACTATTTATAGTAAGTTACAAATTTAGGAGTTTTAGTTATAATTTTCTTTTGATTTCTTTCCCATTGCTTGGTATCCCTATTTAAAGAGTTGTGAACTCGATTATTTCAATAATTAATCAAATTGCGAAAATTTATTAGGATCAATTTTCTGGATGTTGCTCTTTGGCGTGATTAGAAGTCTTTAGTGGGGAGTCCAGAGAAGCTTCATGGATTAGTAGTTATCCTTGAGGAAGAGAATTCCACGGACACTTGTGATTGACCTCATCACTTGTGTCGCATATGCAACTAGTTGCAGTTTTGATGACGATTGCCTACTCTTGAGTAACTAAGCTAGTTCTTGAGAAAAGGAAAAGGCCCGTGATGTATCGTGTTATCCACACCTCGATGGTTTGGGATATGCTCTCAAGTGACCTACACCATAAGAAACAATAAGGATAATGACATCCATCGTTGAAACCTTCACTTCCATAGTGGAATAGGGTGGTAGATTGATGCGGATGGGATCCTCCACCATTGAAGCTTGTATCTGAAGTAGCAATAGAAGAAAAAAAGTGAAACATATATATAAGCTTGAATAGGTCAACTCCAGTGAGAATTTTCACCGTATGTTCAAGTCTTTGCTTTCTTTCTTATCGTGTGGTCCACTTGAGCTTGGGATATACTTCAATGTTTTAGGTTGATGCTTTAAAATGGAGCAAAGTAACACATCATGTCTTTTGGTGTGTTGAGCATCACCAAGTTCTGTGGGTCGATCATGAGGTATGTGTTTTCGATCTTTTCCAAATCATTCTATCTATAGCGAGTCCAAGTCCTTTATTTAGCCAAAATATGATAGAGTCTAAAGATCGGGTGAGCCACTGCAAAAAGCAATGGGGATTGAACATCTACCATTGAAACCCCATAGAGTCTTTCATTTCAAAGTTTTGGATCAATATGAAATTCGTTTGTCCTCTTCATCGGGTCTCTATAACCTTATGAACAGATTGGATTGAAAGTAAGCATTATATGAGCCCTACGAATGTTTTAACTAATCATTGTTTTAATGTAGATGCTATTCATGGTGTTTTCAATAATTTTTGAACTCAGCCTAAAATAATCTTGCCAAATTGATGAATGGTGTGGATATAATAAATATATCATTGTTGGTCCGCGATGCTATGTAAATACTCTCCTTTGAAGCCAAAGCCCATGAAAGCGTAGATAATTAGACATAATAAATGTTCAGTAAAGTTTACAAACCTTCGGTAACGCTGACTATACATTCTCATTTAAACCATTGAATGCCCATGTGTCTTTATCCACACCTTCAGTGATTTTTCTATATCATTTATGATACTGAATGAGTCTTTCTTAAATAATCGGAAAAGCATATTTCAAGTGGATCACACCATGTCTCACGCTGTTAAAACCCTTGAAACCACAAGTAGGGCCTTTATCCACATGACATTAGTTTGGAGTCCCTTCATGGTTTAAATATCCATATGAAGAAAAGACAAATATCAACTTGATCCAACTCTCAATGTGGATCAAAATATTTCCAATGGTGTGTTTGACTCATCTTTCATGTGGCCCATTAAACCATTGACTCAGAAGAATTAGCACTTTGTTTGACTTGGTAAACCAGTGGATTCGAACATCCATTGTCCGCTCATGTCAAAGTCGTATCATGTGATCCAAAAGCAGGAAAATCGTGCTTTCGATTCATGATAAGTCCAGTCTTCATTGACATTGTTAGATCTTCTTAATGGTGTATGATGATGTGGTCCGATCTTGATTTTTCTCGGGATTTTCCTTTTGTATTTGAGGATTCCATCATTTTGGGTTTAGTTCCAAAACTAAGGCACATCAAATGTCCACGGGATGGATTCACATGAATAGTTTATTGACACCCACAATACAAAAGCTTTCTTAAGGCCCACCATGATAGCATTCCATCCAACAATTCTAATTATAAGGGAAGGTCACATAGATCGATACTTTTGATTTAGGAAAATTAAATGAAATATGATTACCCAAAATTAGGATCTAAAGCATCTAAGAAGTTTTCATGCGGGTTTAAACCTTCTCCATTGAAGACATTCCAAACATTTGAATTGAGATCATGGAGACTTGGTTTTCTCCCATTCCATAAACTCAAAAGGAGTTTTGTAAAATCTATCTCTAGGAACCCGGTTTAGTATAGCTGGTTTTGCTCCACATGAAGGGGAGACGATAATGTTGTTGCGGACCATGCTATGGGTCCCACCATATGATAGGGTTTCCATCATCGACCACTCCATTCATGCGGAGTGCAGGATCTCAGTGAAGGCGACAAACCACAATATTTTAAGTAGTGAGCGAATGGCCCACTGGATTGAGAGCCTAAAAGTTTTGGATCAAGCTCATATTGGATCAAATAACCATTATGTTGGATCATGAGCTTTAATTCTTTTATTAGTTGATTTTCACACTACTATTTTATAGATTTTAAAAATGGATGATTTGTCGCGATAATTATAGGTACAAGCATAGTCATCGATGGAAAAGGTAAATAAAATATTTGTGGCCACTCATCATGGTAGGAAATGGCACGGATAATACATATGTATAACCTCTAATATTGCTACCACCCTAGTTGGACCTTTCTTTCTGGTTCTAGTCTGTTTCCCTTTTATGCAATCAATGCATTTTAGTCATGAGCCAGATCGAGAAGTAAAATTTCTTCTCGATATCAAAGTAGTGATTAATCTCTCACGAGATATTGGTATAGGCATGGGCAAAGTTACAACATGGAGGAATTTCATAAATCTGGATGGAAAATAAACATTATGTTGGCTCAGGTATTAGGTTTGAACATGGTGGGCTTCAATATACGGTATAACTTGTTTCTATAAGTGGTCCACCAACTTAATCAGAATTAAAGTAAATAAATGACTTATGGCCAAATGGAAAATATCCAACAGTGGCCCTAAAAATTATCCTATAGATGGGCACACAGAATGTATCGACTAAATAGCACCCAATCCACATCCGATTGAAAATAGTCACAGCAGAATTAACTTAAGTTTTATAGGGAAGGACTGATTGCCTCCGATTCACCTTGACACCATTGCCTACGTATCTTGGCGCTCCGCATCATGGTGGATTGGCATTGTATAATTTGCCTAGAATGCATATGTGAAAGTAAATCATAATTTCTACTGGAATTTACATAAATTGATAAGATTAAAACAAAAAAAACAAAATGGATTACAATACTTTAAATAGTCAACTTTATGAATTTTAAAGAATCTTTCTTAAAAACGGCACTTGCTATAAATAGTAAACTTATTATTTTAGATCCATTTCAGATTGATTTCATGGTTTTTGGATGGAGGAAAATCCATTAAGTAGAACCTCAATTTTCTTCCATTTACTACCTTTATTCCTAAGCCCATGCCATGTTGGGTCACCACTATAACATTTTCAAACTTTAACCAGTTATGATCAAATTCTTGGTAAACTGAGAATAATAAGACTTTTCATCCGATGTACCCACATATCCTCAAATGATGTTATAGTAAACGAGAACGTTTAGAATGGGGAGGTAGGTTTTGATGATCAAATGAACAGTTGATCGTCGGTCAGTCACAAGCCCTAAAGCACGGATCTTAGAAACTACCTCGATAGGCTCCAATGTATTCTCGGATGTTTCCTTTTCCATCGTTTAGCTTGAGTCAATTTAGAAAGAATGACCTCGGACTTATGGAACTTTTAAAATATTGATTTGATCAAAAACTTTGGCATTTTACATATGAAGAGCTCTTGGAACGCTTCATAAGTTTAGAATCAAATACTTTTTAAAGGCATGTATTTTCATTTATCTAAACCAGCAGACCCATCGATTATATTACAGATGCTTAGTTCGATTTAGCTTTGATTTGGCTATTTAGTGTTATAAAAGATCAGAATGAAGTTATTAACTTGATGGCGTGTTTCATTAGTAATTAGATTATAAAGGCGGGGACTTGATTAGTAGTTTATGCTATCAGATAAAATAGAAAACACAGTATTTAGATCATCATTAGTTGATAATTTCACTATTTGCCTTAATTAAAACCTAAAAGTAAGCAAAATAAAAATTAAATGAATTAATTCGATTTGAAGGCATATCAATTGAAAAATAAGATAATGATGGGCAACTCATTATCTTGATGAGCTATTTAAATCATCATTCTCACGTTGGGAGGAAATAATAACAGCTCAAATCCTCTGAAATGAAGTAAGCAATGAAATCGAGATTCAAACACGTGGTAGATAAGTCTCCATTCAAATACATTACCTACTACCATTTTACTCCTTGATTGTATTTGAAGCGCCATAGTCCTTAATCATCTAGTGTTTTACTTCTGATCTTGTGAAAATGTGAATGAAGTTGTATTCGGTGATCTAATGTTGTACTCATATTCATTGATTGAGGTCACTATGTTTACACAATATCAATCAACATTACTAGTATTAGACATTAGATTTATTCGATGGTCCATTATTACAGTATGAATGCTTTTTAATTGACCTTTTGGAAATCCTTAGATGAAACATATAAATATGTTTACACTTTATATTCAACACAGTCCATATCAATACTCAAAGATGGGTGATGGGCCAATTATAAAACTTTATCATCATATTATTATTTGATGTACAGCTAGTTCAAATGATGAAAATCATCTCATCATGAATGATTATGGGCTATATCCCTCTGAGTTTAGGTATGGTTGTTCAATTATTGCTTAAAAATAATGATGGATGGAAGCCCTGTTTTAAACTGTAACGCATTTCAAAATATCCAATCATAATTTGAATTTAGAGAAATATTCATGATTGAACACGCAGTGTTGGAAAAAAAAAGAAAATTGAATGTTAAGAGTGACCATACATGAATTAATGGGTGATTTAGAATGATATCGGGGCCCTCTCATTTGATAAATCAAGAAAACTACAACTTATCGGGAAGATATTGGTGGCTATTTAATGGACTAACATTCAATCGGGTCAATCAATCCGCATGCCCATTACTTAAACGGGTAGGTTAAATTCTTTCTAATGGTCTGTATTGAAAAAAACAGTGTTGGCCCTACTCTCATGGCTATAGTATGACTCATCATGGACCATCATGGGATCGGACGACACTGATCTTTCCAAGGTCGATTTCAGGAGATCTCTTCGCGATGATGGAATTACAGAGAAGATCGCTGTGGAATGTTCAATGGAGCTATGGTTTTAACATGGATGGAAGATGGTGGAACTAGAATGCGGTCGGCCATGAATGGAGGTTATAACCGGATCTGGAGTTGAAGAGGATGCACAACCCTTCAGGTGAATGGGGTGACCTTGTCATCCTTATGATGAGTCAAGATGGATGAATTCATCCAAGTTGAAAAATTGAAGTTTCATATTTTTGAGGGCTGGATCTTGTAATCCTAATGTATGGCTGGATTAGGGATGGCGGGTTTAAAATCCCATTGCTGTATTTGGGATTAAATCCCTAAGTGAAGCGTGGAACCAATTGAGGTTGTAGGTCGAAATCCCTAATTTGGATTAGGAATTCCTAAGTCCACGATTTACGATTTGGGTATTTAATTGAAATCCCCAAATTGCTTATGGATGGGGTTGAATAATCCCTAATTAAATTATAGATTTGGGGATTTAAATGAAGCCCTAATGCTGGTAGTAGATGAACGGTAAAAATCCCAATGAGAAAAAATAATAATAAATCACAATTCTTTGGGTTAGCATGTGTTGCTCGATGAGGAATAGAATTTCTAATGGATGAATACTGATCATCCATATCATGAAAGCTACGTACCAACTGCATATTTTATCTGGAGCAAGTTCAGGAAGGTGAGCACGGGACATGGTGATCAAGACCGGATGCTTACTTCAGGGCCATCTTTGAGAATAATTAATAAGAATCCAAACCGTAGGATCTTCCTTTCCTTCACATTTTTGGGTTCATAAATCAGAAAATAGATGGGACGGTGATGAATTAAAAACTTGGTGGCCCTGTAGGATGGGGACCCACCCAGCTCTCTCATTGGTATCAATGCTTGGGACCATGAAACCCATCAAAATCTCTTCCCACGCTCCCAGTCATTGTAGACTTACAAATTGCCTTATGATGGAACTATAGCATCTGTACGGTGTAGCGGTCTATACATTTTGGTTTCATATTGTATCACCTTAAGTGGGGCGATTAACTCAATCAAATCACACAGTCCAATCCGGATCGTTGAGGGTAAGCCCACCAAATAGAGTTCTTACATGGGAGTAATTTGCAAATCAACAAAGTCTTTTCTAACATCTCCTCCTTGCCCCGCTTCTCGAGAGGCCAGATTCTCTTAGATAAAGCGGGTTTAGGGGCCATCAGAGATCACGCATTTAAGCCTCAAAATTAGCCCCATTGCTCTCTATTTTTACTCTTTTGTTTGGTTCCGGATCTTTTGGGGGTGGTCGGGGCCCCCCTTTGTATAGTATATGATAGGTGGGGGAGGAGTTTTACTCTTTTGTTTGGTTCCGGATCTTTTGGGGGTGGTCGGGGCCCCCCTTTGTATAATATATGATAGGTGGGGGAGGAGTTTTACTATTTTTTTTAGTGAGAATGGATCTTCAACGGTTGGTGGTCGGGCCCCTTTATATAGTAATGATATGAGGAGTTTTTTTGTTTCCCTCTAGAATGGCCTAGGTTTAATTTTGCATGGTTGGCAGATTTTTAAGCATGCAGCCTAAGGAGTTAGTTGCATAGTTTTTTTCATATTGATGTAGAGTGGGTTGCGGACACTTTCATGTCCAAGAGGACGGGAAAAAGGCCCGATCAGGCGAAGTCATCAAGCCACCGTCGAACCTTGGAGGCATATCTCTAAAGGAATGAGTTACTCATGTACCATTTATGATTTTGGGGTAGAGACGAACTACTTTAGCTAATACTTGGGTTGCCCACTCGAATTTGTGAGATTCCATCATATGACTACAGGGCCAAATTCCATGTTTAATTCTATTTTTCTTATAAAGAGTGAGTTTTAGTTTGATTATAACTCTTCTCGTTGGGCTTTAGGAGTTTGTCAACAAAACATGAAAAAGTGCTTAGAATAACTAGAGAATAACATGGTTAAGCTTAATCGTTCCTAGAATCATAGAATACTTACTATAAAAGTAAATTTACTATTTATAGTAAGTTACAAATTTTAGGGAGTTTTAGTTATAATTTTCTTTTGATTTCTTTCTCATTGTTTGGTATCCCTATTTAAAGAGTTGTGAACTCGTTTATTTCAATAATTAATCAAATTATGAATTTATTAGAATTTATTTCTATTTTTTTTATTCGAGAAGTCTCTGTGGGGAGTCCGGAGAAGCTTCGTGGATTCGAAGTAGTTATCCTTGAGGAAGACGGTGATTGACCTCATCACGTTCATCCCTTGTGTCACATATACAACTAGTTGCAATTTTGGGACACAGATTGCCTACCGAGTAACTAAGCTAGCGTATTGAGAAACTCTGAAGGCCTTCCGTGATGTCCATGTTATCCACACCTTAAATCTGATTTAACAGCTCAAGTGACCTACACCATAAGAAACAATAAGGATAATGACATCCATCGTTGAAACCTTCATAGGGCCCTGATGATGCGGATGGGATATATACCGACTTGAAAACGAGTAAATTTGGAGTAGCAATAGAAGAAAAAAGTGAAGGTAAAAACATCTATATAAGCTTGAAAGGTCTTCTGCCCTGAGAAGTTTTCACCGTAAGTGTTCAATTCCCATTATTTCTTATCATGTGGTCCACTTGAGCTTGGGATATGCTTCAATTTTAGGATGATGCTTTAAAATGGAAGCAGGTGTACAGCACATCACCCACCTAGCTAGTGTGTTGAGATCATCAAGTTCTGTGGGTCCGATCATGAGGTATGTGTTTTATCGAAACTGTCTATCTATATACCGAGTCCAAGGCTTTAGCCAAAAAATAAGACAGATCTAAAGATCAGGTGAGCCACACCGCAAAAAGTAGTGGGGGATTGAACATCTACTCTTGAAACCCTTTTAGGAGTCACAGAAGTTTTGGATCAATATGAAATTCATTTTTCCTCTTCATCCGGGTCTTTATAACCTTATGAACGGATTGGATATTGAAAGTAAGCATTATTATGAGCCCTACGAATGTTTTAATAGTGAGAACCATTGTCCTACTGCTATTTGTGGTGTGGTCCACTCGAGCTTTAGATATGACTCATTTTTGAACTCATGGTCTAAAATAATCTTGCCAAATTGATGAATAGTGTGGATATAATAAATATATCATTGTGGTTCCCAAGCCTATGTAACTTTAATCTCCTTTGAACCATTTAAGCGGATGGAAAGCGTAGATAATTAGACATATACTCACGGTGTTCCTCGTAAAGTTTACCACCTGTCTATGCGAGGCTACCATAATATATGTGTTTTATCCACACCTTCCGTCCATTTTTCTATATCATTAATGGATACTAGCCCAAAATAATAAAAAGGCATATCCAACGCTCAAGTGGATCACACCACATGAAACAGCTGTGATAATGACGTCCACCCTTGAAACCACCCTAGGGCCCGTCATGATGGTTAGTTTTCATCCAACCTGTTCATAAGGTCCCACATACCAGTATGAAGGGAAAAGACAAATATCAACTTGATCCAAAACTTCAATGGCCTTCAAAATAGTTCCAATGGTAGGTGTTTGATCTCCACTATGTGGTCCACTTAAGCCCTGGATCTGACTCATTTTTAACTAGGATTGGGTAGTACCCATGTCCCTAACTAGGACCGAACATCCGCATTGTCCGTTCATTTTCACATACCATTTTAGAATCCTGATCATGTGCTTTCCACAAGCAAGAAAATCATGCTTTCCCGCATCATGATTAGTCCATGTCATCATTGACATTGGCATTGTTGCGTTAAATGCAGTGTATGATGATGTGGTCCAATTAGATTACAACAAGCAGGATTTTCCTTCTTGCAACAAGCAGGGATTCATCATTTTAGGGTTTAGTTCCAAAACTAAGGCACATCTAAGTCTCAAGGGGACCACTCCACATGAAGGCGTGACGATAATGACACCCACCATTAAAGCTTTCTTAAGGCCCACCATGATAGGCAATTTCCATCCAACCTGATTATAAGGCCAAGTAGACATGGATGAAGGGAAAACACAAATATCATATTGACCCCTAAAGCATCTAAGAAGTTTTCAATGGGAAGGGTTTCATCTCCATTGGGCGGTTCACTTGAGCATTGGAATTGCCTCATATTATTAGACTTTTTACACTAAAATGATATGGTAAAATGGATGAATGGTGCGGATAAAATACATATCTCATAATAACCCCATAAATGCCCTTGTTTGCTCCTATGTTAGGACAGGCGAGGGTAGTACCTACGGTTGCTGCTCCTAAGTGCTATGGGTCCCACCATGGTGTATGTGTTTTATCTATATTGTCCATTCATTTTAGTGCATGAGCTCAAATCTCAACTTGACTACACCGCATAAACACTCTTGAGAGACATAAAAGTTTTGGATCAAGCTCATATTGGATGGCAAATAAACATTATGTTGGATCATAAGAAGCTTTTAATGGTGGGTATTCAATCACTACTATTTTACTTAAGTGTGGTCCACCTGAGATTTGGTTCTGCCTCATTTTTGGACTCATGTCTTGAGCTGGAAAAATAAATGGACAAGTGGATTAAAAACATTCATCATGGTGGAGCCCACATAGCGCTGACTAATAGAGCTGTATCTGAAAGGGTCACTGACTAATGGACGTGTATCTGGAAGGGTCCGATTGCAATTAGCCTCTGAAAGAAGCGGTAATGGAGTCATTGGATACCCCGAGATTGGAAATGACATGGATTGGGTACATGGGAGTTCAATCCTATGTGACTTTATAAATAGATTGGATGGCAAATTAACATCACAGTGGGCCCTAGGAAGGTTTGAACAGTGGGCTTCATTGTCACCGCTGCTTCCTATCGTGTGGTCCACCTTTTGCTCATTTTTTAGCTTATACCTCAAAATGATATGGCCAAATGGATAAACTGTGTGGATAAACCCATACATCACAGTGGGCCCCTAGGAGCCCTAGCCTATGCCAAGCTCGAGACAGGTAGGGGTAGCACCCAATCCACATCCGATTGAAAATAGTCACAGCAGGACATAAAGGGCAGAGTTTTGATGTAGGGAAGGACGTGATGATGTCGACCGCCATCACCATCTTCCTAGGGATAACATACTACTCTGAATCCACGGAGCTTCTCTGGACTCTTCGTAGATTTTCCTTGAATCCATGAGAAAAGAAAATAGAAATAATTTCTAATAATTTAAAATAAATTGATTGATGATAAAACAAAAAAACAAAATTACAATACTTTAAATAGTCAACTCGAACCTAGAAGTTCTAGAATCAAACTCCCTAAAAACGTGACTTGCTATAAATAGTAAACTTATTATTTATACACAGTCATGATTCCTAATAGCTTTCATGGTTTTTGGCAAAAAATAACAAGTATTCAATTTATCCTAACAACATTATTCTCCAAATTTTTCTAAGCCCTTTTCATGTTGGGCACCACTACTAAACTCAAAGGATCAAAAGTTATCATCAAATTAAAACTAAATAGTAAAAACGAGAATAAAAATGACTTTTGACAGTCGATTTGAAGGAATATCTCAAATCCGGCATGGGCAACTGGACGTAGCTGGGTTGGTTGGCTAAAGTAGCTTCTCCTTACGTTAGGGTTTCGTCGCCTCTCAAAGCTCTAAAACGAGCACGTGATGAAGAGCTCTAGGCTCACGCTAATAAGTCTATACAATGCAACACTACTTTTATTTCTTGTATTTTCTTTATCTTAGTTTAGTTTTAGTCTCTTTACTTCACGCTACAGAATGTCTGAAGTTCAGGTTAGCTTTGATCTCTATTAGCTAGTGATGTTTAAGAATGCCTGAAGAAGTTAGGTTAGATCTTTTTTGGCCAGTGTTATCGTTGTAGTATGCTTAGTATAATATAAATATTCGTAACATTATGCTATCAGATACTAATCAACCAAGTCAGTATTTAGAAGATCAAACACTCTTATCACATTCTACTGACTATTTGCCTTGATTGTTTATCTACACAAGCGGTTTAAGTATTTCTCTTATTTTATTTATTTTCTCTAGTTTATTTATTTCTCTATCAATTATTGAAAAATAAAATTGGCACCGTTTTTACCCTTTCTATTTCAAATCTATTATTCTTATTTCTATCAAGAAATACATTAGCAGTAATTACTGGTGAAAGAACAAGAAGATCTTTAGACACAAGGCAAAATGAATCCATTCAAAATGACTAACCCCCTCTCATTTTATAAATCGCTTGAACACTACTACTATTGGTGGCTGAGTGGGCGGCCGGATCCTTAAATTCAGTCTTAAACGGTCTATATACAGAGATACTATTGTTCAATCTAATTCTAGTCAAGCACGACTCATATGCCTGCGACACTATCATAATTACACACTCTAACGTGTGTGGCTTCATGGTTGATTGAATTATGCAAACATGGGGGGCCCTAAAATGGTTTCCACAGTCAGTATTGGTGTAACCATGGCTTCCCACAGTGTAGTCCACCTTACCCTTTGATATGTATGCTTTTTGGGCTCATGCCCCAAAGTGATCAGTCAAGATGGATGGGCAGCGTTGATAAAACACATACATCATGGTCGGCCCCTGGTAGGGTGGTCCCTCTCTAGCTAGGTCTCGGTGGGAGTATATTAGGTGTGGCCGCCTCACCTAAGATGGTGCGGCCCTTACTGTGCAGCCCACCTTGATGTATGCATTCTCTATCCACATCGTCCATCCATTTTGACATATCAAATTAGAGAATGAGCCCAAAAATAAAAGAAGATCCAAATCTCAGGTGGACCATACCATAGAAAACGGTGGTGATTTAACATTAACAGCTTCTTATGGGTTACAAAAGTTTTAAATAAATATCATGAAAACATTACAACTTATCTTAGGAAGATTTAAAGGTGAGCTATTTAATCTCCCTTTCAATATATAATATGGTCCACCCGAAATTTGGGTTTGCTTCTTTTTTTGGGTTCATACCCAGAAAATCAGATGGACGGCTGTATATAAAATACATACATCAATGTGGGCCATGGTATGGGCTGAACCCAATCCGCTCCCAGTCAGCGGATTACGACCTGCCCCGCCAGGACTATAATCTGTCAGACAGGGCTCTGTGGGGCTCACTGTGATGTATGGATTTTATCACACCGTCCATTTTGCAAGATCATTTTAAGGTTTGAACTCTAAAATTAGGCAGATCAAAGTTTCAAGTTGATATTTGTGTTCACAGTGGGCCTTATGAAGGTTTCAACGGTGGAAATCATTACCACATCTGTTTCCTGTGGTATGGTCCAGTTGAGGATTGGATCTGCCTCATTTTGAACTTCACATAATTAAATGGTCTGGAAAACTGGATGAATGGAACGGATAAAAGCCCTGCATCACGGTGGACCCCACCTAGCCCCTGCCTTGGCCGTTTTCCATCCAGGCGGGGGCACGGCACAGTCGAAAACTTTCGTGGTGAGAAGTATTTAATGGTCGATAACCATTGTTTCTTATGATGTGGTTCACATTAGATGTAGGTCTGGTTCATTTTTGGTCTCATGTTTTAAAATTAGCTTAAAAAATAGATGAACGGCATGGATCCAAAATGAGCACATCAAGGTGGGCCCACAGTCAGGGCCGCACTGTGTTGCGAGAGTCCACGGGACCACAGCCAACTACTGTCTCCGCCACGCTGGAGGGAGCTGCGCTACAGTACCAAATCTGCATATAAGCAAGAACGGGACTAGGTGACTCTCGGTGGAGCCAGACCATGACTACAGGGCCCATCTTGATATATGTGTTGCATATCCACACCGTTGATCCATTTTGCTATCTCATTTTAGAGCACAGAACCCAATCTCAGGAAAATCACACCACAGTAAACAGTGGTAATTGAACACCAGTATTAAAAACTTCTTATGGCCCTAAGAAGTTTTTAATAGTAGGTATTCAATTTATCATTATTTTTCTATGTTATGGTCCACGTGAGATATTGATCTGCCTCAATTTTAGACTCGCCTTAAAATAATATGAAAAAATAGATGTACGGTGTAGATAAAACATATACATTTTGGTGGGCCCATATTACATTGATCAGCCGCTAGGTTAGTTGTGGCACGCGCGGTCAGCATGCAATCCACGCCCGCCAGCACCGTTCCGGAAACGAGGGTAAGAGAAGGAAGATGGCTTCTAAAGTCATTCGGAGACTCGGAGACATTATAAATGGGAGCGGATTAAGTGTGGCCCGGCCTCACCCTGCCGCAGTCCGGCACTTATCATGGGCCCATCTTGATGTATATATTTTGTATTCACACTGTCTATCTATTTTTTCATATTATTTTAGGTATTAACCCAAAAATAAAACAGACCCAAATCTTAGAAGGACCATGAGGTATGAAACAGTGGTGATTGACCATTAAATACTTCTTGTGGGCCACAAAAGTTTTGGATCAAGTAGATACTTAGCTTTTCCTTTCATGCAGATTTTTTTAACCATATCAACAGGTTGGATGGCAAATAAACATTACAAAACAAGACGGATGCCTTAAGAAGTTTTTAACGGTGGGGCACTCAACCACCACTGTTTCGTATGGAATGAGATTTTGATTAGTTTCATTTTTGGGCTCATAACTTAAAATGATCAGGCAAAAATGAATGAACAGTGTGGATACAAAATACATACATCAAGGTGGGCCCACAGTAAGGGTCGCACCATCTTAAGGCAAGTCTTGGATACACGGTAACCTACTCCACTCCCATCAGAAATGGGAGCGGATTGACTGTGACCAGGGCCAAGGCTGTGTGGGGTCTACAGAGATATTTGTGACAAATCCACTCCATCCATCTATTTTTGAAGACCACAATAGTGCAGGCTTCTAAAAATCAGGCAGATCCAAGACTCAGGTAGGCCACGTCAACAAAACAGTGAGAACAACAACATCCACCATTGAAACCTTCCTGCGGCTGATCATGATGTTTATATGTCATCCAAATCGTTCTTAGAATTATAAATAGGGCTGTCAATGGGCCGGGTAGTCCCAACAGTTCTTCGGGCTTGGCCAAATTGGGCTGGGTTTGGGGTTGTGTATTAGGCCCGACTGGTCAGGCTCAGGCTAAAATCAGAACCCTGATTGTAAACCTGGCTGGACTCGAACTTAGCACTCCAAAGCCCATGAAGCCAGCCTGGCCTAATAGCTCTTTTCTAAACCTAATTTCCCCTTTTTCCTTCATTCTCCCCCTATCTCTTACACATGAGACACACCAAAATATCATTTATCAACTGAGATACTCGAGGCTTGGGGTTAGGCTCAGGTGGAATCATGCCAGGCTTAATGTAAATGTCTCAGGTCGGACTCAGGCTGGACTATTTTCAGCCGGTCATGGGCCCAGGCTGGATTTAGGCTTAGGAAAATCATAGCCGGGCTTAGATAGAGCTCGGCCGGCCCAACCCAAATCCACTCATTGAGCCGTTGCCTAATTATAAACACTCAGATAAACTGTAGGAATACATATTATCCTGATTTTAAAAAGAAAAGAAAAGAAAAGAAAAGAAAAAAACAACTTCTATAACTGCCAGGCATTCAACCCTCACTGTTTTGTGTAATATAGCCCACATAAGTTTTCGATCTGAATGATTTTTAGAATTCGGCCCCACCATGGTCTTTCAAAATAGATGGGTGGAGTGAATTTGTCACTAACATCTCATGAAACATATAGGCAATCTGCTCCCATAAGAAATGGCGGAGGCAGCGTATAAAGCAAGTTTAACTGTTCAGTAGAAAAAAGAAACCAATGGAAAAGACTTTTTACTATAGATAGAGAATAAAAAGCACTTCTTACAAAAATAAATAAACAATAAGGCATATAAAGCACTTCTTAAAGGAGAGCCGCCCCATTTCATCATGGCATGAGCAAATGGACCTTACATGGATGTGGATTGCACACTCAATAACCTAATACAATCTATGGGGGTCCATTGTAACACCTGGCCCAACTAGAACAATGTCCTGAGGCGTACATGTGTGATTTGCCGCAGGACCGCTCGATTAAACCACACGTGTGAGGGGTACTATCAACAAATTAACTCAGGTTATCCCATTGAGGCGGTCGAGTCTAGTTATGATCGAACCGAGTGTGGGCCGTTAAGCCAGTTAGCCTAATTGTACTTGGCAATAGCCTGCGCGGGCTGTGCAACGGCCGAGGAACGTCAGGAAAATCTAAAACTTTGGGAGACAGTGGACCTTGTTGGGCTTATGGTCCGACGCAAATTACGAACCCAAAGGGCGCCCGAAAATGAAATATCTACCCTATCCAGTCGGCACTTGCCAAACGCAACTCACCCCAGCCTTGCCAAAGGCTAGAATTTTAAATCACTGGCCCTTTTAATGAAATTGAGATATTAGGCATTTCAACCGTCGGATCTCTTTTAAATTTACGATGAAGGCCGAAAACATTTCTCTATGCCAGTCCACAAAATCTAAATCATGTAAAAGCCGATCGTGGATGACCAAATCTACCCGTGAGTGGAAGACCGGCTTCGAATACTCTCAATCATAAGATATTTCGATATAGGCGACTTGTAAATCTCAAGTTCTAAGAGGATGGTGGTTCATTCGTGGCGAGCACATGAATGAGGTCTTTCAAGCAATATACTTGAACCCAACTCACCTCATTACATGAAGATGGTCTGGATGATGAATTGCTTGGCTTTACTATTACTTAGTTCATTCACGACGGTTGGGAGACATTGGTGGTGTCTCTAAGTAACATCCGCGTTAACCGAGATGGGAAAGATATCCATGGAACAGTAACAGTTGTCATTGTCTCTTCAATGAGGAGACAAGGAGGAAGTCTCAGTGGGTCTACTCATGAAGAGGCTCTTGTGACGCAGAACGGCTAGAGGAAAGAACAGCAGGAAGGGCGGGGAAGGCCCGAGATAAATCAAGAGGCAAGTGAGTAATGTAGAAAAGATATTGAATTTGGAATTGTGGCAAGAAGGGCCACTCTGAGCATGAATGTCGTGGTAAGAAAAACGACAAGAAAGGAAAGGGAAGGAAGATGAATCTAGATTCCACTGCGATTGCAATGCTCAGTCCGACACCCCGCCGATCGTTAAGATGGCGACATGGAAGTTATTCTTCTATGGAATGATGATCATGACATATGTCTCACTCGCCACGAGTCGGGCACCAAACCGGGTGATAGTGACGGACTTGGGAGCTTCTTTTCATGCGACTCCACGTATAGACTTCTTCACAAGCTACAAGTCGGTACTATCCCATTGTGAAAATTAAAATTTCGGCATATTAAAAATCGTGGGAGTCGGTGATATTTGTGTGAAGACCGATGTGCTTTCAACGCACATTGGTTCTCAGGGGGAAGTAAGGCATATCCAGGACCTTCGCCTCAACTTGATGTCGACGGGAAATTACCCATGATGATGATGGCTATGAAAGCCATGAAGGTTTCTTTGGTGGAAAATGGAAGCTCATCAAGGGTTCGTTGATTGTGGGGAGAGGAAAGAAGTGTTGCATCCCTAGTACAAGGCAAGTGTCGGTATGTGCAAGGGTGGGTTGAAGCAAAGTGGAAGATTCAAGTATTGACATGTGGCACAATGGTAAACAATATACTTGGATGCCAGGCACACATGAGTGAAAAAGGGCTTCACCACTACTAGCGAGGAAGCAGCCATGTCTTCCAGACGTGACAGTACACCTCTCAAAACCTGTCTTGATTGTTTATCGTCAGAAACAAGATAGAGTTTCATTTATTAAAGCGCTTCTCATGTTAATAAAGTGCGTGCATTAGATTTGGTTTATTTTGATGTTTGTGGTCCTATGAGGACTAACAAAAACCACATTGTATTTTGTTACTTTTATAGATGATGCATCTAGGAGGGTGCTTGGGTTTATGCTTTGGAAATCCAAGGACGAGGTCTTTGTGTGTTTAAATTTATGTTCCATGCTATGGTCGAGAGACAGCATTCTCCCACAGTCTAGACCATTGAAGTGCATAACATAGGGCCCATCTTTGATGTTTCCATCAATGGTGGTGAATACATTGGTGACTTTCACGAGTGCTATCAAGTCCTAGGGTATTGATTTTGCATGAACAGACATTGTTCATCCAAGACCCCCAAAGATATTATGGTGAAAGCCGAGCTTTGAATGAATCCACCATTGTTGAGAGAATCGGATGCATGTTATCCCATGAAGTTGCCCAAGACGTTCTGGGAAGAAGCAACTTAACATGCAAAAGACGTATAGGCGGTATATTTGATAAACAAGTCTCCATCGGACGAAGGTTGAATGGAGAAGTCCGAGAAGGTGTGGATTGGACAGATCCATCGCAGGTTTTGTCATCTCAGGTATTTGGATGCATGTGGGGCATCCGTTCACGTACTCTAAAGGACATGTACCGTGAGAGAGGTCCAAGCATCGATATGAAGAGCTTTTCAATGTGTGTGTTCTTAAGGTACGGTATGAAAAATTACGGTTAAATTTTAAAAAAAAAAAAAGAGTGTTATGGATCCGACCGAAAAATAAAGAAGAAGCTCGTCAAGAGTGAACATGTGATTTTTTTCAAGATGGTGTATAGAAGACATTGGTAAGCCCCATGTCAGAAGAAAGATCTTCTGGTTTGGTGAGCTGAGGACATGGATCCTAGCATTCTCCTCCGTGGTGCAACCTTGATGACGGGGATACCATGAAGATGAGAAAAAGAGGACGAGAGAGTTCCTTCAAAGGGAAAAAAGATGGACGGGGAGCAAATTTTCTCAACCCCACTTGATCCCAGTGGTTGGCCACGGGTGAGGAGGTCATCTGGGAAGGACCGAGCGAATCAAGAGGTACTCTCCACATGAGTACATTATGCTAACCGATGGGGAGAGCCGGAAGATTATTCTCGAGGCCCATACCAGCCACGAGCATAAGGGAGAGTGGTTGAAAGCTATGCAAGAGGAGATGGAATCATCATGCATAAGAACCACACTTATGACATAGTGAAATTGCCTAAGGTATCAAGAAAGCTCAGCAACAAGTGGGTGTTCATGTGGAAGAAGATTGAGCAAAAGAATTCACGATGAGGTTCAAGGCCGACTTCTTGGTGAAAGGTTTTGATCGAGAAAAGGTATAGACTTCGAGGAGATATTCTCTTAGTGGTGAAGATGACATCCGGGCTTACTGCCCTTTGCATAGTGTTGCTTGGTCAGGCTAACATGGATCCGTGGAGACTAAGCAGTTAGAAAAAGCCTTTCTCCATGGTGACCTGAAGAAGAGATCTACATGCAAAATAGCCCTAGGGGCTCAAAGTCAAGGGCAAGGAGCATATTTGTTACCTATTGAGGAAAGATGTCTTTTCATGTATGGGTTGAAACAAGCTCCATTGCAATGGTATGAAGAAGTTTGACTCGTTTATGTTGAAACATCAAACGGAAGATTCTACCTCTTAGAGGTGTGTTCACTATAAGTTCTCAAATGGTGATTTCTAGCTGGCTGCTATTATACCTGATGACATGCTCATCATACGACATCAAGAAGATCGGTTCTTCTTATTGAAACAGTAATTGGGCATGCAAGTCTTTTGCGATAAAAGACTTATTCTGGCATTCTAGACAGATCATCCATTGAATGGAAATAACCCGTGATGACTCTAATAAATTCCAATCACTATTCATTAGGTCCATACACATATATTCGAGAAAGTTGGAGAAGGCCTTCAATATGAATGCAAAAGCCTTGGCAATTATACTCCATTAGATGGTCACTTGAACCATGAGCTTGATCAGCCTTGTCCCAAGACGAAGATGGACCTGGAAAGATGTCCCAGAAGATAAAGCTCAGTAGGAAGTTTGATGAATGTTCCCATGGTGTGTACACGCCTTAGGACATAGCATATGCAGTGTTGTCATTATGGATCTTACCAAGCCTGCAAAGAGCAATCAATGGTGAAATGGATATACACATCAAGAGGCTCATCCTTGCGTGAAAAGCCTATGCTATGGTGACGATAAACCACGTGTTACCTGACAATGATGCAGATAGATGTGACATAGACTCGTTTGAAGTCTACATTGGGGTTCATGTTCACATTTGCGAGTGGGGGAGCGATTTTCACGAAATAGAGGGAAGGTCGTAGCATTGATTTTAACGATTGAAGTCGAATACATCGCGATCAGAAGCATGTAAAGAGATGCTTTGGATGAAAAGGTTCCCTATATAGCACTCCTTCTCTCCCTTTTCTCTCTAAAGCACTTTCGAGATAGGATAGGAGCACGTGGTCTATATATAGTCGAGTGCTTATACACTTGATATAGAATCCAAGTCAGCATTCTAAGTCGAAGCACATAGAGATTCTATATCCTAGTTGCGAAGGATCGGGATACTTTGGAACAGTAAGGTGTTACACTTGAGAAGGTCTACATGACGATAATGGCCAACTTATGAAGGACCAAAGATGTCACATGGGCAAGTTTGAGGTTTGAGAAATCCCATGGGATGGCTTAAAGAATGTGAATTCCTCCTTTGGTCAGAGAAAAGTCAACTTAAATTCCCATGTAAGGCTTTCATGTTAAACAGGAGATTTGATGAATATCTTTTTTTGACCCGTTGTCCTTTACACAATCTCAATTGATTACACCAACTAATGTAAATCTTTTTTTTAGGATTCCTTTTAGGATTAATAATATTTCTAAAACTATAAAAAGTTGTAACAAATTTTTACTCTAGATATTGTGTTGATAAGAAAAATACAAGATGATATCAAAGGAAAGAGAGGAGAGAAAAACTAATTTCTTCACATAGGTAACATCACGGTTTATCATTCAACTTTGGAGATTTATATGCAAATTTCCTATGTTTTCAAATCCATTAGATTCTTTTATTTATTTATTTATTTATTTTATCCAAGCGTGATTTGAAGAAGGCATGTAAACGTTCTACTATCTAATTGCTGAAGGACAACACCATGGTTGAAATACCTCTTTGACAGTTTTCCACGTAAAAATCTCTTGTGTGGTGTGTGATTGATGCATTGATTATTTTCATTGCTTTATTATCCATAATTCCGGTTTGTTCTGGAGGGCTAGATCCTAAGGTTTTGTGCAAGGCCCCCAACAGATAAAACAGATTGAGGGGTGCCGAGAGGACACATCGTCTAAGCCCCACAGAATTTACTCAGTGCACTAGCTAATTTAGTAGGCAATTGGCTGCCTATCCAACGGAAGAGGATTACAAATGAATGTTAGCTTGCCACGTGGACATGCAGAGAGGACCTAGATAGATGGCTAGTAGGCGGAGCCATATGTTGCACACCGCCATTTCCACCACACATTTAGCTATCTTCGATTACAACTGTACAGACCATTTGAATGAAAATGATATAATTGTGCTGAGCGAGTGGATTAGTTGAAGCCTCGCCTCACTCAAGATAGTGTGGTCCATACCATGTGGCTGGAATTGATGTATATATGTATTCTATGCCGTCCATCTGTTTTCCTAGGTCATTTTGATTGTAAGCCCAAAACCGAAGAAGATACAAATCGCAGGGGGAATATGCCATAGGAAATTAACAATGGTGTTTAATGCGCTACCACCCACCATAATGTTTCCATAATGTTTGTTTGCCATTGAACCTGTTGGTAAGGTCAGCTTGATCCAAAAATTTTGTGGCTTATTAATGGTCAATTGCCACTATTTCTTATGGTATGGCCTGCCTGAGAATTGGATATTTTCATGGCCTAAAATGATCCGGCAAAATGGGTGAATACTGTGGATATAGAATACACACACATCAAAGCACCCCATGGAAACGACCGCACCTAACCTACTCTTAGCCTAGATAGATGGCTAGCGGGCCGAGCAATACAACACAGGACCAAGGTCTCCCTTTACCATTCAACTTTAGCAGCTAACAGGTTGTCCACATCTCAACCACACATATCTACGTAATTGACATTGGGTGGATGAAAACTATATAATTGTGTTGAGGGAGTAGACTAGGTGTGGCCCTTATTGTGGGGCCCACCTTGATGTAGTTATTTTATATCCATACTTCCATCCATTTTGCTAGATTATTTTTGGGCACCAGCATAAAAATAAAGAACATCCCATTCTCAAGTGGACCATACTATAGAAAACAATGGTAATTAGCTATTTATGGGTCACAAAAGTTTATGATGATGTTGATATTTGTTTTTTCCCTTCATTTAGGTTTGTATGACCTTATCAACAGGTTGGATGGCAAACAAATATTATGGAAACATTACAATGGGCCGTAGTAGGGGGTTCAATCACTGTTGTTTCCTATCAAATTGTCCACTTGAGACTTGGACCTTCTTCATTTTTTGGCTCAAGTGCTAAAATGATTTGGTAAAAATAATGGACAGGGTAGATATGGAATACATACACTGAGGTGGGACCTATGGTAAGGGCGGCATGGGTGTCACACCTAATCTGCTCTCGTGTTGAGCTCAAGTTGGATGTGACGCTGCAACCTGCGTGTGGGTGATCAGACATTGTACATCCATGCCAATCCATCCGAACCATTCATGAGGTCCACCTTGCTCTTCATAGACAGCCTTGTCAATATTGGAAGTGGATTGGCTGGTGTACACTACCGATTTGGCTGGTGTGAGTTTTGTGGGCACCGTCGTCACGAGGTATGAATAACAACCAAACCGTTCGTCTACTTAGTGATCGAACTCGTCATAAGGCTTGGGATGAAAAATAAGATAGATCCAAAAATCAAGTGGACCACACTGTAAAAAGCTATGGGGTATTGAATGCCTGCCATTGAAACCCTTTTGGGGGTCACAGAAATTTTGGATTAATAAGATATATTTTTTTTTTAATCTTCATTCAGGTCTGTGTGACCTTATGGACAGATTTGGATGGAAAGTAAAATTTACGGTGGGCCCTATGAATGTTTTAATGGTGAGAAGCATTGTCCCCACTGCTATTTGTGGTGTGGTACACTTAAGCTTGAAAATTACTCATTTTTGGAATCAAGATCTGAAATGAAATCGCCAAATGGATGAACAGTGTAGATATGATAAATACATCATTGTGCGGCCCATGTAAGTTTGATCTCCTTTGAACCGTTTGTACAGCACTCGTTTTCGCACGACAAGTAATCACACCAGCCAATATCATAAAGGTATTTTAACCGAACTAGCACTGTTGTATGGTTGATTGGAAGATTTGGAAGATCAAGATCGAGCAAAGAAAACGAGATCTAATAATAAACTTGTTCATCTACTCATCTACCAAGATTGTTTATGTTTCTAAATAAAAAATAAAAAACATGACAGTGACGTACAATAGATGGTTATTATAATTTAAATTTTTTTAAAAAATTCCAGTATTCACAGTGATAGGATTCCTCCCCTTATGAGTCATGATAAAGCAGCAGAAAGATGCATACCTGAGTGATTGAGAGCTTGTAAAGAGAGCGATGAGGGAGATGGTTTTTGCAGATCGGTCCGAGAAAGAAGCACTTGGGTGAGACGATGTTAGCCACTCAATCATAAGTCAACGCAGTAGAAAAAAACATACCAGTTATGTACCCATCTGCGGTGTACATGCAAGTAATCTATTTATCTTCCATGAAAGAATAATAAAAATCGAAACCGTTCATTACGTCCAACACGCATTTCATGAGCTACAATACAATCGCCACGCCAATTTGAACTATTAGCCATTTGATCCATGGCTTTTAATGTGGACGGTCAATATTATTGCACAAATATAATTAAAATCAACGATTTGAGCCATCTACTTGTTAGGGTCAATCATGGATTGGAAAGTGGATGGATATAGAAAATAAGGCGGAGCAGGATGGTTTGGATCATCCCACCATTGTGGTTTCTGCATGGTTCGGGTTTTGGGATAGGGAACCTGATCAACATATAAGGGATGGATATGATCTTACAAACGGATGCCAGCTTGCCATGTGTACCCGATAACATGTATATAGATGCACCATACACGCGGATGGGCAGACGGAACATCTTAAATAAGGGATCTGCTGTCCAACTGATTGGGCTATAAGTTATAAGTCCATCCATTGAATAATTTCCAATATTTCCTATATGTAACACATCCAACTCGTCCACTAGGTTGGACCTATCAGCATGATCACTTTAAACAAAATTTAGAGATATCCATTCATTGAATAAACTGAACTTTTGTTTCTCTATTTATCAATGGTAGAAATTGTGTTTTCTATTATGTAGCTTATATGAAAAGTGCATAGGACTGATTTTTGTAATAGTTGATACTTACAGTGACGCAAATCTATTGTAAGGTTTGGATTTATTCTCAAGGTAAACCGTACCGTGATCCAATTAGTTGGACCTAAGCACGTCTTAAATTAAATGGACACTCCAGTCAGATCTCTTCTCCATTTGACTTTAGCAACTAACAGGCCGTCGGCATCTCCACTAACAGGCTGTCGGCATCTCCACCACACATGTCACTATCTATGATTACATTTATAGAAAAAATTTACATGGATTAGCTTATGAAGTATAATTGGTAGCTTGTAAACAGACAATAATCAGCCAGGAGATCCAGAACACGACCATGGGTGCATACACACTGAGAAAATTTTAGAGTGATGCTTAGTGGTATTCGGCCTGTAGACCATCTTGGTTTGGACCGATGGTTTTACTTAAAAAATGAGTTCTCCCCATTTTGTTTAATCATAATTATGAATTAAAGATCATAGTTTATATAATTGTTTTGCACTCCACATTTATGTACCTCTATTGTTTTATTCTTTTGGTTTTCTGCTATGGTTGGGAGTGATTAAAAAGTTTCAAAGCATCTCTGCAATCACAGGGGTAATGGATTAAGGAAATCTTACTTGACCCACTTGGGTTATGGTCTCATATAAGATGTAATAGATGATAATGTGATCAAATTTGGGGTGTCTAGTCTAATTTCAAGTAGAAATTTGAATTCATAATGGAATTGGGTCTTACATATGGTTTGGAACTAGATTAGTTTTCATAATAAAAAAATTTCTTTGTATGATTTATAATTATAGTAAAGATTTGAATTGGGTCAAACCGATCTGGTCGAGCCAAAGACTTAGTTGAGTTTTCAGGTTTTTAAACTGCGGCTATCAGTGGACACAATAAGCTAGCTCTAAAATGTAATCAGTACAACTTAAACTAAATCAAAATAAAGATCTTTAGCAATGTTTCGAAAATGAAACTAGGCTTCACCATTTTTATTGGCAGTCCGGTTCAAAAGGGTTTAACTGGCGATCTAACCAATTCACCTAAAGCTAATAAGTAAAATGAAATGGATTTATAAGCTATACACTCATAGAGCACTAGTTTGACCCTTCTATTAGTCAAAGGTTCAAACACCATGGCTTGGATTGGTGAACTTCCTTTTCCTAGTATGGAAATGAGTTTCATGAAATTATTTTCCTCATATGTAACATTTTATGTTGATTGCGAAAATAAAATTAGATATGGAAATTCATTTTCAATTTCATAGCCTTTTGAAATGAAGTTTGATTTCTATTTCAAAAAAAAAAAAAAAAAAAAAAAAAATTTCTAAACCAAGTGTGTTTTCTATTTCACCGATTAAAAAAAAAATAATAAAATCTAAATGAAGTATGATTGTTTTTTTATTTTTTTGAAGCACCAGAGCCCGAACAAATAAGGTTTTCTTTATTCTTTCTTTTAAAAAAAAAATGAAAAACTTTTTTTCCATGATTTTTTGTTTGATCAACCGTACATATGAACAATATGGAATTTGAGATTTTTGTTTTGCCCAAATCAAGGATAAATTGACCTGACTCACCCTATTTGAGGTCATGACGGCACGAATTACCTATGCCCCAGGTATTTTGGGGCAATTTTTATGAGTTCACCACAATGTCCGTGAGAAATCCTCTCCACTAGGAAATAACGTGGATTGAACACTCACTAATAAACGTGGATTGAACACTCACTAATAAATAGCGTGGATTGAACACTCACTAATAAAACCACCACGGACACTAGAATTTTCAGAATAGGCTAATATTTGCTTCTTCTAATTTTCAGAATAGACTAATATTTGCTTCTTCTAATTTTCAGAATAGACTAATATTTGCTTCTTCTTTTTAAGTTCATCACAATAAGAATGATCCTATGAACATTTAGATTATATGTAAACATTACAGTGGGCCAAGAAAGGTTTTGATGGTGGGGTTTCCATTCCAAATGTTTATTGCCCAGTGGATTCCTCACCGACATCACAATGGCATCCACATGGCTTTCACCAGGTAATTCACATCTGAACTTGGAGGTGACTTATAGTACCAACCGGTGTGGGATGGGCTGAGTCGGAGTCCACTTGGTTGACCAAACATGATGATCACGTGTATATGCCTAATGTTTTAATTTAGTTATAATAAATAATTTACATATAGTGGTACAGGCAGATGCTATAGGGTCCTTGCTCTTACTCTAGTGGTAGACTCTTGGGAGTTTCAACACCTGTTGAGTGTTCGAGTACCCATAGGTGATGAAATCCCCTACGGCGTGAGTGTGTGGTGTGTGTGTGTGAAAAAAAAAAGGCAGATGCTATATATGTTGCTGCGCGATGCCTGATTTCTATGTAATGTCTGTGCCATCCAATTTCTGTTGGTGTGCGATTTGTTCGAGATCTAACCTATCTAATAAGGTGACCGATTGACTGTGAAATTGAGATGGCCCATCATCAATGGATGTTATTTATAAGTTTTTCATATATAAAATGGCATATTACATACTTTATTTATTTTTTTGAAGAAAAATTTATTGGTTTTTGAGGCCATGTTTGATAGATGCAGAAAAATCTCTAGTATATATGTTAATGCTCATTTCGGATAGGTGGATTTAGCGTGAGTTTTGGACTGTAGACCAGACAAAATAGGGCCCAATAGATGAACAGTGTGAAAATCTTTCTTGTCGTGACACTTGTATAATAATAAACACCACTAGCATATGAAATCCCATGAGAGCTCTATGTTGGGAAAAGTGTAACCAACGGTAGGATGAGATTGGACGTTTAAATGAAGAAGTTACGAAATCCGATTGCCTATTGTGAATGTATGTGGTTTATCCATGCAGTCCATTCATTTTTTTCCCCCTTATTTTAGGGGATGAGCTCAAAATTGAATCATGACCAAAGCTCAATTGAACCTCACAACAAGAAACGTTGGGAATAATGATTTCCACTGTTGAAACCTTACTAGGTCCCATTGATGTTTATTTGTTATCTAACCTGTTCATAGGATCACACGGACATCGATGAAGGCAAAAAACAAACAAATATTTGATCCAAAACTTCTATGGCCTTTCAACCATAGACGTTGAATGCATTGTTTCCTATGGTATTGTCCAATTTAGCTTTGGATATGCTTCATTTATGAGCTTCAACCCTAAATTATATGGTAAAATGGATGGATCGAGTGGATAAAACACATAAATCACGGTGGACCCCAGAGAGCCATTTGTTGACCCCAACTCGAACTCAATTCGACTTGTCCCCGACTCGCATTTGTTAACCTCGCTCAAACTCGATGCAGCTCGTCTCGAGCTTAGCTCGTTCGGTTCGGTTAGCGGCTGGGCCGATTTGAGCCAAGCTCGAGCCGAGTTTCACAAACACATGAAGCAAACATTTTCATAAACACATGAACCGCACCTTCAAAATCTCACTGTATGTAAAACGACAACAATGATTTTACAGGTATTTCATCAAAGACCTTGTAAGCAACATAAAAAATCAAGAAAAAAATGTATTTGTTTCATATACATACCTTTCTTGCCACTAGCCGATACTTCACCGTACTGGTTCGGTCCGAGTTCGATTCAAGTTGGGTTCCATGTAAGTCGAGTCAAGCTCTGGCAAGATCGAACTTGGTTCGAAATTTTTTCGAGGTAAAAAAATCAACTTGACTTGGCTCGAACTCAGTTTCAAACTGAGCCTAATTGAAAATTTTCGAGTTGAGTCGAACGAGTTAACCGAGCTAACTCGGTCCGTGTAAAGCCCTACCTGTTACATGAAGTTGGGATATAGTGCCTCTCGAGGGATTGGAGGTAATGTGCGTTCATGTTGGTGCTTCACACGTGGCATGTATGGACAAAATCGGAACCTTTAATTTTAGAGTTGAAGTAGGTAACAGGCCATTGTCCAAAAATTACAACATTTGCACATTCCCAGCCCCTAAGCCAGTGGTACACAGAAATGGCTCACGTTGATGAGAAAATGGCCACCATTCGATGGTCAGATGAAAGTGAACTATGATCAGTGGCCAGTTTAGTGCTGGATCACGTGGGATGCCTAGTTCGGATTTCAATTCGGATGAGTCATCATTAGAAAGTACTATTATTTAAGCATTTTCATTATAGAGTGTTAACGGTTAAAAAATCAGTAAATAAAGTGTTTAGTATTTTAACCCAAAATCACGTCCATTTAATAACTGCTTCCGAACCATGTTGGATCAAGTTAATTTTGAGAATACTTAGGATAATTTACTAACTTAGATCAAACTTTTAGACCTAGAGCCACCTCATGGGTTCAAATTTTGACATAGACCCACTTGGGTCCAATGACCATTGGGTCCATTCAACACATTTGTACCCCTATATATATTTAGGTAAAGGTGAGAATATGATGGGATGGGCTGGGTTGAATTAAAATTTGAACAGGGCTGGTTCAATAGATCTAAGACAGAGCCTCCTATGTGAACGGCCGGATTAATCCCTATTCACCATTGACCCTTCCACATCCACGGTGATGATGTAAAGGGAGAGTTGTCAGGGACTCAGATTGCTTAGTGTAGCAGACAACAGCTATCGGAAATGCTCTGTGGACCCCACCATGATGTATGTGATTTATCCACGTAGTCCATCCATTTTGCCAGCTCCTTTTATGGGCATGGGTCCAAAGATGAGGCCGATCAATCTCACCGGAGGAAACGGTGGTGATGGACGTGTGGTACACTTGAAATTTGGATCTGACTCATTTTTGGGTTCATGCCCTTAAAATGATCAATCAAAATGTGGCCACACCTTTTTCCGGTCCTGCTAGACGGGACGGACGAAGGTCTCACTTGAAAGAGCCACTACCACGCAATCCTATTCCGTCATCTCCGCTTATAAATCCCACTCATTTTTTAAGTTGGAGGTTGTTTGGATTTTCATCATCTTTTAACTCTCAGCATATCTCTCTCTCTCTCTCTCTCTCTCTCTCTCTCTCTCTCATAACGATATCCTCAATGTTCCTCTCCTTCTCTTCTCTCCCCCGTCCATCATCTCTTCCTCCATCTCCATTCATCTCTCCCCAAAACTCCCCTTCTTCAACACCTCCATCTCCATTCATCTCTCCCCAAAACTCCCCCTTCTTCAACACCTCCATCGTCCTCTCTCTTAATCCCCCACGAGAAAGAGTCCCACCACAAGAGCTCTCACAGGCTGGTAAGAATACAAAGAAGCTGTCAAAGACAAGGACCTTGCCCAAACACTTCGCTTCTTGAAATCCGTCAAATCCCTTCCCCTCCAATTCTCTCTCGATGGCGGCAGCAGCAGCGCCGCCGGTCTTTTGCAGCTACAATGGCCAAAGAGGGACTGGGAAGTCCTCGACGCTTGCTTGAATGCGGACGACATGAAGCTCCCCCACTACAGGGGCTTCCTCCCTAATATTGGGAAGTGCAAGAACATCGGTAATTCTGCTAATATGTTTGTTTCGAGGTCTTGAATTTCTGTTGGAATTATTTTATTGTGGTGATTAAGATGGTAATTTGATGATTTTGTAGGGATTGTTTATATGAATTCTGGTGATTTTTTGTTTATTTATGTGAATGCTGAGGTGGGTTTCCGGGACTACTTTCTTTTGCATATTTGTGGGCCCTGAATTTGACTAATTTGAACAAGAAAGTTGTCTATGTGATTCAAGAAATGTTGAAATGCAAATGACTCGAGTAGAAGCTCGACATTTTCATGAGTATCTGGATGATTATTTAGTTGGGTTTTATGAAATTTTAAAGGGTTGTTTGTCTCCCTGGAATCAAAAGGGCCTAAGGGGTCCTTCGGCAAGGGTTGTGCAGGTCTATTTATTAAAAAAAATAAAAGTGACTGTTGGCAGAGAATTCATTTCCCTGAAATTTGCAAACTAACCTTTTTCTATGACCTTAAATATTGGAATTTGCCCCTAAGGGGCCCGTTTGCACCAAAAGTTAAGCCTGGATAGCCGTCTAGTCAGGCGTGTCCTGCTCTAATTGTCTGGCTAGCCGATCAAAGCTGTTCTAACTAGGCCGGTCTTCTGTTTGTTGGAACCTATCTAGTATAGTAAAAACAAGCCTGTTTGTTGTTTGAAGTGTCTCTAGGTCTTATTTTCTCCTTGAAAACACTAGGAGCTCTGTGGGGACCTATCAAGCTATCAGAGTGGAATCCACTTTGTCCATCAGGATTCTCCCCTCGTAATTACTTTACAAACAAAAAATTAACTCAATAAAAAACTCAGTTGGGCCATACAATAAGAAAATATAATGTAAAATCATGGGTTAACCCCTAAAAATCAAGTGTTGTGGCCCACCTAAGTTTTCAATCATCAACATATTTTGTATGTCCCTTCATCTTGGTGGGAGGAACCTAATTACAGGTTGGGTTCATTTTGGACTATCTTATTCACGAGCTGCGAATTTGACTGATATTTGATCTGAGGGCTTAAATCACGATTCGAATGTGATCGATGAGTCTGTTTTTGACTGGAAACTGTTTCTAAGTCTTCCCATGGTCCCAAAGTAGAAATTTACCCCTACTTACGGATTCCATTTATAGATACTTTCCTGTAGCCAAGCAAAGTAGAAATTTACCCTACGAGACCATGAGATGGGTTTTTAGTTGGGTTCCAAGGTTCACATTCTTAGGAGCATGAAATTCAGTAACTTGAACAAAAATTTGAATGCTTTTGTGAGTATTACAAACTGGAAATACAAACAAGGTGATTGGAAACTCGTTGATCGTATGATTATCTGCAAGATTGATAAATTACAATTTTTTATGAGAGTGTTTTGACGGAGCAACAATCCCCTCTTGTTTTTAAAGCAATTGGACAATCCTGTTTGCCCAATGTGTCGTCTGATGTAATGGACCATTGGTTTTGGCCAATGACCAATATAAGCTGGTGTACATTGGAACTAAAAACCTGGACCAAAAGTAGAGGAAAGAATGCTTAGAAAACATAGGGAGCCAATGCGACTTCCCTGTTTTTGAACTCTTCCTTTATGTAAGAGTGTTTTCACGGAGCGACAATCTCCATCATGTACAATTAGTTTGAATACTTTTGATTATGCACTAAAACATTCTCAATGTTCAATTTAAATATTTGAAAAAAAAAAAAAAAAACTAAGCGCACACCAAGAAAAAATACTAGGTAAATTTACTAACATCATTAATAAAATGCTCCAAGCTTTCCCAATAAAAATCTACCAACATCATTGATTATATCCAACAGAAAAACAGAGTTTGTCACTAGATATAGAAAGTACAAATTTCAAAGGTTTATTGGGTACAAATATAACATAAAAAGGAACTAGAGTCCACAGATTTAATGGAGACAGGAAATTAAAAGCGAGGAAGCACATGATGAACTATACACATTGTTGGATGACAAGACTTTGATGTTAAATGCAAGAAATTTGGGGTTGCCTCTAGATGATAGAAATCGCCTTTCTTTGAGTCATGCAGCAGTAATCTCCCCTACCGATGTTCCTTAACAAAGAAAACAGTTGGATGAAACTCAAAGTAAAGCAAATACCAATTAGATAGATAGGGTGACATGGATGCCAAATGCATCTGTGTGCATGTGATGGTTCCTATATACCTAGCCACCTCGATCGTTTCTCAAATTTGAACACTCCAGAGATGGTGATCAACTAGAAGAAACCGCCGACAAGTAGGGCATGTGAGCCATTGCTATGCTTTTCTAAATCATTTATTTTTTATTTTTCTTTTTGTTATGGTCAGGAATGCAGTGGAACCATCAGACGGATCACTCATCTGTACCATACATAAAGTTGGGAGGTCCTTGTGGGCATACCACTACCAAAGGAAAGTAGAGCCATTAGAACTGGAATGTGGTAGCGCCATCCCTCTACTGAATTTTCATTGGTCATGAGCATGTGTCAACTGAGACCATCAATTGAGATTGTCCATCTAGTAGGACCCATCTCAGATCATGTTCCAAAAGAAACATTCATTTTGTTCATTTTACACACACACACACACACACACATAGCATGATAGAAGTCAAATGAGTCAATGAGAGTTGCAATCAATCAAACAAGTTCCAACCTCCCCCTGCATTGACCAATCAATAGAAGTTAAGCCAAGCAGCCACATCCAGTATCAAATTATTTGCCTTGTTTGTTTGAACGAATAAAAGATCTGGTTTGAGAACATTATGAAAATGTAGCCAATTGAGATTACAATCATATGTTTTTCTAGCCTAAGAAAAGAAAATGAAGTTTTGCCTCCCTCTTGAGGGCAGTTATTCTTTGATCCTGTATTCTTTCATCTGCATCCTTAACACACATCAAACTAAAGTGCATGAATGTTTATGACATAGTTCAATCATGTTCATGCATGATGCAATAACAATTCACTTGCCACCTTGCAATTGCTTTCCATTGAATCTAGGTCCAAGGAATCCTTATATCATGCATGATTGTCACATGCACCTCTATGAGACAGGTGGAAACATGACGAGATCCAGACAGCTTTTCCAGCAGCCTCAATGTGGATGCTCATAGTCAAACGGATTGATCAAAGAGATTAATTTTAGAATGGGATGTTAAAAGAAAAGCAGATGGAAGGTTTGAATGCAGTTGGAATCACCCTGCCATTGACCCTACTTGTACAAATTGACAAACTGAGGCTATCATGTACTATTCTTTCCAAGGATCGTACACAATCTAGATCATCAGATAACGTGCTTGGTGGTAACGCATGAGATAGGCGACCCGAATCACATTATTATCTATAGTATGATCAAATGGGAGGGTCTCATCAGTCTTAGTTCTTACATTTAACAAATGTTGGTGAATCTTCACTTGTATGCGTTGCATAGTAGTATAGCACCCACCTCACATGGGTGGGGCCTAACTCGCACGAGCCACCTACCTCACACGGACCGCTCATTGCCAATGTGCCGGCCCTTCATCTCACAAGCCACCTCATTTGAGCCCGGGTATGAAAATGTTCATGCATTAATCACCCCCAATATATCACTTTAATGTAGGACAAGTAGTCGCTTTGAAAGTTCAAACTGATAGAGCGTGGTGAATCAATTATTGTATCTCATAGCCCAGGCTCCACATCCCATGAGCTAGGTCATTGGTCGAAAACCCTCATGGGCCCCACATCATATGGATTTCACCTCACACGAGCTACCCGCCTCAGGTAGGGCCTAACTCACACAAGCTACTTGCCTCACACAGGCTGCCCACCCCAAGTGCCCCTACATCTAATAGGCCATCCCACTTACTATTTTACTTTTAACCATCCATTTAATATGCATTAATTGGTGATTATTGTGATTTTAGAGATATACTCCATTCACAATGAGACCCTACAATTTGGATAGTGTGGATGTGCATTAGTGCCACGTGAAGAGGATGAGTTAGTACATAGCCATAACCCAATTAAAATATTTGTAGCCAGAACCTTAAAGAAATTGATAATAAAAAAGAGAATTGAAAAGATTTAATGTGTGTTTGAGAAAATACCTGGTTAAAGAGAGAAAAAGAAAAAAATAGCATTGAATGGCGTAACAGGTGGGGTGGGGGCAGCTTGGATCACATCTAGACAAATAGTCACATCTAGACAAATAGAAGCACGGCGACGAGTAATGACACAATATGCGCGCCGTGGTGGAAAAATATGGTCACCATAGAGAATTAATGAGACAAGAAACAAAGAAGCAGAGAATAATGCCATGTGTTTCAAGAAAGGTTTTGAACTTCATGTATTAACTGCCACCATTAGTTTGAATACTTTTGATTATGCAAAACATATTCTCAATGTTCAATTTAAATCTTTAAACAAACACTAATTGCATACCAAGGAAAAATACCATGTAAATCTACTAACATTATCAATGAAATGCTTTTCCATTTTATTTTTTATTTTTAAAGCGCTTTCCAAAAGAAAATCTACTAAGATCATCAATGAAATGTATATCTAATAGAAACCGAGCTTGTCGCTAGATATAGAAAGTACAAATTCCAAAGGTTTATTGGCTAAACTAAAGTTCACATATTTAAAGAAGAAAGGAAGTTAAAAGTGAGAAAGCACGCGATGAACCATACATATTGTTGGATGACAAGACAGAGATGATAGATATTGCCTTTCTTCAAGTTATGCCTCAGTAATCTCCCATACAGATGTTCCTTCACAAAGAAAATAGTTGGATGAAACTCAAAAGTGAAGCAAAAACCAATTAGCTAGATAGGGGGACTTGGATGCCAAATGCATGCATCAATGTACATGTGTTGGTTTCTATACACTTAGCCATCCCTTTACTGCACATGGGTTATGGTCATGTGTCAATTGAGACAGTCCATCTAGTAGGACCCATCCTAAATCATGTTCGCTTCAGTTTTTATTTTTATTTTTTGGTTATGTAAACCTAGCCTGAATTTCTTCGGACTGTTGGTTTGGAATCTGCCAACCAGATGGCTAGGATCATCCAATTTATATATTTTTAATCATATTTCATCAACAACAGGGGCAATTAAATGAAATACTGAATTGGCGCGTCACCCTTGTCCTGTGTACTATGGAAAGGTCTATGTAATCCTATACTGGTTCCACCAGCTTTGCCATCATTTCTTCTTTCTATTAGTATTATTATATGACTAAAAGCACAACTGATGGGGGTTATTTATCGAATCAGTATTGGGTCTATAAAAAACATACATGCTTTCAAAGTGAGAAAATAGTTGTATATTTAAATGAAATATACTTTTTGGTTCATCAGTTACAAGCAAAGAATCTTCTATTAAAATGGCAATGGTAATTTTTTTAAGGCATTGAATGTTAATTTACTACAAGGTCTGCCCAATGATCGTCGTCGTATAATATACAAGCCATGCATGTGTGGCTTTGGATAATGAAATATAAATATGTGTGCAAATAAAAGACTATTCCATGAAAAATAGTTTTTAGTTTCTCAATTAAATAAACTCAAAGAATAATATAATAACTCATTACAAAAATCAAGTACTGGTGCTTTGTTGGGGATATCCTTGACCAACAGCTATTTTAAAATGGTACAAGCGGGACCCATGGTTCATGTCAAGACCGTTCATTTGTTGGGCCCCACTGTAAATGGACCATGCTTGAAAAGTTTCCTGAATTGGAAGATCCCCGGCACCAAACTTGAACCTTTACACAAGTGAATGTGGAAAGTTTTTGCGTTTCCTCCAGTCCATTTATGGTTATGGCCCAATCAACAATTGAAGGGTTGGGATTGTCCCATGGAAGACATGTTTTCGGCATAATCTCACTACAATGTGGCCAAGCAAACTGCTGATCGTTGAACAATGGGCCCCACATATCTAAAACTTAAAAAGCCAAGGGCACTAATAAAATCATTTAGTCCAGAATCTTCTAATTCATCCTATGTACATGACCGATATATATTTTTTTCCTTTTACATGCGCACGTGCTAGAAAGGGAACCATCACGATTGCAAAGGTGTGGTCATGGTGAGATCCATCTGATGAGTGGACCTGATCTTGCATGTAGGTTCTGCATTTGCACATCTGAGGGGTTTGCCTATTAAACGGCTTAGATCTTGAACAGAGGTAGACAGATGGGCTGGAGCCTTTGATAAACATCATGGGAAAGGTTGGGCCTGCTTGTTTAGGCCCATAGTAAGCTTGCTCAGGCCTAGCCCAGTGGAACACGAGTCAGAGCCTATCCAGCGTGAAACTCTGTGGAGCTAGGGCTGAAAGTTGTGCGGGTTCAACCCGAACGACCATGACCAACCCGACATTGGGTTGGGCTCGGGCAGAATGTATCGGTCCAGTCTTGGGCTTGGGCTTGGGCTATACAAACACCAACCCAATAAAACTTGGGTCGGGCTCTGGTTGAGGTCTCGGGTTGCCCGACCCAATCCGAACCCGATCGATATATAAGTTGCTTATAAATTATAATTGAGTGTGGATCGTCCATGTTGAAGGCATAAGAAACTCCAGTGTCGTCAGGTCTCATTGGTCCACATTATTTTCGATGACTCGAGCTAACAAGATACGCCGGATTTCTCTCTTGCAAATAGATTGTGTGCTACACAACATGACCTTTAGAGTAGTTGCCCTATATTTTAGCTTGTTTGTTTAGAAAAAAATGAAATTCTTTATAATAAATAATTACATATATAATTAACAAAATTATAGATACGAAAAATAAGACATATTGAAATTTTGAAATATAATAAACTAATATAATAACAAAAATATTAGCATTTATCCACCCGACCGAGCTTGCTTGAATTGGGCTTGGATTGAGAATTCTCAACCTGAAGTTGGGCAGGATTGGGTTAGGCTCCATGCACAACTATTTTCTCAGTTGAAAGCATGTATATGGTATTTGAGCCAAGAATGTCGTGGGAAAAGAATGTACATACATACCTGCTTCTGCTTCTTGTTCTTGTTCTTGTTCTTGTTCTTGTTCTTCTTCTTCTAAAGTGGCACCTAAAAGAAGCAAGCCTAAAAAAGATAGACAAAATGCAGAAAAATATGAAAGTGAGGTTAGAAAAGTCTTCAAAAGAATTTATAGGTGGTTTAGGCACTTGAAATTTGAAGAATCTACACCTATAGTAATTGGATTCTTGAGAACTTCAGTGTCTCAAGTTGTGTTTGACACCTTGAAATTTAAATCAGCTCTAAGAATATGAAAAGTAGTTTTTTAGAAAGAATTGTAAATGGCTTAAAATTAGAAATTGAACTTTGGCCAAATTCCAAATTGTCAAAAGTGAAAATTAGCTCTAGAATTAAATTTTAATTTCAAAGGACAATAATTTGAAAAAAAAAAAAAAAAAACTCTTTAAATGTCATCAATGATAATCAAGCACTTAACTTAATTATTTGTCTATTGGATTGGTGGACATTTATTGGATGATTAAAACTAAAAAATATTCAATAATGTTTTTCTTTCAACAAAAAAGTGTCCCCAATTAGAGTTTAGGATTCTTGGACCAATCTAACTTTTGGGCTAGCTATGACATAGAGACTGTGATTCCATTGGTTTAATTTGAATTGATGCCATGTGTACCATTTCTAAATGCCCGTGTATCAAGTGTCCCATGTGGCTAGAGTATTAAATAACTTGACCAAGACCAGTAGCATATCAGTCATCTGTCAGGTATGTCAAAAGTGATAATCTGACCATGGAGGTTTGCTAATTTACACGTGTGGGCATGTATCACACGTGTGATATTGTGATATAAATGGCCTCACACAAAAGTCAGGCCAGCTTTCCCAACTCGGATGGGCTAAAATATATAAATACAAATGAATGGTTAGAAAAAAAAAAAAAACCATCAATTAACTTTGCATTGCGTGGCCCAGCTGAAGCTGAAGAGTGATTTAGTCTGATTTAGAGAAAATCTAAATAACTCTGTGGGGCACACTGTGATGTTAGTGTCTTATCCACACCATCCGTCCATTTAATCACCAACTTATTTTAGGGTATGAGCCTATAACTGAACCCTATCCAAAGCTCAAGCGAACCACACCACAGGAAATAGTAGGAATTGAATGCCTACCATTGAAAATTTTGTGAGGGCTACACAAGTTTTAGGTCAAGCTGATATTTGAGCTTTCCCTTGATCTCTGTCTGTCTTTGTTACCTCATTGACAGGTTGGATGAGAAATAAACATCACTGTGAGCCCTGGGAAGGTTTCAACAGTAGATAAACATCACTATCCCATTGTTTCCTGTGGTGTGGTCCACTCAAACTTTGGATATTGGGCTGGTGCTCTAAAGTGATGCGGAAAAAACAGATAGACGGTGGGGATAAAACACATACAACCACAGATGGCGCCACAGAGTTAACTCAGGAGATTGAATGGGTAATTCGCGGCACACGTATGAGAGTAATAAAAAAAAGGTATGGCATGGCACAGTGCGGTGCTCGGAAATCGCCTCTTCAATGCCTCTAACGCAGGCTTCACAAATGGTTTTGGATATACAAAATTAATAAAGTTTGGGTTACCCTTTAATTACCTGAATCTTCTTCTTCTTCTTCTTTCCTCCATATCTTCTCATCCCAAATATCATTTGTAACATCGAATGGGAATGACTTGAGCTTCGGACAGTTCAAAACCTTTAGGAGTCTTAAAGACGGCATTGCCCTTCGCATCCTCTGCCACTCCTCTTCCATCTCTTCTAATGCAAATAGCACCAAGACCTCCACTTTCCATACCCCACTCTCGCTGTCCCAAAATCTGGGACCCATCTCCCTAATCCTTCCCCCATTAATCCAAAGGAACTGAAGATTGGGAAGGGAAGTAGGACTGAGCCACGCAGGTGTCCTTCCTCCTGGCCAGTTCCAAAGATGCAACTCTCTGAGGGATTTAAGAGGAGGAGAAAGCTCACCTTCAATCTTCTTTACAACTCCATCTCTTTCAATAGAAATTCCCCTAAAACGTAACCTTAGAAGTTGCAGATGCTGGAGCATTGATAACACATTCCATTCCCCTTCTTCTATTTCTTCCATTGAATTTATCTTCATCCTAAGTTCTCTAAGTTTTGTCAACCTCTTCAACTCCGAAATACCGGATCCATTTTTATTCACAGGACTAAACCATCCTAACCGTTCAAGATTTGAAAGCTTTCCAACCCCTTCCGGCATGCATTCTAAAGACTCACAGTTAATAATTTGGACAGCTGTTAGCTTATCTAATGTTGTGATTGACACAGGAAGCCTTTTCAAATTCGGGCAGCCAGATATACGTAGAATCCAAAGATTACGAAGATTTCCGATTGAATCGGGCAATGATATTAAGGCAGAACTCCTCTCTATATTAAGATAAACGAGGTGATGTAATGACCCTATCCCACTCAACCAATCTCTGCAAACCACATCTCCATTGAGATTCCTGTGTGACAACGAAAGAGACAACACCCTCAACCACCTTATTTTGCATAGTCTTGCTTTTAGACTTGCAATCATCTCTATGATCTGAATGTCCATCCCAACCAACGTCCGCAGCTTGGTGGGACTGTTTCGGATGCTCTCTACAGCTGTATTCCCCACAATTCCCAAACGCCGAGACTGCTCACTGAATGCGGGACTACCTCCACAGTCCAACCTCACAAAAAAGCTCTCTTCTCTTGCAATTCTTATTACCATGTCTCGAACCATATCGTGCATTTTGCACCTAATATAGCTTCTCTCCAACGTATCTTTATCCACTCCAAGTATCAAAAATCGATTAAATAATTCTGAAATACATTCTTCTCCTATCTCAAATGCCGTTTTCCCATTTTTTCCCCAAACAAAACCCTCACCAATCCACCACTTAACCATTTCAGGAATACAAATTTCAGAATCTTCAGGAAACATGGCAAAGCATAAAAAGCAAGGTTTTAAGTGTGTTGGGAGCTCTTCGTAGCTTAACTGTAGTCTTGAAATGATCAGTTCATCTTTCTTATCGATTCCCAACTCCTCCTTCAAGTGCTCTAATATTCGCCTCCATTCATGGTTAGAATCACTCTTCCCCAGCATCATTCCACCCACGACCTTGATTGTTAATGGCAGTCCCCCGCACCTCGCAACAATCTCCTTTCCCAAGCCCTCCAAGTCTGGATTTGTGCACTTACCTCTAGTTCTTGCAAAAGCTACTTTACTGAACAAGGACCAACTATCTTCTTTTGAAAGAGTTTGGGGATAGTGTATGTGTCTGCCGGCAGCTCCCATTGATTTAGCAACCTCTTCATTCCTAGTTGTAACAATAACGCAGCTACCCTCCACTCGGGGCAAACCAGACTTCAAGCTATCCCACCACATCCCTTCATTCGTTTCCCAAACATCGTCCAAAACTACCAAGTATTTCGCATCTAATTTCCCGTTGAGACTTTCCAATAGCTCCTCAACATCCTTTCCCCTCAGAGATTCCTCTTCTACATCTAACTTTTTTAGCATCTTCTTTAGCAATTCATCCAATTTGAAACTTTGAGAAACAGTAACAAAAACCAAGTGATTAAAAGAGTTTTTCACACTCTCACTACGAAATATCTTTTGAGTGAGCGTGGTTTTACCGATTCCCCCCATTCCAACTATTCCAATCACCGCCGAGGGTCCATCTACTTCTAAGATCCACTTTCTAATCTTCGCTGAGTCATCTTCTAATCCTACCATTTCAGCTTCATGCATTAGGATTGGGTAGGTCATTCGCATATTCCCACCATCTTCATCTTTGCCAGGTTGGTGAGGAGCTGTTTGCAAGTAGGACTTCATATTCTCCTTCACCTTCCTTACCCCTTGATTTATTTTCCTCAGCCGCTTTCCCAACTGATAACGTGATTTCAAATGAGTAGGAAAGCAATAACTTGTAAAATTAGGTGCACACCCTTTGTGTTTTGTCTGGAATAGAAGTTGACAATCTGCAATTACCTCTTCAGCGTCATATACCAACTCTCTTAAGTTGCTCATTACCCTCTTGAGAATCTCATTCCTATCTCTTCTCTTCACCTGATCAGTTTCCTTGAGATAGCTTTGCATGTACTGAAGCTCCTCCTTTGTTTCCTCAAATTGGTCATCAAACTCAAGTAGCTGACGACCTTCGCTTACGAGTATTGACAGCAAATTATTCAGGAGAACACGGACAACAGCATCTGCCATTTTCCTGTAAAACAGTATTATACCATTATGAAAATGGAATTCAAAACTAGGTGGAGGGAAAGAGGAAAAACTAAAGACAGTAGAAAATATTGCAATTAAATTGGCTACAAGAAAGTATTTGCATCTCTTTATGAACCTTGGATCAGCTCATTTTTTTGGCTTATAACTCAAAATGATATGGCCAAATGGATGAACCGTGTGGATAAACCCAGACATCACAGTGGCCCCCAGCCCGTGTTGAGATCAGGACAAGGAGTGTTGTACCCAATCTGCATCCGATTGGAAATGGTCACAACAGCATACAAAGGGCATGAGTTCATTCATGTTTCAGTCAGTTGTGACTGTGAGGACCACCTCTATGTATGTGTTGTATATCCATGCCGTCCATCTGTTTTGCCAGCTTATTTTAGAACATGGTCACAAAATTGAATCATATTCAAATCTCAGGTAAATTACACTTCAGGAAACGGTGGTCATTGAATGCCTACAATTAAAAACTTCATAGGATTTACCGTAATATTTATTTGCCATCCAACCTATTGACAATTAAGGTCACACGACCAGGGTGAAGGGAGAAAAATAAATATCAACTTGATTGAAAACTTTTGTAGCCTACACAGTTTTTAATGGCCTATTATTAGGGTTTCTTATGATGGTCTCCAGGGGGGCTCACAGAATGGTTTATTGCTACCATTTCTTATGTGTTGAGGGAGCAGATTAGGTGTGCCCGCCTCATCCAAGAAGGCCTAGTCCATAACATGGGGCCCACCTAGATGTATTTAATTTATATCCATGCCGTCCATTCGTTTTGCTAGATCATTTAAGGGCAAGAGCACAAAAATGAAGAACATCCAATTCTCAGGTGGACTATACCATAGGAAATGGTGGTGATTGAACTCTACCATTAAAAGCTTCCTAGGGCCCACTGTAATGTTTCCATAATGTTTGTTTGCCATCCAACCTATTGATAAGGTGACACAAGTGTAGATGGAGGGGAAAAAATAAATATTGGTTTGACCTAAAACTTTTGTGGCCCATTAATGATCAATAACCACTATTTCCTATAGTATGATCCACCTAAGAATTGAATCTTCTTCATTTTTGGGCTCATGTGCTTAAATGATTATGTAAAATGGATGGATGAAGTGGATATAGAATACATATATCAAGGTGGGCCCAATGGTAAAGGGCGGTGCGGTTGAGGCTGGGTAGTGCCTAATCCACTTCCTTGTGTTGAGCGTTAGTTAGCTGCGACCCCAGAACCAGTGATGTAGATTGGGCATTGTATATACACGCCATCCATATACTTTTTCATCTTATTTTAGGGCATGATCTAAAAAACGAAGTATATACAAATTTCAAATGGACCATATCACAGGAAACATTAGTTATTGATAATTAAAAATCTTTTGTAGGTGACGAAAGTTTTAGATCAAGGTGATATATATTTGTTATTATTATTATTATTATTATTATTATTATTTTCCTTTCATCCAATTTTATGTGTCCTTATCATATGGTTGGATGGTCAAAAAGCATTATGGTGGATCTTAGGAAGTTTTTAATGATGCCTTCAATGACCAATATGCTCAATTACTGTTTTTTCTTGAATATGGGTGGAATTTAGCTTGGTTCCATTTTAGTCTAAACCAACATTAAAATCAAGCCCATTTAAAACCACAATCCAAATTGGGTTGGATCAATTTGAGAGGACCTAGACTTGACTTATTAATTAGCAACTTTTAGGCTTAGAGCTGCAGTTGATGCAGGGATGAATATGATAAGGTCGATCACCGTCTTCCTCAAGGATAATTATTCCGAATCCACAGAGCTTCTCTAGACTCCTCATAGAGGCTTCTCGAATCCAAGAGGGAAAAAAGAAAAAGAAAAAAGGAAATAAATTCGTAAATTGATTGATGATATAAATAAACGAGTTTACAAACCTTTAAATAGAGACACCAAGCTTTGGAAGAAGTTTTGGACTCATACAATAACTAAAACTCCTATAAATCGTGACTTATTATAAATAGTAAACTTACTATTTATAGACGGTCCTGATTCCTACTAGTCATCATGGTTTTCGGCAAAAAATAGTAGGTGTCCAATTTGGCTCAACCATGTGACACTCCTAATTATTCCAAGCACCTCTCATGTTGGACGCAACTTCTAAAGCCCAAAAGAGCTATAATCAAACTAAAACTTATTATAAATAGTAAAAACAAAAACAAAATGGAAATTCGATCGTCGATCTGGTGGAATCTCACAAATTCGGCATGGGAAAATCAGTTTAGCCTAGTTGGGTGGCTAAAGTAGCTCGTCCTACCCCAAAATCATATATAGCACGTCGGATAGCTCATTCTAGCTTGCAAGATACGCCCGTTTTAAGGTCCTGACGGTCTGGATCACTTCCGCCTCCAATCGGACCTTTTCTGGTCCATCTTGGCCATGAAACTATCTGAGACCCGCTCTACATCAATGGTCCAAATTTTGAACATTGGTCCACTCAGGTCCAATGACCATAGGGTGATACACTTGGCCCCCTACATCTCTATTTAGGTAAGGTATAAAATATTCCAAAATTTCGAGCAGGTCCTGCCCAACAGGCCTAGCTAGTCAAATTATGGGTCGAAACCAACCCAATTCAGAATCGATTCTGCAATTAGTAAGGGAAAGAAGCGCTCTGGGCAGACGATACTAGCCACTCAATTATCAGTCCCTTATAAGTCATAATATATAAAACGGTAGAAGAAGTATACCGGAGAGAAGGGAGAGCTTCTCAAAAGAGGAAGATGGAAGATGAATTCTGCAATCAGTCGGGGAGTTTTAGAGAGATTGGAGATGGCCAAGGCGGCATATAAAGAACTTTCTACTTTAAAAACAAAAAACAATCGTATAAAGTCCTTTTTACTTATAAAAGGAGAGAAAAAAAAAAGTATATAAATCAAAGTATATAAATCACTTTTTACTTTTAAGAGAAGAAAAAAGGTATACATAACACTATTTACTTTTGAAAATGGAAAAAAATAAAAAAGTAAATAGCGGGTGGGACACCGATTGCGTGGTGTGGCACGTGTTGAGCTGGCAAAGTTCTGTTGGCCCACCATGGTATAACACATATCCTTGCTATCCGAGATCATTTTAGGGCGCGAGCAGAAAATTGAAGCAGATATCAATTGGACCATACCACAAAAAGCAATAGAGTTAAACACCTACCATTGAAAATTACTTGGGAATAATCATAAAGAGTTTTCGATGAAAAAGCTATAATATTTGCAGATTGGATGGCTTAATTTAAACAGTCCATTCAATGGCTTGTAGAGATTGATGGACAAGATTGTTCGTTAAAGATGAGTTGAGTAATAGATGTTCAAGACCACCTGATTGCTGTAGTTTTTGTAGAGTGATGAAAGAAAAATTAGCCTAAATCTAATGGAAATAATGACTATTGGATGGTAGAAATTAATATCAAACGACATCAGTTAAATAAGCAAGAATCACATCAATCAAACGATTGAACTATCATATCAACAGCATGGAAGATTGGAGGGTGGAAAACAACTAGAGAAAAATAGGTCCCTTGACACATGTACTAAAAGAAGCTACTTAAGATTATTTATGCTTTAAAAAAAACACTTTGGTCAGACAATGCAAGCCACTAAGTATATAAATTGTAAAATTAATGGACTATTATTACAAATTATACACCCAGCTTTCAATTGGTAGGATGATCTGATCGCTCCATGTGTACAAAGCAACTAGTTGCACCATGAGCCTCCAATACAACTAATAGTAGCACCTGCAGGGAATGTGTCCCCTACAGCTAGTTGCCGCAAGAAGAAACCTCATAACTAGTTGAATGTGGGGCCAGCATTTAACCAGTTCATTGGATTTTCCCCAGCGTTAAAATGGGAAAGCCCAAAAATAATCCTTACCATGAGAATTTGTAGATTTATAGGTGGTTGTCCATTGTTTCCTTTGGGGTAGTGTGTGGACCACCTGATGAATGGAACGGCTGATTTTAGAGGCATCCCATTTTCACAGTGTGATAACACTTTCGTGTGCTGGTTGCATCTCTTTAAATAAAGCAAGCATACACCCACAGGCAGCTAGTTGTACAGTTTTTTCATATACAGATAGTTGCAGTTTTGGGACACGGATTGCCTACTGAGTATATAACTAAGCTAGCGTACTGAGAAACTCTGAAGGCCCACCGTGATGTCTGTGTTATCCACGCCTTAAATCTGATTTACCAGCTCAAGTGACCCACGCCATAGGAAAGGATAATGACATCCATCGTTGAAACCTTCATGGGGCCCACGGTGATGCGGATGGGATATATATACCAGCTTGAATGATTAGCAGAAGCTGGAGTAGCAATAGAAGTAAAAAAGATAAACTAATAATAATAATAATAATAAATCCAATTTCATACTTAAGGTCTTGTAGGTATGGATAAAACTAAAAACATAAATATAAGTTTGAAAGGTCTTCTGCCCTGAGAAGTTTTCAATAGGTGTTCAATGCCCATTATTTCTTATTGGGTGGTCGACTTGAGCTTGGGATATGCTTCAATTTTAGGTTGATACCTTAAAATGGAAGCAGATTGACTAGTGTACAACACACTAACCTGGCTGGTGTGTTGAGATCACCAAGTTCTGTGAGCCCCATCATGAGGTATGTGTTATATCCAAACTATTTATCCATATGGAAGCTTGAGCTGAAAAATAAGACATATGTGAGGGAGGTTAGTCCGACTCTACAGACCTTGGCTGCTGGCAATTCTGGAACCTATGGTAAGAGAGGAAAAACATACAGCAATTGGGCTGAAGTTGGGCTTTCACTCTTCTCTATCTAATGCCATTGTGGGTGGCAAGATTTGGGTATTTTATCTTAATCAGCTATCAGTTTCATTCCACTCTTACTCAAACCAATTGCTATCCTTCAAAGTGTCTTTGCAGGATGGCAGGCTGACTGGGCTGCTGTCCATTGTTTACGCTAAATGCTCTCATATTCTCAGAAGAGAGCTGTGGCAGGACCTTGTCAATATTAGTAGAACTATGACGGGTCCTTGGGCTATCGGGGGAGACTTCAATGCAGTGGTTAGTGCTAGCGAAAGAAGAGGTGCGAGCATGGCAAGCAATATTAGTATGTCAGAGCTCTTAGATGCCATTCAAAATATGGGCCTTTTGGATGCAGGGTTTGTTGGAAATTCCTTCACATGGAGCAATAATAGAATAGGACAAGCACGAATCTGGGCTAGACTGGGTAGAATTCTGGTCAATGACAGATGGATAGCTGCATTTCCCTCTTTCAGAGTTAAGCATCTGCCCCGTGTAAGTTCGGATCACTCGCCCCTGTTGATCTCTTTCCCGCCTATGATGCATACGTCCATAATGCCTTTCAGGTACCAACGGATGTGGTCCATTCATGACTCTTTCTAGCAATTGATTAAGAAGGTGTGGGAGGGTCTTTGTTCTTATGATCCCATGACCAACGTGCAATTAAAATTCAAGAAGACCAAACAACTCTTAAAATGTGGAACAAGGAGGTCTTTGGGAATGTGTTCAATCAGATTATAGAGGCAGAGGCTGATCTTATGCAACTCGAAAACAACATGCGGGAAGAGGAATTAGAGGATATTATGCTTCAAAGCCTGGCTTCTAGGAGGAAATTGGCTTAGTTACATCTCATGGAAGAGATTTTTTGGAAACAGAAGGCCAGAAACTCATGGATCTAGGCAAGTGACAGAAACACCAATAATTTTCACGTTGTTGCTCAAGAGTGTATCAGGCGAGCTACTATTTCCGAGATAAAGGACAGTAATGGGGTTGCTATCTCCGAGGTGGAAGATATGAAGAGAGAGGCGGTGGGGTTCTTTTCTGCTCTCTTTCAAGCGGACCAGTCGTCTATCTCAGATGAGCTCCTCGCTGCCACTTCGTCTGTGCTTACCCATTAGGATAATTCGGATCTTCTGGCCCCTCCTACGCCAACTGAAACGTTTGAAGCACTTAAATCAATGCCTATGGATAGCGTGCCCGGTCCAGATGGCTTTCCCGTTTCTTTCTATGTGGATTGTTGGCAAACGGTTGGGGAGGATATCCATAAGACGGTATGTTTCTTCCTGGAAGGGGGTCAATTGCCTAGAGCGTTCACCGCTTCTCTCATCAGCTTAGTCCCAAAGAAGCCATCTGCTACTGGTTTTGCAGACTATCGGCCGATTAGCCTTTGTAATGTTATCTACAAGATCTTCTCCAAAATTCTGGCGACAAGACTGGGTACGGTTCTCCTTAGGATTATTTCTATGGAGCAAGGGGCTTTTGTGCAGGGCAGGTCTATTACAGAAAATGTAGCTATGGCGATAGAGGCCATGCGAAACATTGACAGGAAAGTCAGAGGTGGCAACCTTAGCATTAAGCTTGATCTTGAAAAAGCTTATGACAAGGTAGATTGGGTGTTCCTTAAGAAGGTGATGAGGCATTTTGGTTTTCAGGATAGGTGGATTTCATTAATGGAAGCTTGCTGGGGAAACTGCTGGTTCTCGGTCATTCTTAACGGGGAGCCTACCGGTTTCTTCAAATCGTCTAGGGGTCTTCGTCAGGGAGACCCTCTCTCCCCGGGATTATTCCTCCTTACGGCAGAGGTCTTTTCCAGAAATTTCAAGCAGTTGGTGTCAAGGGGCTGGTGTACCACGTTTAAGCTGCATCGGGGATGCCCTCTAATTTCTCACTTTTTATTTGCTGACGACACTTTACTGTTTGTGAATGACAGTCAGGATTCATTGCTCACAGTTAAGGCTTTCTTGATGGCTTTCCAAGAAGCGTCTGGCCAATGGATAAACTTCCAGAAAAGCAGTTTTCTTTGCCCCGCGAAGATGAACATTGGGAGGATCCGTCAGACTGAAAGACTCTTGGGTATGCCCAAAGCCCGTGCAAGGGTGCTTTACCTTGGCATTCCTCTCTTCAAGGGTAGAATCTCCTCGGGCTCCTTTAGGGCACTGATCAACAAGGTGGGGAGCAGGATTTCAGGGTGGAATTACAGGCATTTGTCTCAGACGGGCCGGTTGACGTTGATCAACCATGTGCTGGGGAGTATCCCTCTCTATACTATGGCTGCCACAAAAGTTCCTAGCAATCTGGTGGCGGAGCTGGAGCGCAGGTTTGCCCAATTCTTCTGGGGATGGGCAAATGGCAAAAGGAAGGTGCATTGGGTTGCTTGGAATAAGATCACTTATCTGATCGAAGAAGGTGGCTTAGGAGTTCGAAGGCTAAAGGAGGTGTTGAAGGCTCTTCGGAGGAAAATGGCTTAGAACGTTAAATATGGTCAGGTAGGAAGCCCATGGGTGTTGTATACGCGTGCGAGGCAGCGGAGGGACTTGGAGGAGGGGAGTCTGGTCAGCCCATCCTCTTTAGCGTCCCCCTTTTGGAATGAGGTTAGAAAAGAACTCCCGGTTATTACTATCTCGGTGCAATGGCATGTTGGTAATGGAGATTTAAATGTTTGGTCCTCCAATTGGACGGGGATGGGGCCTCTCCAATCAATGGTTTCTTCTCCTATTCCTGAGTCACTGTTGTCTATGAAGGTGAAAGATTTCATTGGCCCAATGGGACTGTGCCCACCCTCTTCAATAAACCTCGTCCTGCATGAAGATCTCTTTGATTTCATTGTAAGTTATGGGTTTGCAACAACTGAGGATGCTCCCTCCTGTTTCTGGCCTTTTGAATCCTTTGGTAAGTTTTCTACCAAGTCAGCGTGGCGGTTGGGTAGAGATCCTGGTCAGATTGTCTGGTGGTACCAGTGGTTATAACATCCTAGTATTCCTCCAAAAATGTCTATGATCGGTTGACGTCTGTTAAATGGGGCACTTCCTGTAGATAGTCGGGTGCAAAGCAAAGGAATTCACCTTGCCTCGAGGTGTTATTGCTGTCAGGACGGCCCCATGGTCAACTCGCAGGTAGAATCGATCTCCCACCTTTTTCTGCATGGCCAGCAGGCCACTGCCATTTGGCGCTATTTCTCGGCAGTTTGTGGCATCACTTTCTATAATCACACAGGTGTGGAGGACAGAATTCGGCATTGGAAGGCTGCGGATGCTCCTAGGGCTGCCTTTGCGTTAGCGTGTTTTACCGATTTTGATTCTGTGGGAGCTTTGGACTAGCCGTAATGGGGCCAAATATGATGACCATCCGATGAAGACAAATGCAGCGATTGCTCGAATCAGGTGGTGGGCAGTCACCCTGCTTGAGGGTAAAGACGACATTCAACAGAGGTTGTTTTCTAGGGCCAGGTCAATTGGCGTCCCGTCCTCCCATTTTTCTAGTCCCCTTCAAGTCATCAAATGTATAAGACCTGCAGCTGGTTGGGTAAAACTAAACGTTGATGGTTCGACGTCTGATAATCCGAGCCGTTCAGGGGGCGAAGGGGTGTGTAGGAATGAGGACGGTTAGCTAATTTTTACCTTTTATGCGGGGTACGGTGTGGGGACAAACAACAGGGCGGAAGTGAGAGTGATCTACGATGGTTTGTCTTATGTTTGGAGCGTGGCCTGAGCAGCATCATGGTTGAATCAGACTCTATGCTAACAGTTTCCCTCATCTCCTCCTCGTCCCCAGTCCCCTGCTTTTGGTGACCATGGGTTAGCAGAATTCAGCGGCTGCGTCAGAGTGCGACCATTGTCTTCTCAACGATCCCCAGGGAGGGGAACGGCCCGGCCGATGGTATGGCCAGGGAGGGCAGCCGTTTGCAGCTATCACAAGTTTTTGAGGAAGCCCGAGATCTTCCTCCTCGCATTCGTGGCCTGCTCTTTCTGGACAGAGTTGGCATTAGCTCAATTAGAGGCCCCCTAGGATAGCGTTTTCCTGGACCTTGGCCCCTTGGGTAGCGTAGTTCTGCTTCTCAGCGTTTAGTTGCAGCGTTTTTAGCACGAGTGGGGCAGGGGATCCTGTCTCGTATTGTCTGGGGGTCGGTGGTTCTTAGGTGCTTTTTCCTTTTTTTACACGATAGGTGTGGTCTGTGATTTTTGACAGGCCACGCCCGAAAGCCTGTATATTTGTTCAGCTGTGTTGAATGAAATGTGGCATGAGCCCACACTTTATCTAAAAAAAATCATAAAAATAAAATAAAATAAGACATATCTAAAGATCGGGTGAACCACACCACAAAAACCAGTGGGGGATTGAACGGCTACTATTGAAACCCTTTAAGGAGTCATAGAAGTTTTGGATCATATGATATTCCTATTCATCCAGGTCGTTTTGGATCATATGATATTCCTATTCATCCAGGTCGTTTTGGATCATATGATATTTGTTTTTCCTCTTCATCCGGGTCTCTGTAACCTTATGAATAGATTGGAAATAAGCATTATTATGAGCCCTACGAATATTTTAACGGTGAGAATCATTGTCCCACTGCTATTTCTGGTGTGGTCCAGTTGAGCTTTGGATATGACTCATTTTTGGGCTCATGCTTTAAAATAATCTCGCCAAATTGATGAATGGTGTGGATATAAAAAATACATCATTGTGGGCCCTAGGCCCATGTAACTTTGATCTCCTTTGAACTACTTTTGCCACTCAAAGCTCAAGGAGCGTCAGCCCTTGTCTTCGGATCAGCCAAGTCGGTGGTCTTTGGTACACCAGCCAATTCGATTCCCTTAAAATGAGATGGTAAAATGGATGGATAGCATGGATAATTACACATACTCACGGTGTGCCCAATAAAATTTAGGACCGATCTCTGCGGGCCACGATATTATATTGATTTTATCCACACCTTCAATCCATCTTTCCATATCATTAATGGATACTAGGCCAACAAAATAAAAAGGCATATCCAAGGCTCAAGTGGACCACATCACTGGAAGTAGTAGTGATAATGATGTCCACCCTTGAAACCGTCCTAGGGACTATCATGATGGTTAGTTTTCATCCGACCTGTTCATAATTAAGGTCTCATAGATCAAGATGAAGTGAAATGACAAATATCAATTTGATCCAAAATGTTTCCGATGGTAGGCGTTTGATATCACTATGTGGTCCACTTAACCCTTGAATACGACTCATTTTTAATGAGGATTGTGTATAACCCATGTCCCTAACTAGGAACGAACATCCACATTGTCCATTCATTTTGACATGCCATTCCTGACCATCTGCTTTCCACATGTAGGAAAATTCTTCTTTCCTGCATCATGATTGGTCCATATCATCACTGACATTGTTGGTATTTGCGAGATTCCATCATATCGGCGGCTGAATTCCATTTTGCTATAAATAGTAAGTTTTAGTTTGATCATAACTCTTCATCTATTGGGCATTAGGAGTTGTGTCCAACATGAAAAGTGCTTAGAATAATTAGGAGAACACCTTGGTTACACCACATAGGACACTTACTATAAAAGTAAATTTACTATTTATAGTAAGTTACGAATTTTAGGGAGTTTTAGTTTTAGTTTGCTTCTGATTTCTCTTTCATTGCTTGATATCCCTATTTAAAAGGTTGTGAACTCATTTAATTCATCAATCAATTAAATTTTGAATTTATTAGAATTTATTTCTATTTTTTTGCTTTCTTTCCTCGTGGATTCGAGAAGTCTCTGTAAGGAGTCCAGAGAAGCTCCATGGATTCAGAGTAGTTATCCTTGAGGAAGACGGTGATCGACCTCATCACGTTCATCCCTGCGTCAATTGATATCAGAGCGAGGACTCCAGTCGGGCCGATGGCAAACAACAAAGGTATGGACCAAAATTATGTGGACGGTGATCTAGGGATTCATTATCTTTCGGAAAGAATGAAAGCTTTCCACCAGGAGAGTCAGTTGACCATGTAAGGGCTGCAGGCAACCCTCGACTATCTTGCGGATACGCTAATTCCGCCCCAAGCCCTATGTGATGCTCAACCGCCTGTGGTTGCTGTACGACACAATCCCGATTTCCGTAGAGCATTAACAGTGGAAAACCATAGGGCCACACCAAATTATTTAAGTTCTAATGACGAGGACCTTAATGAAGGCTTTACCTGACGACCAATTTATGGAGACGATCATCTAGATAGTGCTGAAAGAGACTATCGAGGTAAGACCGAATTTTCTAGTTTTAATGGTATATTACTCATAGAAGATTTTCTTGACTGGCTAGCCGAATTAAAGATATATTTTGATTACATGAACGTGCCAGATCATAAAAAGGTGAAATTGGTAGCATTTAAATTAAAATTTAGTGCTTCTGCATGGTGGGAGCAATTACAACTCTCACGTGCTCGATAGAATAAGGCGCCCATCTCATTATGGCCACGGATGAGGCGCCTTTTTCGACCACGATTCCTCCCCAGTAATTACGAACATACATTATTTCAACAATACCAGAATTGCCGACAAGGAAATCGAACCGTCAAAGATTACACTTAAGAATTCTAGCGATTGACAATACGAAATGATCTGTCAGAATCCGAGTCACAGAAGGTGGCACGATTTATAGGAGGGGTACGATCGACAATTCAGGATCGAGTTCAGATGCACCTAGTCGGGACCGTGGATAAAGCGGTTCAGTTGGCAGGTAGGGTAGAAACGCAGCTTGTAAGAGTCTCTAATCGGCATTATCCTTAAACTCGACCCCTCATAACTGGTCCTACGCAGAATCCAGTGCTGGCACCAGGAAAAGAACCAATAGAAAAATGTCCTCAACCTCCCACAACTGCAGACTGTGATACAGGAAGTGGCTCATTTAGGCCTCAACGTGTAGCACCCACGACAGCGGGCCTGAGTAGGATCCCAAATCCTTACGTTCAGCCAAGGTCGAACAATTGTTACCGTTGTGGTCAACCGGTCCACTTATCAAACACCTGTCCTCAACATCCTGCAGCACACTTAACCATAAATGAATGGGGGACTGAAGGTGAGGCCGTAAAAGAAAATCTTGGCTTTGATAAACATAAGCAAGCCATTGAGGAAGGAGCAGATGGAAATGAGTTGACGGTCCAGGATCGTAGCGAATCTCTAGTTGTGAGGCGATTACTGTATACCCTATGGAAGTAATTACATCCACAATGACACAATATATTTCGTACCCGGTGCACTATCAACGGAAAGGTCTGTGACATGATCATATATGGTGGAAGTAGCGAGAGCATCGTCTCAAGAGTGATGGTGGACAAGTTGCGACTACCAACGACAAAATATCCTTCCTCGTACTCAATTGGCTGGATAAAACAGGTAAATAAGACAAATGTAACTGAACAATGCTCTGTCTCATTTTCAATTGGTAAATATTATAAGGATCAGATACTTTGTGACGTGGTCGACATGGAAGCATGTCATATGTTACTCGGTCGACCTTGGCAATCGGACCGTGATGCGACCCATCGAGGACGAGACAATGTCTACGTATTCGTCAAGGATAGTTGAAAAATAATCATCGCCCCTATGGCAACAGAGAACCACCCTGAAGCCTCTAAAGTGGAGGGGAGTTCCCTTCTAACCATTTGGGATTTCATGGAGGAATCCAAGGAAGTTGGCGAGATATACACCGTAGTGGTAAAGGGCGAGGAATCGAAACCCTTAAACATTCCTCCAAGTTTAAGGCATTTCCTAAACGAATTTAAAGAAGTCTGGCCCAAAGATTTACTCGATGGATTGCCCCCCCCCCCCCCCCCCCCCCCCACCCCCCACCCCCATGAGGAACATCCAACATCACATAGGCCTTGTCCCTGGGGCTAGCTTACCCAACCGCCCTCACTATCAGGTGAGTCAGAAAGAATGTCAGATCTTGAAGGTAGGAGTGAAGGAACTGATCAATACTAGTCAAGTGAAGGAAAGCATGAGTACATTTGGCTATCTATGATTACAACTGTACAAACCATTCACATGATTGAATGAAAAAGATATAATTGTGTTGACGGAGTGGATTAGTTGAAGCCCGGCCTCACTCAAGATAGTGTGGTCCATACCATGTAGCCGGAATTGATGTATGTATTCTATATCCATGCTGTCCATCTGTTTTCCTAGATCATTTTGGTCTTAAGCCCAAAACTGAAGAAGATACAAATCTCACTTGGACTATCCTATAGGAAACAATGGTGTTTAACACCCTACCGCCCACCATAATGTTACCATAATGTTTATTTGCCATTGACCCTGTTGTCGGGGAAAAAACAAATATCCACTTTTTCCAAAATTTTGTGTCTTGTTAATGGTCAATTGCCACTATTTCTTATGGTAAGGCCTGCCTGAGAAATGGATATTTTCATGGTCTAAAATGATACCGCAAAATAGATAAATGGTTTGGATATAGAATATATATACATGAAAGCACCCCATGAAAAGGGCTGCACCTAATCTACTAGCCTAGAGAGATGGCTAGCAGGCTGAGCAATACAGCACAGGACCAAGGTCTCCATTTACCATTCAACTTTGGCAGCTAACAGGTTGTCCACATCTCAACAACACATGTGGCCATCTTGGATTACATCTACGTATACCATTTACATGGAGTGGATGAAAACTATATATATAATTGTGTTGAGGGAGTAGATTAGGTGTGGCCCTTATTGTGGGGCTCATCTTGATGTATATAGTTATTTTATATCCATACTTTCATCCATTTTGCTAGATTATTTTTGGGCATGAGCATAAAAATAAAGAACATCCAATTCTCAAGTGGACCATACTATAGAAAACAATGGTGATTGGCTATTAATGGCTCACAAAAGTTTATGATGAAGTTGATATTTGTTTTTCTCCTTCATTTAGGTTTATATGACCTTATCAACAGGTTGGATGGCAAACAAACATTACGGAAACATTACAACGGGCCGTAGGTAGTAGGGGGTTCAATCACCGTTGTTTCCTATCAAATTGTCCACTTGAGACTTGGACCTTCTTCATTTTTGGGCTCAAGCGCTAAAATGATTCGGCAAAAAGAATGGACAACATGAATATGGAATACATACATTGAGGTGATCGAGCACTATGGCAAGGGTGGCACGGTTGAGGCCAGGGGCACACCTAATCTGCTCTCTTGTATTGAGCACTAGTTGGATGCAACCCTGCAACCAGCGTGTGGGTGATACATTGTACATCCATGCTATCCATCTATTTTCCAGCTTATTTAAGGATATATTCCAAAAAATAAAGCAGATACAGATTTCAAGTGGACCACACTATAGGAAACATTGATTATTGACAATTAAAATCTTTCGTAGGTGCCAAAAGTTTTAGATCAAGCTAATATTTGTTTTTCTTTCTTTCATCCAGGTTTGTACAACCTTATCAATAAGTTGGATGGTGGTGAATCCTAAGAAGTTTTTAATGATGGGCGTTCAATGACCAATATATTCAACTACTGTTTTTTTTTCTTGAATCAGCTGGGTGGAATTTAGCTTGGTTCCATTTTAGTCTGAACCTAAGTCGAAGTCAGGTCCATTAAAAAACTGGCTCCAAACCGGCTGGATCAAGTTGATTTTGAGGGGACTAAACTCATTCAGCATCTTTTAGACCTAGAACCAACCTATGGTCCAAATTTTCCATTTATATATGCCCACTCTGGTCCAATAACCCTTGGGTCGATTCCGTACACTTGCACCCCTACATCTATATTCTAGGCTGGGTCAAATAAGGTGGAAAATATTCTAGGTTGGGTTAAATCAAAATTTTGAATACAGCCTGCGCAACAAGGCTAGCTAGTCACATCAACTATCCTAACCATCGCTGAGGTCCAACCTGCTGTTCATAGACAGCGTTGTCAATATTGGAAGCGGATTTGCTGGTGTACCACACCACGATGTGGCTGGTGTGTTGACATCACCAAGTTATCCAAGTTATGTGGGTCGTATGAGTAATATCCAAACCATCCGTCCACTTGGTGAACTAGTTGTAAGGCTTGAGACGAAAAATAAGACAGATCCAAAAATCAAGGGAACCAAACCGTAAAAAGCAGTGGGGTATTGAACGCTTGCCATTGAAAACCCTTTTAGGGTTCACAGAAATTTTGGATCAATATGATATTTGGTTTTTATCTTCGTTCAGGTCTGTGTGACCTTATGAACAGATTGGATGGAAAGTAAACGTTACAGTGGGCTGATGAATGTTTTAGTGGTGAGAATCTTACCTCCGCTGCAATTTTTGGTGTGTTCCACTTGAGCTTTGAAAATTACTCATTTTTTGGATCAAGATCTAAAATGATCTCGAAAAATGGATGAACGGTGTAGATATGCTAAATACATCATTGCAGGGCCCATGTAACTTTGATCTCCTTTGAACGATTCGTGAGTGCTCATCTTCACACACCACACGTACCCACACGAGCAAGGTTGGTAGTGTGTGGTACAACAGACAATCCACTTCCGTCAATATCATAAATTATCAGATGATTTAAACAATCCAATCAGTGGCATGCAGAGATTGATAGGCAAAATTGTTCATTAAAGATGAGTCAGTGATGGATGCTTCTAACCACTGCCTGATTGTTGTGGTTTTTACTTAGTGATAAAAGAAGATTAGGTCAGATGTAATGGAATTCACGACTTCGGACATGTTCTTGAAACATGGAACAACATCAGCTAAAGATGCAAGAATCACATAAATTAAATGAACCAATTCCCTGATCGATATCACGCAAGAATAGAAGATCAAGATTGATCAAAGGAAACCAGGTCTAATAATAAACTTGTGCGTCCACTCATCTATCAAGATTGTCTATGTTTCTAAAAGAATACTGAATTGTAAAATGGACGGATAATATAATAAAAATAAAAATAAAAATAAAAATTCCAGCATTCATAAAGATACGATTCCTCCCATTATGAATCATGATAAAGCAGCTGCGAGGAAATGCATACCCCAATGATTGGAGAGCTTGTAAAGAGAGCAACAAGGAAGACGGCTTTTTCGCAAATCAGTCTGAGAAAGAAGCACTGGAGTGATCCGATGTTTGCAAAGCAGTATAAGAAAAAAAAAAAAAAAAAAGCATACCCAGTTATCTACCCATCTGTGGTGTACACGCAAGTAATTTATTTAACTCCCATGAAAGAATAATAAAACTCCAAACTGTTCATTAGGTCCAAAACACATTTCATGGGTTATAAGACAATCGGCACACTAATTCGAAATATTAGCCATTTGATCCATGACCTTTAATGTGGACGGTCAATATTATTTGCACAAAATTAATTAAAATCAACAATCTGAACCATTTATTTGTTAAGGCCAATCATGGATTGCTAGTGTTTCTGAAGAATCAAAATGTGTAAGTCCCATCCATGCCTTGAAAAGAAGACGGATATTGAAAACAAGGCTGAGCATGATGGTTTGGATCATCCCACCATTGTGGTTTTTGCATGGTTCAGGTTTTGGGCTAGGGAACCTGATCTGCATATGAGGGATGGATATGATCTTGCGAACGGATGTCAGCTTGCCACGTGTACCCGATAACACGTAGATAGATGGGCTGCCAGGTTGAGTCATACACGCGGATGGGCAGACCGAATATTCTTAAATAGGGGATCTCCTGTCCAACTGGTTGGGCTATAAGTTATAAGTCCACACGGTGAATAACTTCCAATATTTCCTATACGCGCCACATCCAACTCGTCCAATAGGTTGGTCAGCTCGATCATTTTAGACAAAATTCAGAGATATCTCTTTATGGACTAAACTTGACTTTTATTTCTCTATTTCGATGGTAGAAATTGTTATTTATTGTATGGCACATATGATGAGTATATAAGACTGATTTTTGAATTAGGTGATATTTACATTGAGGCCAACCTATTGCAAGAATTGGATTTTACTTTCACTTAATGGGTTGGAATTTATTCTCAAGCTAGACCGTACCTGATCCAACTAGTTGGACCTAAGATACTTCTTAAAATACATTGACTCTTCGGTCAGATTTTCATTTTCCATTCAACTTGGGCGGCTAACAGGCTGTCCACTATCAATGATTATATCTATGGAGAAGATTTACACGGATTGAATGATAAAATATGAATCGTAGCCTGAAAACAAACAATAAACAGCCAGGAGAACCACGACACCTACAAACAAATGATAACCAGCCAGGAGAACAACTATACCTGCAAACCGACAATAAACAGCAGGGGTTCATGTCCTTGCTCGAGTGGTAGACTGAAAGGAGTTTCAACACGACATCTTTGTTGGGGATTTTGTCCTGCGGAATCACACAAATCTAGATCCAATTCGAACAACCTCGAATCTCACCCTTGATACACCCTTTAGAAACCCTAAAATTCTTTTAGGAACCCTTAGAACTATTTTATAAAGCCTTAGAATACCTCTCAATCCCGCATACACCCTTTTATATAAGTTTAGAAAGAAGCAGACTTGGAATAGGAAATAAAATCCTCATAATCTGCGTTTCTACAATCGCATTGCGGAACTCTTCGATGTCATCGAAGGTTTCTCGATGATAGCTTCGATATCATCGACAGTCCTTCGATGATATCGAAAACAAGACCAAAATTGTCCAGCGACCAGGGGTGAAAAATTCTGTGAATTATCGATGGCATCGAGCAACCGTCGATGTCATCGACGACTGGCTTCGATATCATTAAAACCCTGTCGATATCATCGACAGACCACTAGACAGATTTAAGACATCTGTCCATAACAATCTCCACCATGTCTTCAATCTTCATCCATATAGCTTCTTGACTTCCTCTTATCTCTTCATTACATCATAGCTTCTCGTGCACACTCCGTCTTCCTTTTACGCCATCGCCAAGCCCAGAGAAGTTTTACAGACCTTGAACTTCTCTACAGGAATGATCTAGAAGAGTATGTCCGTTGGATCAGAATCCACATGCCCAACCATCTTTGCTCCTGTCTTCCTAAAAGAAAAGACGTAATCTTCTTACCATCTCACCACTACCTAATATTGCTTGTCGAGGTACTTACTCACAAAACTGATAGCCTGTGAAATAACCAGTCTAATCCAGACCTTGGCATACACTGCCAACCGCATTCGAATAAGGCTCATGAGATATCCTGCTTTTCTTTATTTGTTTTGGGACATGTCTTGAGGAAAACTTGAGGAGAGACGCGTAGGGAACGCTCTCCGGCTTTACCTGGCTCATCATATCCTTGATCAATACCTACACACAAGGTATTCCTCCTGTGATTACTAAAGCCTACTCCTCTTTCAGACTCAACGCCGAGAACCATCTTTGCAGCCCCCCAATCCTTCATCCTGAATGTCCCACTTAACCGAGTCTTCAGTACATTGATTTCAGACATGTCATAATTGGCAATCTACATGTCATCAATTCCTGACTCACTATGAAGGAATCAAACTACTGCCTAGGCGATATGTCGAACCACGACCTCCTGCAAAGTCTTTTCTCAACCCCTTTAACTTCGAATGCTCTGGTTGCTTCATGTAGATCTGCTCTTCACTTTCCCTTGTAGAAGCGCAAACTCTACATCCATCCTTCCAGCTTAAGATCATATTGGCCAACCAGCGCCAATCACGGATCTAATAGACACCTGATATACCGTCGGCGGAATATCTTTGAGAAGCTGATCCTTTCTCTCTGAGCATAACCCTTCGCTACCAACATCGCCCTATATCTATGCTATATCCTCCTAAAGATCCACCTACATCCAACCGCTCTCCGGCCCACTGGAAGCTCCACCTGCTCCCATATGTCAGTCTGGTACAACGAATCTATCACATCACCCATAGTCACCTTTCACTTCTCAGCACCAGGCTCACCTAGAGCCATCTGAATAAAAGATGAATCCCCTGCGATATTGGAGTCATCCATGTACTTCACCGATATCTTGCGATCATGCCATGTGATTCTTCTCACAGGTGGCTGCTCCACCTGCTTTGTATCATTGTCCGCACGTCTCAGCCTTCTTGCTATGTCTGCTCATGTGGCCATGCCCAACATGCCACACATGTGCAGAGGTGGAATCCGCTACATCCACTGTAGCTCCACCTTTTGAAGTGCTCCTGATCAACCTGTACATGTTATCGAGTTGTTGCGCTTTCATGATTACCCGTGCCCCCTTAGATACCTTAAAAGCACCATTAATACCTGTGTACTTGCATCCTTTTGCCTCAAGCACACCAAGAGAAATCAGATTCTGCTTCAAATCAGGAACGTGCCTGACATCAGTTAAGGTACACTTCACCCCATCAAATATCTTGATGCACACCAAACCAACATCCGCAACATTATAGGCAAAGCCATTGCCCATAAACATCTGTCCACCATCGCACTCGCTATAGCTGGCGAACCAACTCCGATGAGGAGTCATGTGAAAAGATGCCCCTGTATCTAGCATCCACTAGTCCTTACGATCATCGTATGGTCACCTGATAGTAGACACAGACATAACATCACCATCACATCAACTCGATCCATCTGACATGGTAGCATTGGCCTTCCTATATGAAGCCTCAGAATATCCTCTCTTCGATTAGGATTTCCACAATCCTTCTTCACATGTCCTTCCTTCCCACAATTCCAGTACTTTACCTTTCCTTTGCCCTTACCCTTTGATTTGGATCTATAACCTGAAGAACCCGTACCTTGTTCAGAATTCCTACCTTGAAAGACTGAGATAACGGTGTCGACACTCAGGGTTTTATTCGTGCTGCACATAGTGTCCTTGAATGACTCATATGACGCCGAAAGAGAATTCAGCAACATACATGCTTGTTCTTCATCTTTCATCACTGCCTCCATATCCAGCAATTTGCAAACTAATTTATTAAAGTTGCTGATGTGAGCCTCCAGATCTCCACCCTCTGCCATCTTGAAGTTATACCACTGCCGCTTCAAGTGTAGGCAATTTTCAAAGGATTTTTTCTCATAGACATCCTCTAACTTCGCCAATAACTTAGCCGCAGTTTTCTCCCTCATGACGTTGTAGAGAACCTCATCCGTGAGACATAAACGGATCAACGATAATGCCTTCTTATCAAGAGTATTAACCATTCATCATCAGTCATAGTAGACTTTCGCTCCTCAAGAGCACCATCTTCGCCTTGCTTGATTAAGGAACTCATCATCTTAATTTTCCATAACTCAAAATTATTTTTCCCTGAGTACTTCTCAATCTCATATCTAGTGCTCACCATTATTACTAATCCCTCAGATTCAGATATGTGCCCCAACGATAGCTCTGATACCACTTGTTAGGGATTTTGTCCTGCGGAATCACACAAATCTAGATTCGATTTGAACAACCTCGAATCTCACCCTTGCTTCACCCTTTAGAAACTTTAAAATCCTTTTAGGAACCCTTGGAACTATTTTAGAAAGCCTTAGAATATCTCTCAATCCCGTATACACCCCTTTATATAAGTTTAGAAATAAGCAGACTCGGAATAGGAAACAAAATCCGCAGAATCTGCATTTCCGCAATCGCATCTGCGGAACTCTTCGATGTCATCGAAGGTCACTCGATGACAGCTTCGATATCATCGACGGTCCTTCGATGATATCGAAAACAAGACCAAAACTGTCCAGTGACTAGGGGTGAAATTTTTTTTGAATTATCGATGCATCGAGCAACCGTCGATGTCATCGACGACTGGCTTCGATATCATCGACAGACCACCAGACAGATTTAAGACTTCTGTCCATAACAGTCTTGGTTTCAAAACCATAGGTAGTGAATCCCACTACGGCGTGTGTTGAGGGTCAAATATTGCATATCAGACCCTATTTATTGCCTAAATTTACGAACATAGTACTGATTAACGGTTTAATTTAATCGTGTTTTCGATGCAGGATGTATTTAGGAGCTTAAACTGAAATTTGGTACTAAAAGTGTGGATTTGACGCTCAAAATTCACCAGAGCAAGGGACGGACCCCAGGGGACGAAGATCAACGGAATTACACGCTAAAGACCCGAGAAAATCGTGAAACTGAAGTTCAAGTTGCCTGAAAGTCAGCCAGAATGCAAGATCACAGGGTTTCCACCATCTGTTAGCTCGAAACTTCATACACGTCCTGAAGACCTTAAATTAACCGTACACGCAAATTTTCAACTATTGGATCTTGATGGAAGTGGCCTAACTGACAGATCATCCACCAAATCCCGGATTTAGGGCCCGCCTGATCTCTGGATACATTTCAATTTTGGTCTCAACGCATGAAATGAGCTTAAAAAATGGAGGGATGGAGCAGATTTTACATATACATTAAGGTGGGACCCACCTTATGTAACTGGGAGTGTACAGTAGCGGTGCACTCGCAAAGCACCAAGCCATCAGCTCGGTCAACAAAAGCTCTGACCGAGCTTTACTGGTTTTGAAGGGAGTCTGCTCCCGCCTGCGAAAACAAACAGAGCACGTGGATGAGTTTTTGTGGGCCACCACCGTGCGCCAAAAGTTTGATCTAGACCGTTCATGAGATTCTCTCGGTCCCACTCACCCACTTCATGGTGACAGAATTTAAAAAGGCAACGGATATCGGTTTTTCTACCATTCAAACGCGATATGGACGGCTGATTTAAAATTCCATGGGTCACACTGACTGAGGATAGAAATATGCTATTTCTGGCCTAAATTTAAAGGGGAACATGATAAACAGAGTGGATTTTCCAGAAAAACGACGAAGTGGGCCCCACCACCGTCACTGCGTAACAATACGCGGGCCCTGTTTTGCGTCCAGAGAAACCCGGATTTTCCAGGCGGTTGTGGCCCGTTATCCTTGATCATTTCATCAATCCAAACCGTCCATTATGTAGGGTGCTCAAAAACCAACCAGGGGACGTTCTCCTTTTCAACAGAAAGCAATAGAAGGAGGGAGTATCTGCCAAACCGATTGTTGCTGCGAATGTCCTCCACGCACGCCGACTCCAGCGTCCACCCACCGCCTGTACTGCCTATAAAAAGGAGAAAGAATGAGAGAGAGAGGCATAAAAATCCTGGGGACGGCTGGAGCAGGGGAGAGAGAGAAAGACAAGGAGAAGAGGGAGAAGTGAAGCTTGTTTAAGGGTTTTGTTTTTTTCTTTCTTTTTCTTTTTCTTTTAGTTTGTTTTTTTTAAGAGATTCAGTCCATTCATGTTGAAATTTGAACCTCTTAGCTAGGGCTAAGAGGTGAAGCTTGTAGCATGATGGGGAGAATTCGTTGCTTGTGCCTTTTGTTTGGACTGAATTGATGTTGATTTCGGTTCTAATTAAGGGAATGCTTTCGATTCTTAATGGTCTCATTGTGGTGAAATTACAATGGGTCCGCGATAACTTTGAACATATCCTTTCCTTTTTATGTTTATGACGTCGTAGAAGCCACCGTTGTTCACCATCGTCTCGGGCATGGTTGGATGTCGGTACCCTTCCTAACCTTCATGGCATGTTGATTGGTTGGTAATTAGTTTAATTCTGTTGTTTGCTTTGTCTCCTGGACATGGTCTGGTGATGGAATCCATTCTAATTCATACACCTCTCATCTCTTGAAAACTATATCAACGACAGTTCAATCTAATTTCCCGATTTTTACTCCAGGCATAAGATCTCCATGATCTCTACAAGTGGATCCTCTGAATCCCTACTTTCCCTTCTCTCGAATTTTCTTCTCGTTTAGATTAATATTTCATCATTATTCTTCAAATTACAATCGATTTAGATTTCATCTCATTCTAGTTCTATTTCTACTTAGTTTGAGATAACGTACAAGTTCCGGTCCTTGGGATTAGACCTCGGTCTTACCGAAGTTTATTACTACATCACAACCCTATACTTGGGGTGTGAACAAGTTTTTAGGCATGCCGTTCTTGGGACCGACGTGCTACGATTTTCGAAATTAATTGGTTTTAGAGTTAGTTTAAGATTAGGATTTTACTAACTTTAGTTTTGGATTTTTTATTTGATTTTTAGAACTAACCTTTCTGTTTTGTAGGGTCGTTGATAGATCTTCTAACTTGGTAACTTCGTCCTAAATTCTTTACTTTTTTCTATTTTATTTTTTTTAGATTAGGTCTTATCCCCTAGATACTAACTTGGTTTGTTTTGTTTTGTAGGGTGTTAACATAGGAACTTCTAAATTGGTAACATCCTTCTTACTTCTCTTCTGCTTACCTTCTATATTGCTGTAGGAATTTTATTTTATTCTAGGATTAGACTCAGAGTTAGGGTTTCACCATGTATATGCACGAGTGGGAACGTCAGTATGCTGAGAAGAATAACATATATTGGGATGATGATTATGATAAAAATCCACCAATGTCTCAAAACTTTTCTGAAACTATCATCGAGAATCGACCGGAATATGAAGATCCACTAGTTAAGAAGTCCTTACGCGATCATATATGGGAGAACAATTCCACCCCACGGACAGTACGTGAATGTTGGGGTTATCATAACTATGGGAGTGAGAATTACTATCACCCATCTGAGAAAAAAAAAACAATGCGTGATTATATTATGGGTGATAATACGTATTACCAACCATCAGATTCTCCCACCTATGATCCGTATGACTATAATCAGTGGAAACATCAATGTTGGAAAGATGAACCAACAACCTATTATAATGATTATTCTTTTAGATCCCCTACCTTTAAGATTCAACCAAAATCGATCCAAGAGAATTCATTTCAAAGTAACACAGACTCTTCTGCTGACATGAGGAAATTACTAGAAGAGCTTGAGTCACGCCTTGATAGGTTAGAGGAAGCTCGCTCATCCCAGCTACAATCCAATCCAGAAATACAATGCGAGGAAAGTGATCCTCACTCGCTTTTGACGGAATCTGAAATTTGGAATGAGGAGTTGGATTCCATTAATGAGCATACGGTTCAATTCCCCGATGAGTCGATCTCAATGATTGTTCAAAAGAATGATGGAGATACATGAGTGTCTTTCAAATACAGTGATGATGACACACTTTCCTTACATGACACACAGGATCTCAATGATGAGGTTGAGGTTAGTTTATTCGAACCTCAACCGAATTTAGAATGTAAGGAAAGCGACCGCATCCCAAGTGTGCACTGCACAGAAATAGATGATGATGCGTATTGGGATGATGATCATAAACGTACAGCCCAAATTCCCCTTGAATCAATTTCAAGATTGGTCCAGGTCAATGATCAAGACGAACAAGAAGTGATCGGTCATAATGAGCCACTCCCCTCACCTGACATGTCTGATTTAAAGGTGGAGGACGAGCCCCTTACAACCGACACTTCTAACTCTTGTGAAACATGTTTGGACCACTCCTCTGAATCGAATGATGATATGATTCGGGAGATGGACGAGCTACTCGATACGACTCTGGAATTTGAAACCACGCAGTTGAGGTCACCATCTGAACTATCGAATTTTGACGATTCATCGCCTCTTCTGAGTAGTATCAATGAGCAGAGTCCGCACATCAATACTTCGTACACTGACCCTCAATCTGTCTGTGCAGGGCTGGAGCAAGAGAGCACACCTCCGTTTACCTTTAAAGACGATGGATTCCTTGGGCAGATCATCACGAGCTCTAATGTGAAACATAAGTCACGCTCAACTGAATTTTCCAACTCTTTGGATGATTACTTGGCACACTTTGCAGATTCAAATGATCCCATGATAAGAGACATAGTGAATGCCTTGCAAGACAATATCTCGGTAGTCATTACTGACCGAGAGAACCCTTACTCTGAAGCCCCTCCTCCCATAGATCCTGAATGTTTACCATTGGAGGAGGAGGAGCTGAAAATTGAACCAAAGTCTGCTACTTCGGAATATGTTAAGACTACACCATTTCCTGAAAATTTTTCTCAATTTGCTCTACCTGTAGTCTCTGATTCACCATGGGATACTAACGTTGAAACTTCTTCTGTTACAGGTGAAACGTATATACTATGGATACCTCAAGCACTTCAACGAAAAATTTCTTATGAGGTACATAAGTTTCTCTGGAAAGTCATGCTCCAGGGCATCAAAGCCAATTGCAAAAAGGGCTTTTAGATGATCTTGTTGAGGAACTTACTAAGAAACTTATCAAGATATTGGTCGGAAGAGGAACCTTGCGGCATGACTGAGTAGTTTTTCCCTGCTTTCTTAGGACTAGGGTAGTTTCCTTTATGCTGTTTTAGGATAGATAGTAAACTTAGCGCTCCTGGGAGGCAACCCAACTTTTCAATCCATTTAATTTTCCTAGTTAGTTAGTTCAATGTTTGTGGGTAACATTACTGCAAACTCTCACGAGACTACAACTCGTCCACTAGGGGCAACCTAGGGGTTTAAAGGCTTGTTGCATACGCTAAATGCAATCGAAAGCACCTGCGAAAGCGGTATAGGAAGGATTTTGTTTTGTTATTTTTGTTGGTTTCACTCTTGTACTGACCTGATCTCTCCTAACAATCTCTTGACAAATCTCTCTCGATTCGTTATCCAGGTACTATCTTCCCATCACTTTTTCTTTATTGTCGTTGTCTCATGTGCATTGCATGTTTATATCTTTTACATTAAGGACAATGTAAATTTTTGGTTGGGGGTGGGGATTAGGTAACCTAATCAGTGTTTTTTTTTTGTCTTGAGCAAAAATTGTAAAAATTTTTAAATTTTTTTAGACTTTTTGGTGAATTTGAAGTGATTTGACGACCATATTTGATTTAGAATTATGGGATATGGAATGTTGGTGATTTACTACTCTTGGATTCAGTTGCTCGTTAGATTTCACAGTTAAGTTTGAATTATTAATCCATGATTAGAAGTTGTAAACATTGATTGAGTCATGATTTCACATGTCACATCTCGCTTACACATTAAGATTTTAGTTTGAAACTGAAGGGTTAATTTGGTAATCACTGAGCATGAAAGAAACCAGCCTAAAAGATTTGGCCATCAGGGTATAAAAAAAAAAAAAAAAAAAAGAGAATTACACCATGGGTTTGCTCCCTATAGGTGTGGATTCGATTTTCCATGATTAACAGTTGGAAAGAGTTGGGCGACTAGTTTCACCATAGGTTTGCTCCCTATAAGTGAAAATTTGATTCCCATCTTTAAAAAAAATAAAAAATTAAAAATAAAAAATCAAAAGGCTGATAGAACGAAAAGATGATCTAAAAGGCAAGTGTTGGTCTCAGTTTTGGTTGTCATGAATTTTGTTACCAAAGATATCATGGAAAGTGACGATTGGATCTCTTAATGATGGTAAGTGAGATTATACTACACATGGAACTCAATGTTTAGAATTATTCTGGTTAATGGATTAATATTTGAACTTGATTATGAAGTTATTGTGAGCTTGATTCCAGGAGAAATTTATGCCTACCATTCATGTATCTTATAATTTTAGTATTTAAATTGTTTTCCAAAAATCACTTGAGTTCATAGAAATTATCCTGTAATTCTCAACTTATTTTTCGCATATTTTGCTCGGGACTAGCAAAATGCTGGTTGGGGGTTGTGTTGAGGGTCAAATATTGCATATCAGACCCTATTTATTGCCTAAATTTACGAACATAGTATTGATTAACGGTTTAATTTAATCGTGTTTTCGATGCAGGATGTATTTAGGAGCTTAAACTGAAATTTGGTACTAAAAGTGTCGATTTGATGCTCAGAATTCACCAGAGCAAGGGACGGACCCCAGGGGACGAAGATCAACGGAATTACACGCCAAAGACCCGAGAAAATCGCGAAACTGAAGTTCAAGTGGCCTGAAAGTCAGCCAGAATGCAAGATAACAGGGTTTCCACCATCTGTTCAACTCGAAACTTCATACACGTCCTGAAGACCTTAAATTAACCGTACACGCAAATTTTCAACCATTGGATCTTGATGGAAGTGGCCTAACAGACAGATCATCCACCAAATCCCGGATTTGGGGCCCGCCTGATCTCTGGATACGTTTCAATTTTGGTCTCAACGCATGAAATGAGCTAAAAAAATGGATGGATGGAGCAGATTTTACATATACATTAAGGTGGGACCCACCTTATGTAACTGGGAGTGTACAGTAGCGGTGCACTCGCAAAGCACCAAGCCATCAGCTCGGTCAACAAAAGCTCTGACCGAGCTTTCCTGGTTTTGAAGGGAGTCTGCTCCCGCCTGCGAAAACAACAGAGGACGTGGATGAGTTTTTGTGGTCCACCACCGTGCGCCAAAAGTTTGATCCAGACCGTTTATGAGATTCTCTCGGTCCCACTCACCCACTTCATGGTGACAGAATTTAAAAAGGCAACGGATATCGGTTTTTCTACCGTTCAAACGCGATATGGACGGCTGATTAAAAATTCCATGGGTCACACTGACTGAGGATAGAAATATGCTATTTCTGGCCTAAATTTAAAGGGGAACATGATAAACAGAGTGGATTTTCCAGAAAAACGACGAAGTGGGCCCCACCACCGTCACTGCGTAACAATACGTGGGCCCTGTTTTGCGTCCGGAGAAACCCGGATTTTCCGGGCGGTTGTGGCCCGTTATCCTTGATCATTTCATCAATCCAAACCGTCCATTATGTAGGGTGCTCAAAAACCAACCAGGGGACGTTCTCCTTTTCAACAGAAAGCAATAGAAGGAGGGAGTATCTGCCAAACCGACTGTTGCTGCGAATGTCCTCCACGCACGCCGACTCCAGCGTCCACCCACCGCCTGTACTGCCTATAAAAAGGAGAAAGAATGAGAGAGAGAGGCATCAAAATCCTGGGGACGGCTGGAGCAGGGGAGAGAGAGAAAGACAAGGAGAAGAGGGAGAAGTGAAGCTTGTTTAAGGGTTTTTGTTTTTTTTCTTTCTTTTTCTTTTTATTTTAGTTTGTTTTTTTTTTTTTAAGAGATTCAGTCCATTCATGTTGAAATTTGAACCTCTTAGCTAGGGCTAAGAGGTGAAGCTTGTAGCATGATGGGGAGAATTCGTTGCTTGTGCCTTTTGTTTGGACTGAATTGATGTTGATTTCGGTTCTAATTAAGGGAATGTTTTCAGTTCTTAATGGTCTGTTGTGACTGAAATTACAATGGGTCTGCGATAACTTTGAACATATCCTTTCCTTTTTATGTTTATGACGTCAGGAAGCCCTGTTGTTCACCATCGTCTCCTGGGCATGGTTGGATGTCGGTACCCTTCCTAACCTTCATGGCATGTTGATTGGTTGGTAATTAGTTTAATTCTGTTGTTTGCTTTGTCTCCTGGACATGGTCTGGTGATGGAATCCATTCTAATTCATACACCTCTCATCTCTTGAAAACTATATCAACGACAGTTCAGTCTAATTTTCCTGATTTTTACTCCAGGAATAAGATCTCCCTGATCTCTACAAGTGGATCCTCTGAATCCCTAGTTTCCCTTCTCTGAATTTTCTTCTCAGTTTAGATTAATATTTCATCATTATTCTTCAAATTACAATCGATTTAGATTTCATCTCATTCTAGTTCTATTTCTACTTAGTTTCAGATAACGTACAAGTTCCAGTCCCTTGGGATTCGACCTCGGTCTTACCGAGTTTATTACTACATCACAACCCTATACTTGGGGTGTGAACAGCGTGCAACAGGATAACCACTACACAACCATGAGTGCATGCACACTAAGAAAAGTTTATAAATAATGGCCAGTAGTATACAGCCTGTAGACCATCTTGGTTTGGACCGATGGTTCCACTTGAAAAAATGGGTTCTTCCCATTTTGTTTAATCATATTTATGAGTTAAAGATTATGATTTATACATTAATTGTTATGCACTCCACATTTTTATACCCCTATTTTTATATTCTTCTTGTTTTTTGCTATAGTTGGGAGTGGTTGAGAAGTTTCAAAGCATCTCCTGCAAGCTTTCGTCATCTTGCCGGGTATTGTACATTGAGAGCCTTCAATCTATCATTGAAATAGGATTTTTTATTTGAACAACAACAGCATCAATTTGGTCGAGAAAAAATTGGATATTTTAGTTTGCTCTCTGACTAATTTTAGGCAATATCGATTCTATCGACAGAGGTATCGATTCGATTGATAGGTCATCGATTAGAATCGATTTGATCAATAGTTTAAACGACAGTTTGCACAACTTCTGCAAAACTGTGCAGTTTTGTTTCTAATTCTGTATGAGGGTTATAAAAACCTTATTAATATGAGATTATGGTTAATCACGGTGTGAGAAAGGGAGAGATAAAGTATTAAGAAGGAGAATTCGTTTATAGAGATGAGGGTTTTGAATATGTAAGTTTTTCATCTCTTATAACTTTCTATTCATGGTGAATTATTTGTTGCTTGGTGTTGTGGTTTTTTCCAATAAATGTTTTTCATGTAAAATTTATATGTTCTTTGATTGATTTTTTTTTTTCAAATTACATTGTGTGATTCTGTCTGAAGTCGTTTCTGTGCTAGACAAGTTATATTAGGGCTTTTTGCGTTGTCAAAATATATTTTATATTGCAATTGAGATGCCATTGCATAATATTTGGCTCATGTAATACATTAGAGTGTAAAGGTTTTACAATGGCATCAAAAGTTCCTTCAGTGATGCCACTACTAGTGATGAAGAACATAATAACTCATATAAATATTTAAGCAGCTATGGTATTTGGTTAAAATCTAAAGGGAGCAACCACAGCTGCAATGGATTAAGGAAATTTACTTGGACCACTTGGGTTATGGTCACATATAAGATGTAACATATGATAATGTGATCAAATTTGGGGTGTCCAGTTGGTTCCTGATGGGTCTAATTTCAAGCAGAAATTAGAATTCATAATGGAATTGGGTCTTAGATATGTTCTGTATCCAGATTAGTTTTCATAACAAAAACATTCCGTTGAATGATTTGTAATTAGTAAAGATTTGATTCAGTCAAACTGATCTGATCAGGCTAAAGACTCAGTCGAGTTTGCAGGTTTTTAAAGTACGGCCCTCAATGGACACAATAAGCTAGCTCCAAAATGTAATTAGTGCAACTTAAACTAAGTCAAAATCAATAAGGAGGCTCCTTCATTTCGCTGGAGGATCTTTAGCGATGTTTCGAAAATGGAACCAGGCCTCACCCTTTTTATTGGCAGTCCGGTTCAAAAGGGTCTAACTGGCAATCTAACCGATTCACCCAAAGCATGTATCAATAAGTAAAATGAAAGGGATTTAATAAGCTAAACACTCATAGAGCACTAGTTTGACCCTTGTATTGGTCGAAGGTTCATACACCATGGCTTGGATTAGTAGACTTCCCTTTCCTAGCATGGAAATGAGTTTTCTTGAAATTGTTTTCCTCATATATGACATTTTCTGTTGATTGTGAAAATAAAGTTAGATATGAAAATTCATTTTCATTTCCATAGCTTTTTGAAATGAAGTTTGATTTCTATTTAAAATAATAATAATAATAAATGAAGTGTGTTTTCTATTTCACCCAAAAAAAATAATCTAAAGTATGATTTTTATTTCAAAAAAAAAAAAAAAAGGAAAAGAAAAGAAATCTTGTTACATTGTGATTTTCATGTTTTTGAGAGATGAATACCATTTTGACCATTGACCTTTCTATATTCCCATGAAAAGTATAAGAGGTAAAACAAATAAGGTTTTATTTTGAAGCTTTTTTTTTTTCCATGATTTTTTGTTTGATAAACTACGCATACGAACAATACAGGATTTAGGATTTTTATTTGGCCCAAATCAAGGATAAATTGACCTGACTCACCCTATTTGAGGTCGAGATGGAACGAATTGCCTATGCCCAGGTAATGGGAAGTTTTTTTTTTTTTTTTTTTAAATACTGAGTTTTTCGTATCATGAGAAAGATGTACAGAAACTGGACATTCAGGTATGCCACGAAGCAAAAAAGGCCCACGGAGACACCTATCATAAACTATACAAAATGAAGTTCCCTTATAGCACCCAGCCCTATCTCATACCTCGAATCGGAGGAGGAAGATTAGTGGTATCCCTGTATAGCTTACTCACTTGGGTAGCGCTGCCCTCACGGGCAAGACCATCTGCTGGGCTATTTGATTCTCGAATTATGTGAGAGAAAATGACATTGCCCATGTTCAACAGGCTGTTTGTACGATCTATCCAGTATGCCCATCTCCACAATGGCTTTGACCTACCAATGAGAGAGTCTATCACAAGTTTAGAGTCCGATTCTACTTCCACCGAACACAAACCAAGGCTGAAACAAAGGATCAGGCTATCAAACATCACATGCACCTCTGCAATGTTATTAGAGCCTACCCCATAAGCATTGTAAAAAGCAAATATGAGTTTACCCAGGGGGCCTCTGCAAAGACCACGTTCACCCGACAAACCCGGGTTACCTCTAGCCGACCCATCCACATTGAGCTTCACCCAACCTTCTCTTGGTTTAAGTCGTTTACCAGGCGGAGTAGGAGGAGGAGAATGCCATCCCCAAACCCCCTAGAGATAACCTATCAATCCATGATCCTGGGGAAGGAACGGATTCCCCTTTATAAATCTAGCCAAGCCACCATTTGATCTTAGAAAGGATTGTCATAACCAAAATCTGCTTACCTTCAAACTTGACAAGGTTTCTGGCCTTCCACAATTCCCAAAGGGTGAAGCAAGGAGTGATACCTCTCAGCCCAGCAAGGAACGAATTTGAGGGGTTAACCGACCACCAATGTTGTAGGAACTGGAGGATGGAGTTGGATGGACTAGGGGCTGCATCGAAGAGCCGACTGAAATGTTTCCAGACCTCTCCTGCCATTTGCCCTTTTAGGAAAAGGTGCGCCAAAGACTCAGCCGCTGGATTGGGGGAGGATGAGAGAGAGCAGCAAACACACAACATGAAGCTAGGGAGATTCCTTTGGCCTGAATTCTATCTTCCACTGGGATTGCCCTTAGTAATAGCCTCCACATAAATGTAGATATTTTTGGGGGCATTTTAAGATGCCACACCCACTTAAACCACATCTTGCGTGGATTGTTGAGTCTACAGAACTCCCAGACTGATTTCACCGAGAGGGAACTGGAAGAGCTAGGCGGCCAAAGGCAAGAGTCGTCACTAAAGGAGGTGCAATATCCACCTTTGAAGATATGGAGAAGTGTCTTCGGCGGGAGAAACTCGGGAATAATTGAAGGAGAGAGAGGACCCTGCTGCCCTATAAAATCCTTAATTTTTACAAATTTCAAGGCATTCGGGATCGGCTTAACTGCAGGGCTACCAGTGGACCCAACTCTGTCCAATTCTCTGACCAGATGTTGATATTCCCCGAACCAATCAACCATTGGGTGTTGGCCTTTATCAGCGGGAGCAAGGCTAGGATGCTCTTCCAGAGAGGAGACGCTGAGGGCGTAGGGGAGGCTGATGTTGTTTGGATGGGGTTCCCGTATTTGGCCCTCATGAAGGAAGCCTAAAGGTTGTTGTTGCTGTCACAACCAACAACCTAGGCCATTTTCGTCCAAAGAGCTTGCATAACGTCCTTGAGTTTCTTGATGCTCAACCCTCCTTCCGATTTAGGACAGGCCACTGATTTCCATCTAACCCAATGTAGTTTCGGTTTTCCATTGTTCCAACCTCAAAAGAAATTGGCGAATAGTTTTTCCATGTCCGCAAGCAAACTAGCAGGGAGAATGGATGCTGCTATCGAATGGATAGGAATGCTCCCTAGGACGTGGTTTATCAAAATGTTTGCCCGGCGTGAGAAAGACACCTTGCTTTCCAACCATTTATTTTAGACATCATCTTGTCGTACATGGGCTGAAAGGCAGTCCTAGAAGCTCTGCCTCGGATAATCGGAACACCCAGGTAGAGTGCTCCAAGGGCAGCGACGGGGATTCCTAGCGAGGTAGCAATTGAAGCAACCCTGCTAGGAGGAAGTTTAGATGAGTAGAAAAAGGAGCACTTGCCAGCATTAACCTTTTGGCCTGATGTAGATTGGAAGGCTGGCAGGAAAGGATTCACTGCTCTAATGGATGTACAGCTGCCGTTGAGAAACAACAGGGTGTCATCTGCGTATAGGAGGTGTGAGATATGAGGGCATCCATTCTTCATCTTGAATGACTTGCAAAAACCATGATTAATTGGGGTTTTGAAACTTTTATTAAACAGGTCAGCTGCCAAGATGAATAAACTGGGGGATAGCAGATCACCTTGCCGAAGACCTCTGGAGGACTTGAAGAATCCTTGGGCTTCGCCGTTAATCAGGACTGAGAACTAGCTATTGTTCCAGCATTTCTCAACCATGTAAACCCACTTATCAGCAAAACCGAATATCAAAAGAACTCTCTTGAGGCAGGTCCAGTCTACTCTATCGTAGGCTTTTTCCAAGTCTTGATTGGGGAAGTTCTTATTAGGGAAATAATGTCGATTGAACACTCACTAATAAAACCATCATGTACCCTAGAAATTTCATATTAGGCTAATATTTTCTTTTTTTTTTTTAAGTTCATCACAATTATAATAAGAATGACTTTATGAACATTTGGATTGTATGTGGTCTGAAAGGTTTTGACGGTGGGGTTTCCGTTCCAAATATTTCTTGCCATGTGGCCCACTTGATTTTTGGATTTGCCTCAATTTTTAGGCTCATGTCCTACCAAGAGATTGCCAAACTGAAGGACAGAGTGGATTTCTCACAGACATCACAATGGGCCCCACACGGCTTCTACCAACCAATTCACATCCAAGCTAGGAGGTGACTTATGATGCCAACGCGTGTGGGACCGACTAAGTCGGAATCCACTTGGTTGACCAACCTTGGGGATTAAAAGCTGTGTGGACCGATCAATTAAAGGATTAAAAGCTGGCTCTCTCTCATTACATCCTCTTTCCCGCTTCCTCCTTGTAAAGACTAGAACAGTCGTGACGCGGCCAGGGACTTCTGATTCCCATTTAAAACAGACAGTAGATCTTATATATCAATAGTAAAATGGAAAAAGGCTGAAGGAAGGTTGGTTTATAAGCTGAATGTGGATGGATCCTCCTGACAAAACTTGGGCCAATTGGGTAGTGGTGGAATTTACAGAGATAAGGCAATCTCATCTTCGCTTTCACCAAAGGCTATGGAGTCGGATCCAACTTCCAAATGGAGGTCAAAGCAGTGGTGGATGGCCTCAACCTATGCATGGGTGAAAGCTTCTTCAAGGTGGAAGTAGAAAGTAACTCCTCAGCAGTGGTGGACCTGTTGTTCTCGAAAGAAGACCAAGTCCCGCGAAATATCTTCTATTGAAAAATGTGCTATGACGACATAAAAAACACTGCCAGTATCTTGATCGTTCACATCCCAAGGCCAACAGAGTGTGGCGGATAGTCTGGCCTGTTTAGAAAGCTCCGATCAATAAGACGGGTTACTCATTGACCCTTCAGCTCTTCCCATCCTTACTAGAGGGGATCTGGTGTTGGACTGGTCGGGCCTAGAAGTGCTTAGGTTCAGTACGTTCTCTTCTTAGTTTTTTGAGGGAATGATAGGCTGTTCCCCCCCCCCCCCCCCCCCCCCATTTTTTAATTAAAAGGGCAGCCCGAATTGTAATGTTGTTGTACAGTCCCCTCAATCCAATTTATTAATTTTGAAAAGAAATGTGGTTATGATGAAAAAATAAATTTTAACCCACAAGGATCAGATATGGGTACTCTCTACTTATCAAGAGTGCCCACCTTAGAAGACAATGCCTAGTTATTAATAAATAATAAAATATAAATGTGGTCCACTCGGTAAATTTATATAACTGAATTTTGCACAAGTTGGTCCTCGTAGTGGGGCCAAGCCGTTAGATGTCTCTTGCACATAAAAGATTGGAATTTATCAATTGGGTGGACTGTAACTACAATCTAATTAGTTAGACATGAGAGTTATAGTTATATATATATATATATATATATATATATATATATATATATATATATATATATATATATATATATATATATATATATATATACCCATTGTTTTAATTTATTTATAATAAATAATTTACAAATATTGGTGCAGGCAGATGCTATATATTACTGCGCATGATACCCGGATTTCTATGTAATGTGCGTGCCATCCAATTCCTATTGGTGTGTGCGATTTGTATGAGATGATCTAACCTATCTAATAAAGTGACCTACTGTGAAATTGAGATGGCCCATCATCAATGAATGTTATTTATAAGTTTTTCATATATAAAATAGGATATTAAATGCTTTATTTATTTATTTTTTAAGAAAAATATATAGGTTTTTGAGGCCATGTTTGATAGATGCAGAAAAATCGCTAGTATAGATATGAATCCTCATTTCGGGTAAGTGGAACTAGCGTGAGTTTTGGAGTGTAGACCATACAAACTAGGGCCCAGTTGAGGAACGGTGTGAAAATCTTTCTTGTCGTGATACTTGTATAATAATAAACACCACTAGCATATGAAATCCCATGCGAGCTCTATGTTGGGAAAAGTACAGACAAACGACAGGATAATATTGGACGTCTAAATGATGAATTTGCTGTTCTATGGAAATCCGTTTGCTTATTGTGAATGTATGTGGTTTATCTACGCTGTCCATTCGTTTTTTCAGCTCATTTTAGGCGTTGAGCCCAAAATTGAATCATGTCCATGAATGTATGTGGTTTATCTACGCCGTCCATTCGTTTTTTCGGCTCGTTCTAGGAGTTGAGCCCAAAATTGAATCATGTCCAAGGTTCAACTGGATCATACCATAAGAAGTAGTGGGAATAATGATTTTCACTGTTGAAACCAGTGTTCGAAATATCGATACTATCGGCCGATATATCGGCCGATATTATCGGTATCGCACTAGTGCGAGACGATACGCAACCGATAACACGCGGAAGATACAAAAAATGGAAAACTCCAGAAGTCGTGCAATATTATCGTCGATATCGTGCGATAAATCGTCGACATCATGCGATACATCGTCGAAATCGCCGATATCGCCAACACAACCCACCCCGATTTAGATATCGCGGTATTTCCGCCTCCATTATTGTCGAAATCGACAAACGAGTCACGGACACTCACGGGTGCGTTTGCGGGGGGACTCACGAGTCCCATCAGCCAACAACCCACACCGATAAAAACCCGATGTCGTGGGTTGCCGAAAAAAAAAAAAATTGAATTAGAAAGAGAGAGAGAGAGAGAGAGAGAGAGAGAGAGAGAGTACTGAGCCGTAGGCGTAGCAAAGTGATCGGAGGTGGGCCATTCGACAGGTAAGTACCTGTAACCCTTTTTCTTCGAATTTTTCTCGCTTTTTCTTCATTTTTTCTCTTTTTTTCGCTGATTGGAGCGTGCCGGTGTGGATTTCTTGGAGATGCGACGAGAAATCAGGCCGGATTTCTCGGAGATTCGACGAGAAATCAGGTCGGAGAGGGAGAACGCTCGCATCAGTCCGTGAAAAATGGGGAAGATGCGCCGGGAGGGGTGAAATGGGGATGGAAACGGACGTGCGAACCAGTTCGCACGTACTTACATACGAACTTTTTTGAGAACTCATCATATCTGATGAGTCTCGAAAATCTGAACGGTCCACATGAAGCAGAACCTCTTGAAACCCCCTGATACGAATTTTTGCTTTGATCCAAAACTTCGGTGGGCCATGAAAAATGTAAACATTTTATTCCCTTGATTTAAATTTCTCTTTTCTGTGGCCCACCAGAATCTTAGATCAGGGTGAAAATACCCCCTTTAAGGTTCCATGGGATTCCACATCTTATGGACCGTTCGGATTCGACATCCATGGCACGCGTGAAAAGGTGCGCACGTGCGTACGTGAGCATGAAAACAACAGTGATTGGATATAAATCTCAGGTGGACCACTGTTTTCTGTGGTGGGGTCCACTCGAGCTCTGGATCTGACTCCTTTTTTGGCTCACGCCCTAAAATGATCTGTTAAAATGGATGGACGGTGTGGATAGAAAAAATACATCATGGTGGGACCCACGTAACTTGGTGACGTGACTTCACTTAATCCGCTGGCAGCGGATGGTATGCGGCGAGCAGGGCTCGTGGTCAGTGCTCTGTGGGCCCCACCATGATGTATGTGTTTCATCCATTCCGTTCATCCATTTTTTAAGATCATTTTAGGACTTGATCTCAAAAATGAGAGGGATATAAATCTCAGGTGGACCACACCACATGAAAACAATAGTGATTGGATATACCATTAAAATCCTCCTATGGCCCACTATACTGTTTATTTGACATCCAATCTGTTGATTAGGCCATACAGGCCCAGATGAAGAGAAAAACCAAATATCAGCTTCATCCAAAACTTTTATGGCCCCAAAATGTTTTTAATGGTCTACCCTCATTTAACATCTTGTTTCTGTAATGTGGTCCACTTAAGATTTGGATATATCTCATTTTTGGACTTGTACTTAGTAAAATGATCTGTAAAACAGAGATGGATGGCATGGATGAAACACAAACATCATGGTGTGGCCCACATAGCACCGACCACTGTTATTGGTTGGTGTCACGGAGTAGCATCCCGTGATGACGCGGATTTCCTGCGAAAGCCTTTCGCAGAAGTTCTCTGTGGAAACTTAGGTGGGGCCTACCGTGATGTTTGAGAGAAATCCACACCGTACATCCGTTTTTTGAGCTCATTTTAGTACTTAAGACCAAAAATTAGCAAGATCCAAAAATTAGGTGGGCCGCACTAAAGAAAAATGTGTGTAGGAAAAGTCCTGCCATTGAAACGTTCCTGGCGTCGACAGTGATGTTTATATGCCATCTATACCGTTCATAACGTCATTAATGTTGGGATGAAATGAAAACACAAATATTATCCTGATTCAAGGCTTCTGTGGCCACACGAATATTTCAATTGTTGACGTTCAATACTCACCTTTTTGGCCCAGCTGAGTATTAGATCCGGATAATTTTTGGACCTACATACTAAAATGATCTCACAAAACGAATGAATGGAGTGGATTTCTCAGAAACATCAACTCAGGCCCCACCTAAGTTCCCAGCGCAGGAACGTCCATCCGTTCCAGCGGGAGTAGACACTAGGAAGGTTTCAACAGTGGAAATCATTATTCCACACTGTTTCCTATGTAACGGTCCACTTGAGCTTTGTATTTACTTCAATTTTGGGATCAACCCCTAAAATTATCTGTAAAAATGGATGGACGGTGTGGATAAACCACATAAATTCATAGTGGGCCCAACTGAGTTTACTCTGTATGGTCCACCATAATTTATGTATTTTACTCTGGACGGTGTGCTGAGTAAACTCTGTATGGTCCACCATAATTTATGTATTTTATCTGCTCCATCCATCTATTTTAATAGATAATTATAGGGCTTTAACCCAAAAATGAAACATATACAATGTTCAAATGGACCACACCATAGGAAACAGTTGAATTGAATGTCTACGTTGAAAATTTCTTGGGGGCCACATAAATTTTGGATCAAGTATAGTTTTATTTATTCCCTTCATCCAAGTCTGTACAATCTTATGAATAGGTTGGATGACAAATAAACATCATTGTTGGGCCTAGTAAGGTTTCAACGGTGGATATCATTATCCCTGTTGTTTCATGTGGAATGGTCCACTTGATCTTTAGATATGATTCAATTTTTGGCTCAACCCCTTAAATTAGATGGAAAAACGAATGGACGGTGTGGATAGATCACATGCGTTCAAGGTGGGCCCAACCCACAGAACTGCCCGTTGGGGGCTAGAGACGGGCAGGGGTAGGACGCGGTCCGCGTCCGTGCAAAGACGGGCACTGATGCTCCTTGAGCCCCAGTTGCACGGACGGTTCAAAGGAGATCAAAGTTATGTGGGCCCAAAGTGATGTATTTATTATATCTAAACCGTTCATATATTTTTAGAGATCATATTAGAGCATTATCCAACAAATGAATCATATCCAAATATCAATTGGACCACACCACAGATGGCAGCAAAAAATATAATTTTCATCGTTAAACAATTTAATTGGCCTTCGTGTAAGATCGGTTGGACCTGACTCAAGCGATGAAGCTTTTGTTACATGGACTCCTTGCAAGTTCTCTAAGTTACGTAGGAAATTGATTGTATGTGATATAAGCGGAAATGGAAAGACTCTAGCTAAACTATTTATTGGTGGGTCCAATATTAGAAGGAACGTGAGCCTTGAATTGTGGGTGAGATTATAATAACCCTAGTTACCATTGGATCGGTCAGATTTTGAATTGCAAATTGGTTTTGGTTGAGTAAATGGAGCAAAACAATTAATGATAAAACATCACTTAGAAAAATGTACATGAGTAATCTCGACTTAGTGGAGGATAATTTTCTAACCCTTCTCCATATGAAAAGACATTTTAAATAAAGTCATGGTGGCCCACACATGAACTTATGGTTGACATTCCATTCACACTATTCCATATGATATGGTGCATTTGAGTGGTAAATCTAACTGATTTTTTACCTCAAGACCTGATAGTGAATATAGAATATGATGAATGGAGTGAGTTTTACACTTAAAATATGGTGGCCCACATTGACTTGAGTGTTGTAGAGAACTCTACCTCTATCACATCTTGCTCTCTCTCTCTCTCTCTCTCTCTCTCTCTCTCTCTCTCTCTCTCTCTCTCTCTCTCTCTCTCCATCTCCTCCTTGTTCAATGTTTTTCACAATAATAGGGGTTTCATGGTAGACATTCAATTTACATCGTTTGCCTTTGTGTGGTCCACATGATTTTTAGTAAGCTTCATTTTTGGATAAAGACTTATATAACATTATTTTACAGAGAAAATGTGTCAGGAGAAAGAGGAGGTAGGCAACTTGATATAGGGTGGAGGTACGGTCAGCCCATTCCCGATAATCGATTCGGGAGTATTTGTAATTTATGTGGCCATGTATCGAGGAGTGGTGGGGTAACCCGCTTAAAGGAGCATTTAGCGGGAGGGTATCGCAATGTTGTGGATTGCCCAAAGTGCCCACAAGATGTGCGAGAACAGATGAGGACCATATTGAAAAAAAATGTGAAGACAAAAGATGAACGACATGCACGGGAGAGGGAGATTAGGGAGGAGTTGGGGCGGCCACCATATGCAGGTGAGGATGATGTAGTGGATCTCGATAATGATGATAATGATCCCGAATACAGATGCGCAATTCAAGAGTCCATACGGGATCGGTGGGAGAGGGATCAACATAGGAGGTGGGACACAAGTAGGCCTCGATTTGAGGGGTCTATCCATGAGCGTGGTGGGGGGAGTGGAGCAGGGGGGAGTGGAGCAGGGGAGAGTGCTAGGGGTGATACAGGGGAGGGTAGTAGGCGAGGAGGAATATGGGGCATGGGCAGGAGTAGCAGCATGCGGGTGCCGGATCTACCTTCGGATCCGAGGATGTACAAAGAGGCGGGAGGGACACAAAAAAAAATAAAGGAGATGTTTAGTGGAGGGGATGTGAGGAAAAAAGTTAGAAAATTTATAGCAAAATTTTTTATATACGGTCAAATTCCAGCAAATGCCGCAGCAAGCCCGCACTTCAAAAATATGATAAGTGAAGTGCAGCGTGGGGGTGAGGGTGTGCAGCCGCCTACACCCGCATAGATCATGGAGAAATACTTGGATGATGAACATGCAGAAATGAAGACATATGTTGATTCATATCGGCAGTCATGGGAGATACTACTGTTTGACCTGCTTGTCATGTGTGACGATTGGACCGGACCGACGAAAATGTCGATTATAAATTTTATGGTCTATTCTAGGGGACGGGCGGTGTTCCTAAAGAGTATAGATGCGAGTAGTAAGATCAAAGATCATAACTACATTTACAAACTAATGCACAACATCATGCAAGATGTTGGAGGAAAAATATTGTGCAGTTTGTTACGGATAATGAGAGTGCATTTATTAAGGCAGGGAAGGATATTCAGAGCAAGTATCATATGTATTGGACCCCTTGCGCAGCCCATTGCATCGATCTCATGCTGGAGGGGATCGGGGATAGGCCGTTGGTGAAGACTGTAATTACTGATGCACGACTCATCACAAACTTTGTATACAACCATGGCTGGTTATTAGCCGCAATGCGCGAGAGGTGTGGTGGGGATATAGTGCGCCCCGGAGCGACGCGATTCGCCACAAATTATATCGCCTTAAGTAGCCTTCTCAAACACAAACAAGGGTTACGAGAGCTTTTCGCCTCTCATGATTACGTAGAATGGAAAAGGAGGTTGACGAAAGTAACCTATAGAATTGAGGAGCTGGTGCTGGGAAAGACATTTTGGGATAAAGTGCGTGGTGTTGTGGGTATTTTAGAGCCCATTTATGTGGTGTTGAGGATGGTGGACAATGAGACAAATCCGTCGATGGGGTCGTTGTATCCGTCTATACAACTAATGAAAGAGGCCATCATGGTTAAAGCTCCCAATGCATATAAGTGGGTGCATGCAATAATAGACGACCGTTGGGAAATGACGCTTTCTCACCCACTACATCGGGCTGGTAAGTACCTAAATGGATTTTTTTTTTCCATATGCAATAATAAGCGAGGGTTGTACTGATGTGTATATGTTGGTTTTCAGCGTATTTCCTAAATCCTAAATACCACTACAGCCGGAACCTCTTCGAAGATAATTTATTAAAGAGGGCTGTGCATGAGGTGTACGATCACTTATTCCCCGACTGTCCGGGGAAAGACACCTTTGGTAGTGAGGTAAATATGTTCCGCACTTACATTCTCTTTATCTTCATCTCAATTATTAAATACTTATTCTAGTTGCTATACGCCATCAATAGATTGTTAAATTCCGCGCCTTGATTGGGATGTTCGGGTGTCACCTGCGGTGAAGTCAAGGAACGCCATGATGCCATGTGAGTCAACGTAGTAAACTTAACATTTATATTATTTTGGAAAATCTAGGATAATGAAAGAATCTTATGATATGCGGGTGAATGGTGGTCCATGTATGGGGATCGACTGCGAGGTTTTACAACGACCGTTGTCAGGTGTGCTTGCACGAGACGGTGTCATCGTCACCTGTGAAAGGAATTGGAGTACATTCTCCCTCATACATACAAATAAACGTAATAGAATAGGGTATGAGAGGCTTGAAGCTAGTGTATTGTCACTACAATATGAAGTTACGAGAGAGGTTGCTCCGCTCGGAAGGAAGAAGAAAAGCACGGGAAGACCCACTAGACACGATGTGGGCGGACAACATGCATATCTTTGAGGATGCGGAGGATGACATAGTTTACAGTGGGTTAGGTCGGATGACTTAGATACCTCGGATGGGCGACCAGAGCCACATATTGCGGCAGAAGCAGAGACACAAGGGATTGATGTTGACAAACATGTGGAGCAACAGAGGTCTCCTGATGATGCATTCGACCCATTAACGAGGAGTCCAGAGGGCAGCCCGCGGCAGTCACTATCACGAGGGACACGTGGTGGGAAAACATTGTCTGACACCGAGACTCAGTCAGAGAGTGATGCGGGAAATGAGTCCGGTGATGATGATGGCGGCGATAAGGGTGACGATGACTCTGATGACGGAGGATGATGATGATGATGATGGTGGTGGTGGTGGTGGTGACGGGTGGGAGTCGGGATAAGAGGCCTCTTAGCCCTTTTACGGGGAGGAGAAGTTTGATCATTCCACGCGGGACACGACCATGGTTCTCGTCCGGGAGAACCACGACCTCGTCTTGTTTACAGTAAGACATACACGCATCAAAAGCTCTTTGCAGAAAAAGAAGACTCATAAACTTTCGGATTTTGAAGAGGAGTTCTTTGCAAAATGCATAAGGGACACAAGCGTTCGTGGCGGCGAGGTGGCTCTAGATTTGGATCACGGACGAGGGAGGAGCTCGAGCTACGTGCCACAACATGAATCTGGATCACAAACACGGAGAGTAGCTCGAGTTCCGTGCCACAACATGGGTATGGATATGGACCTAGTGGATATGCGACGAGTGACTCCAACAGTTACGGCACATCATTTTTCAACCCCGGTCAAGAGTTCACTTCTGCATATGGGCAAGGATATGAGCAGCAGTATGGATATGGTCAACAATATGGATACCAAGGAGCTTCATATCTGCCCTTTCCAGATCCATATCGATTCTGTGTGACGACGCTAAAGTACCCACGAATGGGCGTATTGATTCAATTCGGAGAAGATGAGTACCGGCGTTATGTCGGGAGTATCTTAAGCGCTACCACTCTTCTATGACACAGGTACAATTTTGTGGATTAGTGGAGCAATGAAGACTATGCCCACTTGCCCGTCGAGATGGAGATGATGATTATGAGCCACTACGCAACTCTATGTGGGTCTAGACCACAACTAGTCCTCATCAAATACATGTATATTTATCAAATTTTACTTATTCAGTTCTTATTTTGCTTTTCAATGAATTGGTTGTGTTTTCATACATGACTATGATATATTTATAAATATTATGCATTCAATTTAAATATAGTTGCATTAGTTCAATTAAACATCGCATAACTTAGGACCCCATACAAAGGAAATTTATTATGTGCATCTTTTTTTTGAGATGTTATGATTTAAAAGTGTGTATTAAGGGCCTTTTTAACAATCCCCAAAGTTTCATTAAAAAATTCAACCATTTTCCCAATGTTTCCCCATGTTTCCCAAAAAGTGCGATAAACTATGCGATACAAACGATATATCCCGTGCGATAACTGATACGTATCTATATCCCAAGGGTGCGATACATTGTGCAATACCGATATTTCGAACACTGGTTGAAACAATACTAGGGCTACAGTGATGTTTATTTGTCATCCAACCTGTTCATAAGATCACACATAAATGGATGATGGGAAAAAACAAATATCAGTTTGATCCAAACTTCTGTGGCCATAAGAAGTTTTCAACCATGGATGTTCAATCCACACTGTTTCCCGTGGTATTGTCCAATTTAGCTTTGGATATGTTTTATTTTTGAGTTCCAGCGTTAAAATTATCTGGTAAAATGGATGTACCGATTGGATTAAACACATAAATCACAGTGGACCCCACAGAGTTTACTGTGTACGTAATTTGCTTCCTATTGAGGGTCCTTACTCTTACTCGGATGGTAGACTCTTAGGAGTTTCAACACTGGTTGAGGGTTCGAGTACCCATAGATGGTGAAAATCCACTACGGCGTGAGTGTGTGGTGGTGTGTGTGCGTGTGTAAAAAAAATAAACAATAAATAAATAAATAAATAAATAAATCTGTTTCCTTTTACATGGAGTTACATGGAGCTGGAGAAAGTGCCCCTGGAGGGATGAGAGGTAATGTGCCTTCATGTTGCTTCTGCACACGTCGCATGCATGGACAAGATCGGAACCATTAATTTTAAAGTTGGAGTAGGTAACAGGCCATAATACAAAAAAATAAATAAATAAATAAACAAATAAAATTACAACATTTGGACATTCCCAGCCCTTTAAGTCAGTGGCACACAGAAATGGCTCACATTGATGAGAAAAGGGCCACCCATTTGATGGTCAGAATGGGGTCGGATGAAAGCGAACTATGATCAGTGGCCAATCAGTGCTGGATCCCGTGGGATGCCTAGTTTGGATTTCTATCCCAACGAGCTACAATGTCAGACATCATTAGGGAGTACTATTACTTAAACATTTTCGATTACAGAGTATTAATGCTTTAAAAAATCAGAAGAAATTTCCGACTGTAAACTCTACCTTTTACCCACCGTCTTTGCCAAACGCTCCCAAACTTTACTGCCCCAAACTAAAACATTCTGTACGGACCTATTATTTTAAGACGAAAATACCTCCATGGCTTTCCAGTGCATGAATCCATGTTCGGTTGATAATAAACTCAACAGGAAGGCAGGCAGGTCTCCATAGCATGTGGGTGGGGTGGTTCATGTATTAATCATGTCTTTCTATATAATGACCGTTAGGATGGATGGCTTATGTTTCAGAAAAGTAAACCTAATTAGTCTACATTATTTATGATTTTTCTTCATTTTAACCATGAATACTTGACCATTAACTATTTTTATTTTTTATGTTACTTTGAAGATTACTAATCAGATGTATAAACCATCATGATTTTTAAGAAACAAATGTCATTCGAACAGAATTACGTGTAATATGCAGCTAAATGCATTCTATCCAAATATAAAATGATGCTAATAAAAAATAGACATGTGCACATGTTAAATTTGAAACTTACGTGTATAAGTAAAAGATTCATTTGCTCTTTCTTTTTTTTCTTTTGCCCTTTCCACTCACACAATGTCGTGGCTAGACTTGGTGCATCCATGCCCTAGTGCACACAATCTGCATCCAAGCTGTTAACTTCTGTGCTCCAGTACGTGAATGGACACAATCAATATGTTTTATCTACCAAGTGTGCAGTAGAGAGAGGAGGCAAAAGCTATTTGGGGTCATTGTCATGTCCATGAGAATTCTACCCCATATCCATTTGTTTAGCAAGTTCGTAGCAGGACAAGAGTAAGGCAAATCCAAAACTCGAGTAGGTCATACCATACAAAATAATGGAGATTGAACGCTTGCTATCGGACGCTTGGTGGGATGACTGGTGGGGGTGATAGGAAAAAAACAAAAAAACCAAGTGATATGTGAGAGGGAGGATTTATCCTTTCAATGAGTTTTTTTTTAACCTTTATATTGAAAGAACTTTCAATTAAGCATATGATAGCTTGTATAGTAAAATGATATGATAACATTGAAAAAAGAAGAAGAAGAGAAATGGTCACAAGCTGAAAGTATTCTCTTAATATTGAATAAATGTCTACAATCAACATAAAAATAAATAAAAACAAAAAGGGAAAGAGATAACTAATGACACTATGCTTGTTACTCACTAAGATACCGGCTTCATAAGCAAGATGGTCATCAGGGCATGACTATTTGCTCATCTTAGTTGAGGTTCATAGGGAAGACGATCGTTAACAATGATAATCTATTTGTCACTTGACTAGACTTTGTAGGTTAGATGATCCTGGTTTATGAGATGGTTGTTTATTCATCGCTTAGTGTGAATTGGGCCTTGTAAGCAAGATGTCTAATGTCAGGTGTATCTTTGACTGTTTGTTTGTCACACAATTGGGCTTTGTAAGCAATATGGTTGTGGTCAGATGACAATGCCTTCGTCGCCTAGAACAATAGTTTGTAGGTGAGATGACTGGTGGGGGTGATAGTTTGTTCATCATTTGGAACCAAACTTCATATGCAAGGTAGTCACAGACAAAATAACTATGTATTCGTCACTTGGGACCTCACTTCGTAGGCGATGTCTATTGCCGTGATTTGATAGTTTGTTCATTACTCAACTAGGCTTTGTAAACGAAATGACCGTGGTTGAATGATTATTTGGTTGTTACATAGTTAAACTTCATAGCCAAGACAACAGATGTAATATCTAAGCACGTGTACAAGAAACTCTTCTTGGTCTTCTGTTTGAAGCTTGGGGATCCAATGCACGTGATTATATATGGACATAAAATGGAGAGATAAGCAATGTAATCGGTACATGCTTTTTCCACTGCATTGCACTGGCTAGCAATGGAGGAGCTAGATCGAAACTAAATTAAACTAAGACAGGCATCCACAAATTAAGGACAGGAGACAAACATTACATTGTATAGGAAATTTGTGTTGGATTGTGCCTGAAGTCCTTCGTTTAATGCTCTATTTATAGGTACGTAAGATGGTTGCTAGAGAATTGCATTTCAAATCATTTTTTTTATGATATTACAATTAATTTGCTAATCAACAAATAATACCGATTATGCTTCTATTTTAAAGGAAACTTCTCACAATTTTCATATTTTTCAGCCAGTCGTTAATTAGCTAAGCATAGCTAATCACTTTCTGCCAGGTGTTTTAGATCATATCATCGCCAACTGTTCATTTTACTGTGTGCACTCTCTCAAGCTATTGCGTAAACTATAACCTTTCACATTTTACCACACTTTTACACACACTTTTACACAACACATGCGTGCTCTCGGTCCTCTTGACTGTTTGACACATGTCCCTAGGAAATGTCTATCTTAGTTTCCCATGATTTTCTTCTACCAGTTATATTATTGATTGCAAGAATCGAATCTCACCTAATTTTCCATATGAGGGAAGTGTCACTTATCAATTTTCTAGCCGTGGTATATGATGATGTCAGCTTAAGTGTAAAACAGTAGCATAGCCACCTGAGTTTTGGATTTACCTAAATCTTTATTATTATTATTATTATAACATCTATCCTATGATGAGCATGAGAAACAGACGGATGAATTAGATGTATAACAGATACTGTAGTGGGACACCATTTCCATGTAGAAGAACTTCCTTTGGGTGGGAGCACATAGAGATGCCTCAGTATGGTCTAGCCATGGAATATGATAATGTCAACTTAAGCGTTAAAAAAGTAAGTTATCACATTTGCATTTTGGGAAAGATATGTAAATAACCTAAGTAAATAATTATTATCCATGTAAATACGGTGAAGCTGAAAAATCAAACAGGCCCTTAGTATCTCTAGGTCCTTGCAATTGTGCAATTTTCACATCCATGATGCATAAGGGCAGCAATGGGCTGAGTGGCCTGCCTGGGTCGACAAGCCCATCTGTTCTTGTGTTGGGCTTAGACTTTCTTACTTGGCCCATGGGCTAGGATTTAGCTTCACCCGCATGGGTATTTTATCCGATTTTAGGCTGGGCCGATGGGATTGAGTCGGCTCTGGGCCCATTGATTATTTTATGGGCCAACATTGGGCCTGTTGTGCTAGGTTCGAGCGGGCTCGGGCCTGGGTCTTGAGTGTCAGGCGGGCGTGGACTGGTCCATTGCAACAATGGCTGCGAATAGCCTTTGTCTGATTCTCTCTCCTCGCGTGAATCGCTTTTTCATCATTTTCTCAGTCTCAGAGAGAGAAGATGCCGTTGTCGGATGGAGGAGAAGCACCGATTCCCGGATGCGAGCGTCTGCACCAAGCGCTTTGCGACTGCCACCGTCGATTCCGAAACCGGCACGAGCGTGACGTAGCGTGCCGGCACCTGAACCGGGCCCTGGCCGTCTGCCTCCTGTCGGGTCCATGCCCCTCCGAATCCGAATTCGTCCGTTCCCTCTGCTCCAGCGCCGGCACGGCCCAAAAGAGGGCCCAGTGCCAGCCGGCCCAGTTTGCCCTGTCCATCTGCCTCTGCCCATCAGAACCTTCTCCAAAAACCCTAACCCCATCCTCATCTTTCTTCCAGCTCATTAGCCCTAACCCCATCCCGGTAAGTTGTTTTCTTTAAATTATTATTATTATTATTTGGCATTTTTTTTTTTTTTTGAATTTTGAACGGTGGATAAATGATCAGTCTTCTTTCCGTAGCGGAACTGTACAATTCCTGAGAATGGTGATTGTGGAAGCTGGATCTTGGGGATGATCGGAAATCAGTCCACTCCGATCATCAGGCGGGCTGTACTATGGAAATCAATGGACAGCTGATGGTATGGCCCCACATAGAGGTGTGGCCTGCATTATGAGTGGATTGATCTGAATTTCCACTCCTGGCGATCTTTGTGGTGGGATTGGGGGCCCCTTTTGCTTGTTTTCAATGTCCATACATGTGACATGGATAGACTGGGTTGCAATGGGTTGTAGGTGATGGTGAAACATTAGTCCACTTATCTAAAAAGAAAAGAAAAGAAAAGAAGTTGCTCAGTTTATAAACTGTATGGTAGTTTCGGGGGATGTATTTTAAATAATTAGGGGTTGTATGGATGCCACTAAAATGTGTTTTAATGTTGTTTTCTCACGACCTGAGTCACCTGATGGAAACATACCAACGGCCAGAATTAAATATGATAATGTAGCCCAATCAAGTATACAACGAGCCTCAACTTTCACCTGTGTGTGTGTGTGTGACGACAAGTCTGATGAACGGTTTTAATTTTCGAAAACAACTCATATTTTAACATGTTTGTGACAGGTGATCAAGCAATGCCTTGCTAACACCATTTAAAAAAATGAGGATGGAGCAACTTTCTTGACCTGTGGAAGCGGGGGCTGCTTCCCATGATAATAAGGGAGAGAACAAGGGATTCTTTTCTACAGCCAGCATGCATAATACTCCGCGTGGTTGTAGAATGATAGCTTTTATATATATATATATATATATATATATATATATATATATATATATATATATATATATATATAAACAGTTTCTTCCCTTGATTTGAATTTCTCTTTGCTATGGCCCACCAGAATCTTAGATCAGGTGAAAATTCACCCCCTAAGGATTCATGGGATTCCACATCTTATGAACCGTTCAGATTCGACACCTATGACACGTGTGCAAAGGTGCGCACGTGCGTAAGTGCGTAGGTGAGCATGTCTCTCTCTCTCTCTCTCTCTCTCTCTCTCTCTCTCTCTCTCTCTCTCTCTCTCTCTCTCTCTCTCTCTCTATATATATATATATATATATATATATATATATATATATAAACATTGATATATTTTCTACAAAGATGACATGCATGATACTCCGCATGATTGTAAGATGATAGCTTTTTATATATAAAAGAAACATTGATATTTAGAAAGATCAATGAAAAGAGAAGCAAAACAAGCATGAGAGATGAGAGCACGAAGCCAGGTGCGAGGCGAGAAGCGATTTGGGGAGGCAAGGAGGGAGACGCGAAAGCCCCATTTGAGGTGAGAGCATATCAAATTGACTGTGAGGTTTTGATGGGGAAGATGACAGAGGAGCCCAAGTCTTGACCCTCACATGTTTCTCCTCTTGAAAGATCGGGGGGGGGGGGCATGCATGACAGCTATGGACAGAATGATCGGCTTCGAATCTCAATCTGTTCATCTAGGGTAGGTCGTCAAGCGGAGGTTAGGGGAAGGAGAGGGAGTGAGCTGGATTTGGATGCGAGGGGTGAAGGTAGTGGATCAAGGGGTTTTGAGGTGGTATGGGATTGAGGGTGAGGGGTAGATTGGTGAGGGTAAGGGGAATATTAATGGTGAGAGGTAGAAGGTTTGGGAGGGGGGGAGGTCGGATAGGAACTGAGGAAAGGGGGAGGGAGTGAACTATGTTTTTTAGTATCGATGATATCGACCAATGTATCGCACATGTGTGATATGAAACACACAAGTAACAATACGAAACACATAGGGTAGTGTCTAAAAATTTTCGTATTGCAGGATAGATTGCAATATATTGCATAGTATTGTTGATATCACGAAATATCACGATCAATCCTTTACAAAAAATACATCATATCAACGATATTTGTTGATATCGCATGAACGCATGAGGAGTTCGGGTCTGAGGGCAAAAAAATTGGGAAAAAACCCTATCCAAACCACTTTTTCATGATTTCTCTTCACTTTTAAATAATTCTATTGTCAATTTCGACCCATTCTTGTGAGTCCCTTCAAAGAAAAACACCAATGTTGACTTGGAATCAGAATCTAAGCCGATTTGGGGCCATTTTCAATCCCATGAGCAATTCATGATTCTTCATATTTTTCTGAAAGATAATGATACTTTTGTTAAAAAGACATAAAACAGAACAACAAGATGGGGTGCCGATTACATCCCAATAAAATCAAAATTACATCTCAATAAAATCAAAATTACATCCCTTCAGCTTGTAAGAGGCCGAGGCCCATTCTATTTTAATTAACCTAGCCCTTCGGGACATTCTCTCCATCGATTTGCATTCATTCTTGAAGTATCTAGCATTCCTTTCTTCCCATACAGCCCACCACACAGCTAGGGGAGCTATTCTCCATAAAGACCTTTACACTCCTTGCCTAGATTCACCCCATGCTAAGCACCCAACAAATATTGAATCGCAAAGGGGAAGGACCGCACTACTTTAAATCTTCCTAGAATTTCTATACAAATTAGCCCCACAAATGGGTAATGCACAAACAGGTGGTCCACCATCTCATCATCTTGCTTTTAAAGAGAGCATATATTTGGGATTATCATGGATCTTTTCTGAAGGTTATCTATTGTCAGAACTTGTTTCCACCCGACTAACTATCCTAAGGTAACGATCATAGGGGGAACTTCATAACCTTTTTATATTTTGTATGAAAAATCATGGATTTTGAGCTTTGATTTCGATATATGGGGGGAGATAGGCCGAGTTCTGAAAAATTGGAAAAAATGAAAAAAATTTCAATTTCACTCAAATCAGTTGCAATCTTTGTGTCTAAATACAAAATCAAACATGTACGTAACTTGATCTAGTGAATCTTGGTAATTTGGAATTTTTTTTGGAAAAAAATATTTTTAATTAAAAATGTTATATATATATATATATATATATATATATATATATATATATATATATATATATATATATATATATATATATATTGAAATTCCACTTCGATCAACAGTCAATTAGCTCCCATTTCAGATTATTCAGGAGTGTTTGATGAAATCAATCACATAGTCTAATTTTGGGATTTGGGGGAAGATGGGCCATTTTGCAAACAATTGGGAAAATTCAAAATTTCTCTAATTTTTTTCTAAATTGGTTATAAATTATATGAATTGACTTTGAATATACTTACATTAGTTCAGTCAGACATCCCATAATTAGGACAAAGGAAACCAATTATATGCACTTGTTTTTTGTGATGTTTTGATTTCTACATTTGTATTGATGTCTTGTTTAACAATTGCTGAAGTTTCATTGAAAAATTTGACCAATTTTCCAATATTTTCCTATGTTTCCCAACAATAGCAATACATTACGCGATACAACTGATATAATCCCATGTGATAACCGACATGTATCCGTATCTCGAGGATGCTATACATTATGCAATAACGATATAGAAAACATTAGGAGTGAGGATCAAGTTTACAAGGGGAGGGAGAAGGTCAATGAAGGGTATTGGAAGCAGTTAGATGAGGAGAAGCGTGACTGTGATTCTTGCAAAGGGTGGATTCCAGTAAGGAAGATGAAAATATTCATGATACTCCAGGAGATGCTAAAATACACATATTTGCATATTTAAGAATCAAATAATAGTGAAAAAGACACATATTTGCATATGTTGTTGACTTAAGGAAACATTGGGGAAACACGAGGAAAATGGTGGATCCATCCATTTGTCCAACCATCCTTCCATCCATGCATGCACATACATACATACAAACAAACATACATGCACGATCCATCCATCCATCCATGCAATGCATGCACACATACACACACATCCATCCAACCAGCCAACCATCCAACCATCCATCCATCGATCAATCCATGCATGCATACATATACACACATACAAACATGCACTTCATTATACAACCATGCACCCATAAAAAAAATTGAAATGGATTTTTTTAAATAAATATATTTTTGACGATATTGATATATTGGTGATATTGTCGAAATATCGTTGATACATTGGCGATATTGACACATCGGCGTTGTAAGCGACTCTGGAAATTTACAAAGTCAAAAATTTTGGCAATACATTGACGAAACACACACACACACACACACACACACACACACACACACATATCTGCGATACAAGCGACACCTAGAATTTACATGGTCGAAAATTATGGTGATACATCGGTGATACTTAGCAATATATCATTGATACATGGAATTTCTAATACTACTAGTGTCATTATCGCCGAGTTGGAGTATGGATAATGTTAGGGATATATTATTGATAATTCGGGGATACACCAAACAATGCATGTTATTTAGGATGAGTTTTGGGTGGAAATGGCGAGAGTAGATGTAAGAATGTGTTCAGTTGGCGTCCTTCTCCATTCTAGTCAATGGATCTCCTAAATGTTTTTTCAAGGCTTCTCGAGGTCTTAGGCATGATGATCCTCTGGCACCATTATTATTATTATTATTATTTGTTGTAATCGACTCTCTTAGCAAGATACTAGATAAAGGGCAAGAGGTGGGCCTAATTTAGGGTTTCAAGGTGACAAATGTAGGTGCTTAGATTTGTTACCTCCAATTTGCAGATAACACTGTTCATTTTGTGATGCAGTGGTAGGAGCGGTGGATAATCTGCGAAAGATCGTATGGTGCTTTGAAGTGGTCTCAAGTCTAAAGATGAATTCTTTTAAATGCGAGTTGCTAGGTATCCACATGACTAGGCAGGACATGTTGACCTTAGCTAAAGTGTTTGGATCTCTTAAAGCGATTTTGTCTTTCTTCGGGGACTAAAGATTTGTTGATTCAGCATGTTGAAAAGTTGGGCTAGTTCTCAATCCAATCTTTCTTCAAGCTTGTAATAGTGATGAAGAAGGAACGGGGGAAGGAGATGTAACAACCCATTTTTTATTTTTTTATTTACCACCACTTATAAGGAACCTAGTCATGAAGTTTCTACATTTAACCAGATTCTCTACTTTAGTCTCAATGCTTTGTCTAAAGTAAAAATAATAATACTAATAAAATTTACTACCCATTTATTAAACTCTATGCTGTAATGTAGAAAATATTATTCTAACTAGGGAAATGTTGGAACGCTCATATTTCTATTTTATAACAATATTATTTGGAGAATCTAATTTTAATTATGTGTATTATGGGGGTTAGTGTTTCTAATTAAATTTTAGTTTTAACACCTGGGTTGTATAAGTCTCTTTTCCAAGGCCTGGTTTATCTAAACTTTGGCTCTGATACCAACTTGTAACACCCTGAATTTCATAGCATGAGTTTGACACTCATGTACAAAAATCAGGATGTTAACTATGAAGAAAGAATTTCATCCAAGAGTATTGGAAAACATTTAAGAGTGGCATCACATCCAAAATATGAAAACCATGTATAAGGAAAATATGGAGTCTACATCTAAACACAATCAAGTAAAGGCCCATAAAGCTTATACAATGCAAATGAAAAACTAATAGAGAAATTATATCGGTTATATCAGGGTCTCCACCAAAGTAAAAGGTCCATCGTGTCTGATCTTGGCTTGTGCTTCATCAAGCTTCTCTTGGGACCAATATGGCCATTTCTCTCTAACATCAGCTGTCGGTTCCTCATTCATGGGTGCCGCTTCTTCATCTACGACACCTACGGTTGGTGCAATTGCATAATAGTATACATGAGTGGCCATCTCAATGAGAAACACCCCCCAAGATTACAATCGAAAATAGTAATTAGGATATTTCAAAGTAAACATTCAAGCAAAGCAACATTTTATAAGATGATCTTTTAAAATGAATGGATGCATGAAATGCGTCTCAGCCTGGGGATGCACATCCAGCTGACCATCGGATGAGCCTTTCAAACAGTTGGCTCATCCATGCAAAGAATGGGTCTTTCGAACAGTTGACCCATTCAAATGATATTAGGGTCGTTTGAACAGTACACTGGTCTTTCCAAACAGTTGACCAGGCACCTGATAATGCCCATATGCAATGTATGCATGATTACCTGTCCTTTATTAATCCGATTCACAATCAGCCATTTATGTACATCCTTACAACTAGTGGCCACATTAATACTATAATTCCCAAGTAATCAATCTATTCAAATAATTTCCATTAACCTCTAACATTAGTCCATATTCCCTTAAGGACACTAAGTCCACTCTTAGACACCATCTTCAAATCTAATTCAAATGTTCCCAAGATGGTAGATGTAATAATTCCAATTGATTCATAATGAGGCCACCAATTTAAGGAACATTCTTCATACATGTAATTCCATGATTCCAATACAATTCCAATATAATCACGCCATAATACATGCATGTTATGCCACATATTGGCAAACTCTTTCTATTTACAACTCATACAATGAACTAAGCAAATGCCACATGATACTAAATTATCTCCAATTACAATTCTAATCTATATGTCTTACACATTGATTTCATTCCAAAAATCTCCCACATTATAATTGTAACAAAAACTACTTATAAGCATGAATACATTAGTTGTAGGAAATCATTCTACACCATAAGAATTAGACAAGAGAGTTCATGATACAAGGATAAGAGTACATGTGTGTTCTACACAAACAGTTTATATTATCATGTTCAAATACTAGACAAGAGAATATTATGTAATGATATTACTACAATGAATATTCTAATAAGATTATCGTATTTGAAATAAGCCTAAGCTACTATTGTGAAAGAAGCTTAAAGGGTAGATCTCACCTCAAGCTTGGATCACTCTTACTAAGAGTAAGAAAAGAAGAAGAAATTGATAAGGACCCAAACTCGTACAACCAAGTAGACATACTAATTAACAATTTATTAAGTAAAATCAATATTCTAGCTGGAATCTAAAGGGATAATAATAGCTCACCACAAATCTGAGTTGTTTTGGATCAAAATCAACTCAAGATCTACAAAGTGTCAAGATCTAGTCGAGGCTTAGTCCAACTTGGTGTCGTCACCAAAGCAAGATCCAAGAACTCAGTTCACTAGGTGAAGTTTTCTTGAGATTTGGTTTTAGGAAGATATGCATTAATTAGTTTCAACACTACTATAATACAAATCACTGAGTCACCGAGTCAGTGACTCGGTGGAGTGCGTGGAACATCACTAGGTAACTCAGATCTCAACTGAGTTAGCTAATACATTAAAAATGAATCAGTGAGTTGAACTAAGATTCCTAAACCAAGCCAACTGCAACTGCAATCCAGTAGATCTAAACATGATAACTCAGTCATCAACTGGGTGTAACTCAGTTTAGGATAAATTGAGTCAAACCGCTAAATCAGCCCTTATTTCACATGAGTTGAACCCGGTTTATGACTGAATTAGCACTAATTACCAAGGCAAACAATGGATTTAGCACGAGTTGAAACTCGGCAACAAGCCCATCGGAACGACCTAACTCGGTTGATTTTTGAGTTGAGGAAGAATGCTAAGATGTACCTACCTCGAATGGAGAATCTCATAGATCAGCTTGCTTTCCACGATCATTTGCACTAACGACACTTGACCGAGTCATGCGACACACCAACACTCCAGATTAAGTGCAATACCACCGAGTTAGTGTGACTCATCAACACCACTTGCCTCCACAAGAATTTCCAGCTCTCATTCCCCTTCCTTTGCTCCTCTTTCTTTAGACAACATCTTGACCATGAATAGACTCAGATTGATAATGAGAGTCGCCCAGGCTGAGTCAACTCGGTATAGTTCGACTCAGATTCACTAACTCACCCCACTCTCACTCCCTCTCTTTCTGATTTTTCTTTGAATTGAAAAGGACTAGAGAAGAATAGAAATGGGGTATTTATAACCGTCAGTCTGCCTCTAGATAGTTCTGTAACTAATCCTATAATTAGTTGAGTTTTAAACTAAAACTCACTTAGACTCGGTTAACAAATAACCCATTAGCATGGTCAGACATATTGTAGAAACATAATCAGAGTTCAAGGGAGTTTATCAAATGGCAAGACCCTTCAAATAGATGCACTTGATCAACAAATGGACCCCACATACGGATGGTGGGTTTTTCAACCCAACAGAGAAGATGACTCTGACGTTAATGGCAAACTTGTGGTTGACGGATCATCACACGATCTGACTCGATTGGACGACTTAGATGGATGCTGGTCTGCATGTGGGACCCACATTTTGGATGGAAACCCTCAACACATTGATGGCTTAGAGTTTCTTTTCTTAAAGCGGCTAATGAAACTCAATGGCAACAGACAAACCCTAATCCCTTCAAAGCGAAGTTTCTAGACTTGTTATAAATTTGAAATGCATGCTTGAGATTGCTCGGATGACAGACCTATGAGTTAGATCTTTTCTAGGGCATCTATATTGCTAAAACTAGAAATATTCTTTTCACCTTTTATTTGTTATGATTCCTTAACTGCAAGGATTTTCTACGGTTCAGATGAACTGGGAATGAAGGGCTAGGAATAGATATTCACCTCACAAACGGATTGCTAACGTGGCAAAATAGAATTTCATTTCGTTCTTAGAATGCAGCACATACGTCTTTCTAAAGCCATTGATCGTGCACTCACACACGTGTTCTAACGTGTTAAAGTGGCCAGGGTTCGGTTGAAGGCACCATCTGAACAAGATCAATGGTTCAGATCTACCAACATCATAATGATGGGTGAGCCACCATTATTCAGCGGACGTCCATCCATTTGAATTTTCGTTTGAGCGGGAGAATGAAAGTGAGAGAAATTCTCTCCTTTTTTGTAAAAACACGGGTCAACATCCCCTTTGACTAGGTGTTGAATCCGGTGTACTTCATTTGCATGCACACCTATGTACATACATACCAGAAACTGGGCCCCACAAAGACAGTAAGGGAAATCCATCCCGTTCATACTTTTCTAGATGCCCAATACGACATCTAACAATAGTTGAGAGAGGTCCAAAGATTAGGTGGGTGGGCCACGTGGTGTCAAAAAAATAATAATCAAAATAATAATAATAATAATAATAATAATAATAATAATAATAATAATAATAATAAAATTATATAATAAAAAAAAGGGTTGTTACAGGAGATCACATTGGTTGTGGACTTGGGGGTAGATGATAGATTTGATTACCAATTGGTGACACTATGAACGAGTAGGAAAGGTACCTAGACTTTCTCGTTTAATAGCGATGAAGAGTATGGAAAAGTGTTATTTAGTTTCCTAGAAGAAAAGGAGGGGTTTGTTGACATGTGGTGCTTATTGCAAAGCACCATCCTTAGATAATTTGGTACGAGTCTGCTCATCGCTAGAACAAGCGAAAAGTCAAGTTCACTTGGTGTCAACCACTTGACACATGGCATTAGGGGTGTACATCGAGCCGAATCGAGTCGAGCTGGCCTTAACTCGACTCGGCTCGGCCACTAGCTGACCTCAGCTCGAACTCGGCTCAGCTCGGTCCTTGAGCTTGATTGGCCCGCTCGACTCGGTTCGGTCAGCAACTCAGGCTACTTTGGGCCAGTTCGAGCCAAGATCGGGTAGAGTTTGCCTGTGCGGCATTTCCACAAACACCTGGACTACACCTTCAAAATCCCACTGTCTGTAAAACAGCAACAATGGTTTTTCAGGTATTTTATCAAATACCTTCCAAGCAACATAAAAATAAAAATAAAAAGGGTTTTTGTTTCATATACATATCTTCCTTGCCACCAACCACACTTCGTTGAGTCATTTCATCAAACACTTGGTGAGCAACATCTATATCAAAGTAACCAAGTCACCAAACTAGTTCGATTTGAGTTCGATTTGAGCTAGATTCGATCCGAGTCAAGTTGAGCTGGGGCCAGCTCGAACTCATTTTCGAGCTCAAAAAATCAGATTGACTCGGCTCGAATTCAGCTTCGAACCGAGTCAAATCGAGCCTTTTCGAGTCGAGTCGAGTCGAGCGAGCTAACCGAGTTAGCTTGGTTTGGGTACACCCCTACGTGGCATCGATGAAATTTGGAGCATTGTCAAATTTGGTGCCAAATTTCTTCAATGCTACAATCATTAGTGTGGGCGCTGGATTGTCATCACTCAGTGCCTGACATGTGGGGTCAACACACTACTTCAGCAAATCTCAACCACTCAGTGCACATTATGTATACATAACGTGTCAGTTATTTTGAGCACCAATTAATTTGTGATGTCCACTCCATGTATTGTCAAACCACGGACCCCTTCACTTACATATGACTATTATAAAAGGGGACCAAGGGGTTCACATCCAAGACTGATTGATCATGTGACAACTTTGGCATCTTGTGACACTTGGTAGACTACTCACTCTCATTGCTCATATGTACCAAGTACACACGCGATGGGTGCACAACCTATCTAAGCCTGCCGCCATCAAGGTATTCAATAATCATAATGGTAGATTCAATAATCGTAATGGTAGCCATAACGACCACCGCCATTATAGTTATGACAGTGTTTTAAATAGTGTGTAGCATATAGTGTAAGCTACATGATAATTAATATTTTTTTTATTAAAATAATAGAAAAATATGATAAATTTTACAAAATACATAATTCCTATGAGTTCTTGATTGTGAATCTGGATCATCAACCATATATTTCCATGTAAAATCTCTCTCTTTGCCTTCAAACATCTCTAAGTGTGACATCTTTTATTATTATTATTGAAACATCACAAATTCACAATATAGACCACAATTCGGATGGTCTGGATTGATCTAAGTTCTCTATCCACGATATGGACCACAATTTGGATGGTCCGGATTGATCTAATGTAGTGCCATGTGCGATGGGGAATGAGTCACCACCATTTTAAATATAGGTGTTGAACTAGCATTAGAAGAAAAACTTTTTTTTAAAGGAGATTTCAAGTAGCATACGCTACCTGCGCTACGCTACGCTATATGAAGTGTATGCTACATGCTTTGTAATTTACACTACATGCCTCAAAGCTTACGCTATCAGGGAGTTATGATATGCTGTGTAGCATTTTAGCTACGCTATGAGCGCCACTGAAAACATTGAATTATGATTTACGCCATTTTCTTGAAAAAAAAATGATTCCTACTGTTACCACTATGTAATGGTCATTACCACTTGATCCACCTGTTGAGCCACAGGTGAGGAGGTCATCCAAGGACAGATAACCGTCCAAGAGGTACTCGTCGCATGAGTACATTATGCTCACTGATGGGGGAGAGCCAGAAGATTATTCTGAGGCATTAGCCGACGAGCATAAAGGAGAGTGGTTGAGAGTTATGTAAGAGGAGATGAGATCCTTACATAAGAACCACACTTGTGATATGGTGAAGTGGATACTGCTGTATCTAAGAGGCTCATCCAGGTTGAGCTTATGCTATGGTGATGGAAAACCTGTGTTAGAGGGCTACACAGATGCAAATATGGCAGGTGACATAGACTCCAAGAAGTCTATATCGGGGTTCATGTTCACATTTGTAGGGGGAGCAGTTTCTTGGCAGAGAAAACTACAGAAGATCGTAGCATTATCGACGACAGAGGTCGAGTACATTTCAGTCATAGAGGTATGTAAAGAGATGCTTTGGATGAAGAGGTTCCTACAGGAACTTAGCCTGAAGCAGGAGCAGCACGTGGTCTATTGCGATAGCCAAAGTGCTATACACTTGAACAAGAATCCAAGTCAGCATTCTAAGTCGAAGCACATAGAGATTCGGTATCACTGGATCAAAGATACTTTAGAATAGAAGGTGTTACAGCTTGAGAAGGTCCACACGGACGATAATGGGTCGGACATGAAGACTAAGGCTTTGCTCAAGGGCACGTTTGAGGTTTGTAGAAACCGGGTTGGCTTGAAGAAGGTGGATTCCTCCTGAGTCGAAAAGGGAGAGATTTGATGGAGATTTTTCTCTTCATTGCTGGAATCGATGAAATCGAACCAGTTTCGATATCATCGATAATTGCAGGATTTTTCACCGCTGGTCGCTAGACAGTTTTTGTCTTGTTTCGATATCATCGAGAGACCTTTCGATGATATCGAGGCTGTCATCGAGAGACCTTCGATGACATCGATAATTGTTGAATTTTTCACCCCTGGTCGCTGGACAGTTTTGGTCTTGTTTCGATATCATCGAAGGACCGTTGATGATATTAAAGCTGTCATTGAGAGACCTTCGATATCATCGAAGAGTTCTGCAGATGCAATTACGGAAATGCAGATTTTGCAAATTTTGTTTTCTATTTTGATTCTACTTCTTTCTATTCTTATAAAGGGGTGTATGCGGGATTAGGGAAATTTCAGGGCATTCAAGGGTATTCTAGGGTTTCCTAAAGCTTTGCAAAGGTTTGCTAAAGGGCTTAGGGTTATCAAAGGTGTAAGAGAGAGAGAGAGAGAGAGAGAGAGAGAGATGAAGCTTATGGAAGGGAGACTATGCTCGTAGAGGTGATCTATCGTATCTCAGCGCTTCCACGTCCTCGTAATTGGTGAGATCTCTCCGTCTTCTTTGTTTATCTTATTGTTTATCCACTCCTGCGTGAGTGAAGAAGGTTTGATCCAAGCGGTGTGTGCTTGTGATCGGTTGTAACATTATGATTTATAGTGGATTGTTGATCTGGACGAGGTCCCGTAGTTTTTACCTCTTTGAGGGTTTTCCACGTAAAATTCCCTGGTGTGGTGTGGTTTATGTTTTGATTTATTTCATTGTATTATTATTCCATAATTCTAGTTTGTTTCGGGAGGCTAGATCCTAAGGTTTTGTGCAAGGCCCCCAACATAAAGAAGGCTGGCTTTCAAGCTTCGGTTTAACGACAGCTCCTGCTTTAGCAATATTTGGCATCTCGATCTGGACCTTGTCATTTTTTTGGGCACTCTGGTCCAAACGGGTGAAACTGGCAATCTGAATGAGCTGTGTACTAATAAATAAAATGACTGGAATTTCTAAGTCAAACGCTTGTAGAACAATAGATTGTTGTTTGTATTGTTTTTATTCTCAAATCTCTAAACCTACACCTAATCCTAATCTCAACTCCCTAACCTAAACCTAAACCTAAACTTGAAAACCCAAACCTAAAACCCGATCCCAAACCCGAACCCGATTTCCTAAACCTTCTCAAATCCCTAAACCTAAACCTACACCTAATCCTAATCTAAGCTCCCTAACCTAAACCTAAACCTAAACTTGAAAACTCAAACCTAAACCCAATCCCGGACCCGAACTTGAATTCCTAAACCTAAACCTTAACCTATTTTCAAATCCCTAAACCTAAACCTACACCTAATCCTAATCTTAACTCCTTAACCTAAACCTAAACCTAACTTGAAACCCCAAACCTAAACCCGATCCCGAACCCGAACCCGATTTCCTAAACCTAAACCGTAACCTATTCTCAATTCCCTAAACCTTAACCTATAACCTAACTTAAACCTAAACCTATAACCTACAGTTATAACCTAAACCTAAACCTATAACCTAAACCTATGACCTAACCTAAACCTTAACCAATAACCTAAAACCTAAATGTATTCTCAAATATCTAAACCTAAACCTACACCTAATCCTAATCTCAATTCCCTAACCTAAACCTAAACTCCCTAAACTTGAAAACCCAAACCTAAAACCCGATCCCGAACCGAACCCTATTTCCTAAACCTAAACCTTAACCTATTCTCAATTCGCTAAACCTAAACCTACACCTAATTAATCCTAATCTCAACTCCCTAACCTAAACCTAAACCTAACTTGAAAACCCAAACCTAAACTCGATCCCAAACCCGAACCCGATTTCCTAAACCTAAACCTTAACCTATTCTCAATTCCCTAAACCTTAACCTATAACCTAACCTAAACCTATAACCTACACTTATAACCTAAACCTAAGCCTAAAACCTAAACCTATGATCTAAAACCTAAATGTATTCTCAAATACCTAAACCTAAACCTATACCTAATCCTATTCTCAACTCCCTAACCTAAACCTAAACCTAAACTTGAAAAACTAAACCTAAACCCGATCCTGAACCTGAACCCGATTCCCTAAACCTAAACCTTAACCTATTCTCAATTCCCTAAACCTAGCTTATAACCTAAACCTAAACCTTAACCTAAACCTATAACCTTAACCTAAACCAAAACCTATAACCTAAAACCTAAATGTATTCTCAAATACCTAAACCTAAACCTATACCTAATCTATTCTCAACTCCCTAACCTAAACCTAAACCTAAACTTGAAAAACTAAACCTAAACCCGATCTGAACACGAACCGATTCCCTAAACCTAAACCTTAACCTATTCTCAATTCCCTAAACCTAGCTTATAACCTAAACCTAAACCTTAACCTAAACCTATAACCTTAACCTAAACCAAAACCTATGACCTAAAACCTAAATGTATTCTCAAATCTCTAAGCCTAAACCTACACCTAATCCTAATCTCAACTCCCTAACGTAAACCTAAACCTAAACTTGAAAACCCAAACCTAAAACCTAATCCAGAACCCGAACCGATTTTCTAAACCTAAACCTTAACCTATTCTCAAATCCCTAAACTTAAACCGCACCTAATCTAATCTAAACTCCCTAACCTAAACCTAAACCTAAACTTGAAAACCCAAACTAAACCCAATCCCCGAACCCGAACCCAATTCTTAAACCTAAACCTTAACTTTTTTTTTCAAATCCTTAAACCTAAACCTACACCTAATCCTAATCTCAACTCCCTAACCTAAACCTAAACCTAAACTTGAAAACCCAAACCTAAACCCGATCCCAAACCGAACCCGATTTCTAAACCTAAACCTAAACCTAAACTTGAAAACTCAAACATAAACTCGATCCAGAACCCGAACCCGATTTCCTAAACCTAAACCTTAACATATTCTCAATTCCCTAAACCTATAGCTTATAAGACCTAAAACCTTAACCTTAACCTAAACCTATAACCTTAAGACCAAAACCTATGACTAAAACCTTAACCTATAACCTATAACCTAAACTTATAACCTATAACCTAACCTTAACCTAAACCTTAATCAATAACCTAAAACCTAAACCTAAACGTAAAACCTAATTGTATTCTCAAATCCCTAAAACCTAAACCTACACCTAATCCTAATCTCAACTCCCTAACCTAAACCTAAACCTAAACTTAAAAACCCAAACCTAAACCCGATCCCAAACCCGAACATGATTTCTTAAACCTAAACCTTAACATATTCTCAATTCCCTAAACCTATAGCTTATAAGACCTAAAACCTTAACCTATAACCTATAACCTAAACTTGTAACCTATAACCTAACCTTAACCTAAACTTAAAACCTAAACCTTAACCAATAACCTAAAACCTAAACTTAAACCTAAAACCTAAATGTATTCTCAAATCCCTAAACCTAAACTTATACCTAATCCTAATCTCAACTCCATAACCTAAACCTAAACCTAAACTTGAAAACCCAAACTTAAACCCGATCCCGAACCCGAACCCTATTTCTAACATAAACCTTAACCTATTCTCAATTCCCTAAACCTAAACCTAAACCTAAACCTTAACCTAAACTTAAAACCTAAACCTAAACCTATAACCTAACCTTAACCTAAACCTTAACCAATAACCTAAAACCTAAACCTAAACCTAAAACCTAAATGTATTCTCAAATCCCTAAACCTAAACCTACACCTAATCCTAATCTCAACTCCCTAACCTAAACCTAAACCTAAACTTGAAAACCCAAACCTAAACCCGATCCCGAACCCGAACCCTATTTCCTAAACCTAAACCTTAACCTATTCTCAATTCCCTAAACCTAAACCTTAACCTAAACCTAAACCTTAACCTAAACTTAAAACCTAAACCTATAACCTAAAACCTGAATGTATTCTCAAATCCCTAAACTTAGACCTACAATTAATCCTAATCTCAACTCCCTAACCTAAACTTAAACTTGAAAACCCAAACCTAAACCCGATACCGAACCCGAACCCGAACCCGATTGCTATAATAATGTAGCCCAATCACATGGCAACAAACAAGAATGTATCTCTTTTAACGCATGCCCCTTTTTACAAAGCTTTAATTTTTGTTGTTGTTTTTATTAATTGAAACACGTTTTTGCATTATTTGCTCGTATTAGTTTTATTTTAATAATCAGTTTTATTTTAAAAAAGTGCCCACTTTTTTTGATGAAGTTTCTACAATTCCTCATGATTCTGAATTATAATGTTTTGTTTGTTGAATATTTTTTTATTAGATGAAAGACAAAAAAAATCGTTGCTGATTTTTTTAATTTTTTTAACTTATGAAGTTAAACTTATTTACATGTATTATGCGTGGATGAATGTAATGTGGATAAGATTGTTTGTGTTTGGATGGATGTAGTTTATGTTTGGATGAATCTACGTAGTTTGGGTTTAGATGGATGTGAATGTGAATGTGATGAAATGTGGATAAGATTGTTTTTTTACTTGTAGAGTTAAACTTATTTATATGTATTATGCATGGATGAATGTAATGTGGATAAGATTGTTTGGATGGATGTAGTTTATGTTTGGATGGATTTACGTAATTTAGGTTTAGATGGATGTGAATGTGATGAAATATATTGTATAACAGGTGTATATCAGGAAGAATACTGTAACAGGTCAAATTTGAAAATGTCCTTTAAGGGTCATTAAGAGACGGCCCATAGCGGTTCTTTTAAAGGACGGTCTATAACCGTCCTTTGAAGGCTCATAAGAGATTGTCCATGACAATCCTTTTTAAGGACGGTCCATGACCGTCCGTTTAAAGGACGGTCCATGGCCGTCCTTTTTAGGCTCATAAGAGGGTCTATGATAGTCCATTTTAAGGACGATCAATGACCATCCTTTTTTAGGATGGTCCATAACCGTCTTTTTTTCATCAATAAGAATGACTGTTTTCAATCGTCCTTTTTAAGTACTAGGACATGTCAAAATTTGACGGCCTATGCGACAGTCCATGACCGTCCTTTTTGGTCATTTGAGACGGTTTTGGACTGTCCTTTTTTTGTTATTTTGGCGTAGTGAGAATTCAAATTTTATATATATCGCGAGGATCTTCTTAGATTCCCGGCTGGGATCTTGGGAAGATCCGTATCCCAGTTGAACTTGTAGATCTTCGGCCGAGATCTTGGATAGAGGTGATCGAGATCAGGTCGGAATTGACGGAAGGTAGATTGTGCCGTCCTTGAGTCATGCTAACCTGAAGATATACCAACCTGACTCTCTGGGCGAGTGACTAAGCTCTTTTAGGTGTTGGGTAGGTTAGTGTCCTGTCCTGGCGACGGGATGTCGAGCTTGACCTTACTTCTTACTCGGATTTGGAGAAGGTGGTCGAACCTATAATCGTGTTCGACCTGACAAAGTGTGCAAGGTTTTGATCTAACCCTTTATTATTAGTCTACCTATTTTCCCTACAACAGTTACCATTGTTTCCTTTGGTGTGGTCTACTCAAGCCTTCAATCTGACTCCCTTTTGTGCTCTTTCCCTAAAATAGTATTTCAAAATGGATGGATGGCTCGGATAAAATGTATATATCACGTCGGGCCCACGGCACCCCTGACAAGACCATCCATCCCTAGCTATGTCGTTGTGGGGGTAGTACCCAATCGGCTTACATATACAAACATTCATCCAGTGTGCCCGACTTTGGAAGGGTGGTACACAAATTATGATCCTAACTACCCAATCAGGACCATTGGCTTTGTTAATTTTAATTTTAAAATTTTCGGACCTTTGGTAACAGCAACCAATAAGTGGCCAGTCCATGAGTTTTGTTCAATCTAAACCATCCATTGTTGGACCCATGGGTTGAGTGGCTCTGATTGCTGACATTGGAATTGATCCCATGTTAAGTGGCCAGCAAGCTACAATTTAGGTACTCCCGGAGGTTACTTTTGGAGCATTTCACCACTCGAGTGCTATTAAAAGGGGCGCGGATTAGGTGAGGCAGGGGTAAGTAACTAAGCAGTAATGGCATGAGAGTGGGCCCCACCTTGATGTATGTGTTATATATCCACGCTGTTCATCCGTTTTCCCAACTCATTTATTGCATGGTTTAAAATTTAGGCAAATCCAAATCTCAGGTGGACCACACCACAGGAAAACAGTGGTGATTGAGTGTCCACCATTAAAAACTTCCTAAGGCTTACTATAATGTTTATTTTCCATTAGAATGGAGGGAAAACACATAGTAGCTTGATACAAAACTTTTCTGGCCCACAGTAGGGTTTTATGGTGGGAATTCAATCCCTACTGTGCTGAGCCTTGTGTGGGATTCAGAACCGTACGTCCATGTGCTAAGCCTTGTGTTGGAAGTATGATGCCTCAAATATTAGCCTCATCTGTCATTTAGTTGGGCCATACTTGTAAGGCACATCCTAACCGTTGGTACAAGTTTATCTAAGGTGTGGCCCACCCGATGCTATTGTGGGAGAAGCTGGTTAAATCCATTTTTAGGTGGAACCAAAGAACACCCTCATGAGAGAAGCATGACTTAGGCTTCAATCTCATTCAAGAACGGTGGAAGGTTGTTTTTGCATGGGTTTTGATGCGGTGCACCCCAACCACATGTAGCTATTATATATGTGAGCTTCCCAGCCCACATGCCACAGTGGGTACTTGAATCCATGAACTTAGTGTTGAAACTCTTTTGAGCTTCTCAGCCTTACAAGTTGCATTTACCTCAAATCCTAACCACCCAAATAGTGGGCGGTTCGGATTTGAGGTAAATGACACGTGTATGGTAAGAGGAGCTCAACTACATTCCACATAGGCTCCATGGTCTGGAGTCCTGTAGATGGAATGATGAGCTTTTCTCAGTAGAAATGATAAGGTGGGAGGGTCACTACGTGAAAAATGGAAAAAAATGACGGATTTAGAGACAGTTCTGGACCGTCTCTAAAATTGCTTGGTTTAAAGACGCTTTAGAGACGGCCGTAAACCGTCTTTAAATTTTTAGACGGCCCTTGACTGTCCTTAATATTGTCTTAAAAACTTTAACGTCTACAAACCATTTAAGATGGTCAAAAACCGTGGTTAACTGCTGATAAAAGACGGCCATTGACCGTCTAAAATAAGAGTCTCTGACCATCTTATATGCAACCTTTTAAGACGGTCAAAGACCGTCCGTATTAGAGACGGTCATTGGCCGTCTCTTACTGGTAATTTGAGACTGTCATGGACCGTCTCAATTTGAGACGGTCATTAACCGTCTTTTCCTATAATTTGAGACTGCAAAAAATTGTCTGTATTAGGGACGGTTCGTAGCTGTCTCCATTTGAGACTGTCAAGGACCGTCTCTATTAGAGACGGTCTTTGACCGTCTCATATGCGGTCATTTGAGACGGTTAAAGACCGTCCGTATTAGAGACGGTCATTAGCCATCTTTTATTGGTAATTTGAGACTGCCAAGAACCGTCTCAATTATAGACAGTCATCGGCCGTCTTTTACTGGTTTAGAAGTTCCGTATAGACAGTCATCGGCTGTCTTTTACTGGTTTATAAGTTCCGTACACGTTTCTAGCAGGTTCCATTTGAGACTGTCGAAGACCGTCTCTATTAGAGACGGTCCTTAGCCGTCTTATAGTGGTCATTTGAGACTGCAAAGACCATCTGCATTAGAGACGGTCGTAAACTGTCTCTAATGCTCAAGTCAAAAATTAAGAACAAAAAAATTTATGAATTTCGAAAAAAAAAAAAAAAAAAAAAGTTAAAAAGCTTAGAAAAATAACTAACAATGTTTAAGAAAAAAATTTAGATTTTGAAAAAAAAATGTAATTTTATAAAAATCTAGATTTTGAAATAAAAATTAAGAACTTTGAAAAATGTTAATAATTTTGAAAAGAGAAAATTTGATAAGAAAATGATATTTTGAAAATGGAAATTAAAAAATTAAACAAAATTGTGAAAAAATTGACAAATTGTAAAAAAAAAAATATTTTTTTAAAAAAAAAAAAACTAGATTTTGTATTTTGAAAAGAAAAATTAAAAATTTATATAACAAAAGTGATATTTAAAAAATGATATTTTGAAAAATAAAATTTTAAAAATTAAACAAAATTGTGAAAAAGTTGACAAATTGTAAAAAAAAATATATGTTTTAAAAAAGAAAACTAGATTTTGTATTTTGAAAAGAAAAATTAAAAAGTTATATAACAAAAGTGATATTTAAAAAATGATATTTTGAAAAAGAAAATTTAAAAAATTAAACAAAATTGTGAAAAAATTGACAAATTGTAAATAATATATATATATATTAAAAAAGAAAACTAGATTTTGTATTTTGACAAAAAAAATTAAAATGTTATAACAAAAGTGATATTTAAAAAATGATATTTTGAAAAAGAAAATTTTAAAAATTAAACAAATTTGTGAAAAAATTGACAAATTGTAAATAATATATATATTTAAAAAAAGAAAACTAGATTTTGTATTTTGACAAGAAAAATTAAAAAGTTATATAACAAAAGTGATATTTAAAAAATGATATTTTGAAAAAGAAAATTTAAAAAATTAAACAAAATTGTGAAGAAATTGACAAATTGTAAATACTATATATATTTTTAAAAAGAAAAGTAGATTTTGTATTTTGACAAGAAAAATTAAAAAGTTATATAACAAAAGTTAAATTTAAAAAATGATATTTTGAAAAAGAAAATTTAAAAAATTAAACAAATTTGTGAAAAAATTGACAAATTGTAAAAAATATATATTTTTTAAGAAAGAAAACTGAATTTTGTATTTTGATAAGAAAAATTGAAAAGTTAGATAACAAAAGTGAGATTTTGATGATGTGTTGTCGCCCCTATGTTTCTCCAACTCATTTTTGGGCCAAGTAATAATGTAAAAATGTTTTAATTTTTAAATATTTTTGTCGGTAAAAATGAGTGTATATAAATATATATATATATAATATAATTAAAAGGTAATATTTAAATGATTTGTAATATCACATGAAAAAGAATATTGAAAGGTTTAGAAATTTTAACCGTGTTTAAGAAAAATTTTGAGAATATAATAATGCTTTTGAAGAAAAAAATTGGCATTTTGAAATTTTTGAGAAAAAAAATTAAAATATGAGAATTTTTGAGATTTTTAAAATAAAAATTCAAAATTTGTATTTTAAATTTGATGAATTTTCCTGATGGATGGAGAAGACACAACCCAATAGTGGGCCTAGGGTTCGTGTCCCTTCACAAATTTCTACATGGGAAGATCCTAAGCTTTCAATAACCATCCATAAGTGATAATAAAGTAAAATAATTAAATGATTAAATTTCAAATCATATCAATAAAAAATTAAATCCCATTGTGGTTTCTTAGAATAAAGGAGAATTTACTATTATGAGACGCGTTTTGTACTTTAGCCTTTGGGCTTGGATCATTAAAAAATGATCCAAGCCGTTCACATGATAGGTCTCACCTTAGATTGAGTGACCCAAAAATGAAATTTTACCTCTCATTGAAATATTTCAACAAGTTGATCATTTGACTCTTTTATTTATTTATTTATTTATTTATTTACAGATTTTCTCCTTTAACTTTTGACTAATTAAATGGTTGAAATATTTCAATATAGAAGTATTTTTGAACATCCTGTCTAAGGTGAATCATGTTGTCTAAATGATTTGGGTTATCATAAAGGACCCTAGTCCTACAGCTAGAATACTAATGTATCTTATTGCAATCCGTCTTGATGTATTGTAGGAAAACTCTTATCTTTATACGAAACTCAAGTGAGCCATAGCATCTAAAACTATGTGAAGACATCCTTAAAATATATAAAAGCATTTAATCTGTAGGGCCCACATGAGTTTTGGATATGTATGAAACTTGGGCCGACTCCTCATCCAAGTGGGACACACATAATGAATGGGTTGGATCTATGAACCACATCTAGGTGGGCCCAATAAATGATTATGAATGTTTTAATGGGAGGGTAACCCTCTCAACTATATATAGTATGTGGTGTGGTCCACCTAAGTCATGGATTGACTTTATTTTTAAGCTCGTGGCCCACCATGGAATGGTGCATCTGACTGACGGGGCAGATCCAAATTAAGTTCAAGTGGACCCACCATAGAAAAGAGTAGGATAGTGACACCCACTATTGAAACCTTCTTAGGGCCCGCGCGCCGCGATGTTTATTTGAGATCCAACCTATTTATAAGTTAATACTAGTGCTAGGCATCGGTCCGAGTCGGATCGTATTGGATCCAACCCGATCAGATCCGAAATCTCAATGGCTTAACCCGAACCCGATCCAAATCGGGATCGAGTTTAGGTTGCCGGCCTCGAACCGACCTGAAGTATACATGTCCTGATCCGATCTGAGTCCGACTCGGTCAGGAAAACTGAGTCGGATCGGATGGGGCACTATTCAGATTGCTTCAAATTTTTTTACAAATTTTTTTTTTTTGAAAATTTGATAAAAAACAAAAAATAAAATAAATTTCCAGGACATCTTGGTAGATGTAATCCTTCTCTGCTCTGACATTTGCCATTAAAAATTATAAAGAGCCCATCATAAGGTTTTAGTAATGTTTATCTGCAATCCAACTTGTTGTTAATGTAAAGAAGATCTAGATGAAGGTAAACCACAAAGATCAAATTGATTGAAAACTTTTGTGGCATTCAAAAGATTTTTAATAGTTATTCATCATTGTTTTGATTAGTATGACCCACCTGAGATTATTGAGTTCTTATGATTTGAAATCACATCCTAAAATATGATGGAAAAATATATGGAGAGTGTCGATATACATAAAATATATCAAGGTGGGCCCTACATAGTTAGAGTAACACTCATGAAGAAGTTACCTAAATAGTGAAATGGTACTATAAAGTCACCTCATGGGAACTTCCCATGAGGTTAATCTGTGTGCGCCCCACATATAAAAGCATTTGGTGGGGCTCACATGAGTTTTGGATGTGTATGAAACTTGGTTTGACTCCTCATCCAAGTGGGACACACATAATGAATGGGTTGGATCTATGAACCACATCTAGGTGGGCCCAATAAATAATTATGAAATGTTTTAATGGGAGGGTAACCCTCTTAACTATAGTATGTGGTGTGGCCCACCCAAGTCATGGATTGACTTTATTTTTAAGCTTTAAAACGTACCTCCCCATAGGACCTTATTGGAGATTGACGATGCTTAAGCGGCTCCATGGGGCCCATTTCAATATATTTGTTTTATCTAAGCCGTCCATAAATTTCGAAATATTATTTCAGTGCATGAGCTCAAAAAGTAGAAAGATTAAAAGTCTAAGTGGACCACACCATAAGAAATAATGAAAATTAAATTTATAATATTAGTATGTGGTGTGGTCCACCTACAGCTTCGATTTGACTCATTTTTTGGATCAACCCTAAAAATGAGCCGTTAAAATTAATGGACGGAGTGGATAATTAACATACACAATGGTGGGCCCCACAAGTCCTAAAATAATGAAAATTCGGGATCAACCTATATGTTCATCCATTTTTTGAGATCATTTTAGAGAACTATCCAAAAAATGATTCATATCCAAAAATTAATTAAATGAAGCACACCATAAATAAGGGGAACAAATTGGCTACTCCCCCCACACCATCCAATGGCTTGTGGTTGGTGCTATGTGGGCCCCACCATGATGTATGTGTTTAATCCATGCCGTCCATCTATTTTTAAAGATCATCTTTTGACATGAGACAAAAAATGAGGCATATCCCAATATGAAATGGACCACATTATAGGAAAAAGTGTTGAATGAGCGTCAACCATTTAAAACATTTCGGGGGCCATAAAAGTTTTGGATCTAGATGTTTTTGTTTTTCCCCTTTATCTAGGCCTGTATGACCTAATCAACAGATTGGATGTCAAATAAAAAGTACAATGGGCCTTAAGATAGTTTCAATGGTGGGACAGTGACGCCCACCATTAAAAACTTCTAAAGGCAACAAAAGTTTTATATCAAGATGATATTTGTGTTCTCACATATTTCATGTATTTTTTAACTTTTCAACAGGTTGGATTTCAAATAAACATTATGATGGGCCTTAAGATAGTTTCAACGGTGGGAATCACTCTCCTCGCTGTTTTCTGTGGTGGGGTCTGCTACAAATTTTTATCTGCCTCATTCTTTGGCTCATGACTTAAAATGATATCTCAAAATGGATGGACAGTGTGGATATAATAAATACATCATAGTGGGGCCCACCAAACTTGGTGTCATCACAGTATGGCGTTTAGGAGGAAACAGATTGGCTACTCCCCTGACACCATACCTGTGGCTGGTGGTCGGTGCTCTATGAGTCCCACCATGATGTATGTGTTTCATCCATGCCGTCCATCTATTTTTACATATCATATTAGGGCTTGATATAAAAAATGAGAGGGATATAAATCTCAGGTGGACCACACCGCATGAAAACAATAGTGATTGGATATCCACCATTAAAACCTTCCTAAGGCCCACTGTACTTTTTAATTTGACATCCAATCTGTTGATTAGTCATACAGGCCCAGATGAAGGGAAAAAAATCAGATTGATCCAAAACTTTATATGCCCCCAAAAGGTTTTTAATGGTCGACGCTCATTCAACACTGTTTCCTATAATGTGGTCCAGTGGAGATTGGGATATACCTCAATTTTTGTCTCATACCATAAAATGATATGGAAAAATAGATGGACAGCAGGGATGAAACACATACATCATGATTGGGCCCACAGAGCACCGACCACCTACCCTTCGCTGGTGTCAGCGCGAGTAGCCAATCTGTTTCCTGAGAGAAGTCTCTCAGCGTCCTCTCTCTCTCTGTCTCTCTCACTGTTGCGCACCCTCTCTCTCGGTCCTCTCTCTCGCGCATCCTCTCTCTCTCTCTCTCTCTCGCATCTCTCTCTCTCTCTCTCTCGTCTCTCTCTCTCTCTCTCTCTCTCTCTCTCTCTCTCTCTCTCTCTCTCTCTCTCTCTCTCGGTCTCTCTCGGTCTCTCTCTCTCTCTCTCTCTCTCTCTCTCTCTCTCTCTCTCTCTCTCTCTCTCTCTCTCTCTCTCTCTCTCTCTCTCTCTCTCTCTCTCTCTCAGAGCTCGGGAACCCTATTTTCGGCGTGGAGTCATGATCGGGGCTCCAACTCAAACAGGAACTCGCTCTCTTCCTTTGAAGCTCGGTTGACCATGAGGTATCTCTCTCTCTCTCTCTCTCTCTCTCTCAATCTCAATACCGATTCAAACGATTTGGGGATTTGGGGATTTAGGGATTTAGGGATTTGCGGATTTAGGGATTTGGGGATTTAAGGGATTTGGGGATTTAGGGATTTGGGGATTTGGGGATTTAAGGGATTTGCGGATTTCACTGCAACAAAGCATCTGGATCTGCCATGCAGTTTTTTTTTTTTTTTTTTTCAAAGAGATTTCTGGAGCTCTTATTTCATGAAAATGATATGGATCTGATCATAGTTATGACATAACATATTGCTGGTTTGTGTAACCGTCTCCATGAAGATAATCCCCTTTTACTTGAGACATTCCATTATATATTTTTGGGCCAAGATCCAAGGCTGATTGCCAAAGCATCACAAAAGGGCTCCAAGGTTTGTCCTCTCTTTCTTTCCCACATCTTTCTGATGCATATGATAGATGAGTCATGAAGTAGATTACAGAGGAAATGAGTGATGCCCCATTGGTTTGATCTGGAAAATTTATTACAACTAACCTTTTTAAGTAATTGGATGATTCGTATGGTTTGACTTGGAAAATTTATTATAACTTGTAGATAGTTTTTCCTTAATCCAGGTTTTTGTGACCTTGTCAATAGGTTGGATGAAAAATAATCATTATGGAAACATGATCTTAGCCCCTAGGAAGTTTTTAACGGTGAGGCATTCAATCCCCACTGTTTCCTTATAGTATGATCTACCTGAGATTTAGATCTGCTTCATTGGTTGCCCCATGGCCTAACATGACGAGGTAAAATGGATGGACAGCATGGATGTAGAATACATACATTATGATGGGCCACACAATAAGGGCCGCACCTGATCCACTCTCCATTAAGACAGACTCCGATTGTAGGGTGCACAACACAACACCCAGTGTTGACATGGCAAAGTTCTATGAGCCTTATCATGATATATATGTGGTATATCCACACCATCCATTCATTTTTTCAGATCATTTTATGGCACGGGCCCAAAAAATGAGTAAGATCCAAAGCTCAAGTGGACCACCAATGTGTACATATTACACCTAGGTGGCCCACACTACCTAGCCACCAGAAAGGTCAAGTAGGCCAACCCAAGTTAAGGCAGATCCCAGTTCAAGTGAACTGTGCCTTGGGTAGCAACACCAACTGGGCCACCTTGAAGTATGTGTTGTTTATTCACATTGTCCATCCATTTCTACCTGCTCATTTTAGAGCATGGACTCAAACATGAGACCGATCCATGGCATAGGTGGACCCCACACTAGACAGTGGGGCCTACTCATGCTGTCCAGCGTGTGGTCCCCCTTTGGTGCATCCTTTAGGGCCGCCATGGCACCCCACCATGATGTATATGTTTTTTTCTGCACCATACATAAGGTACAATTTGCAGTCCAGTTAGGATTGAGCTCAAGGGGGCATTACCTTAACATGCTCTTGATGATGTGAGTTTGAACAATTCCAGGCAGGAAGGACTAGTTCACAAGGTACTCCAATGTTACTTGTGTAGAATGGAGGGCTGGTTTGCTGCAGATGCAGATACCATCTCACTGAAATGCTGGGATCAGGCATGTCGTTCCTATTTATCGAAATCTTTTTATCTGAGAACAAAAACCTCATTTTATTGGGGGAAAACCTCAATGCACATATTTTTTTTTATTTCTTGATCATTTTGGGAATTTCTAACACTAGGTGTGGAATGATCACGTGTGACTAGTTTGTATGGCAGTTTGTTCCAAATGAGTTGTATTGGAGATAAGGAAAATCTAATCCTGGATATGGACTATCCATCTGATCTGACATGCTCTTTATAGGACATATGACAAAAATATTACCGATCAGAATAGAAGTTGCACTGGGAATTCATTCATTTATTTATTTTTTTTACTTGGAAATTTCTGTTTTGTGAACTTTTCAATTTTGGTTTATTATTAGTTGTCCAAATCAAGAATTACCAAAAAGAATTGAAAGAATAGGTAAGCTTTTTCTTCATTGCGTGTATCAAAGATTTGGCCCATTTACTATACAGCCAGTAATTTCTACCCCATATACAAACATGTGTAATACAAGTATGAAATATCTATCTACTTGTCCTTTTTCCCTTTTATTCTTCACTATAGTCACCTTTGATGGCAATCCTTTTTCAACTCTAATTGTGACCTCTCCTTGGATATTTATTTGTAATCAGACAAACTTTTTCTTTTTCTTTTTCTTTTTTTCTGTGTTGACAAAAGAAGATAAGCATCCACTAGCTGGGACTGTTAGGAAAGGTAGTACAATTGAGGAGGATGAGATGTTAGAAAAGCAGCTAGTGAATGATGACAAAGAATGTGCAGAGCACATTATGCTAGTGAATTTGGGGCGCAACAATGTTGGAAGGTTTTTTTTTTTTTCTTTCCTTTTCTAGAGATATGTAAACAATTACATATTTTATTCATTTCAAGTTGGTATTGTGCTATTCATCATCATCGAAGGAGAAAACAGAAAGCTACAAAAGAAACATAAGGAAAAACAAAAAATACAACCTGCCCCCACAAGCACCTATTCACAGTAATTGTCTTTTATTTCTATTACAGTTCTTTTGTTTATTTCTGCACAAGTATTTGTTTGTGCTTATCATGATCATCTGACTTCTATTAGATGGCGCAACAATAGCCACAAGTTTGTACTAGTTTTCATGGGTAAGCAAATAAATTTTTCTTTAGATTTATTTTCATTTGTTTATTCTATGTTGCAGACAACTTTGTTTTGTTGTTGAGATAAGTGTTTTTCAAGAATGTGTGGTCGAAATTCACTAAGGAATACTAAAGTAACTGAGATGAAGATATGAAACACATGAACAATTCAAATAAGTTAGTTGCATTCATCATTACTTGTATACGACCTGGATGAATAGATCAACATGACTCTTGAGTCTTTCCAACACACTAACCTGCTGTTTTAGAAACTAGACCAAACGCTGACCTGCTTTCATCTACGTTTGATTCAAACTTCAAACTAGCTCAGTTCAGGTCAACCCATGACATCAAACTGTGATGACAAAGGGAAAACAAATGGACGGGAGTTTCTTATAAGGACTGTTGTTGGGAGTCTGTGCAACAAGAAGCTCTATAGAGCTCACCATGATATATGAGTGACATCTACTCCATCCATTAGTTGAGACAGCTCATTTTAGGACTTGAGCAAAAAGCGGGCAAATCTAAAACTCAAGTATGGTGTCCCATTGTTTCATGTGGTATTGCCCACATCAATCTTGGATCATCCTAAGTTTTTTGACCCATTTCACAACATTAGCTAGACCAACTGCTCAGAGCGGATGTCATGCAAGAATGGCATGGCCTCGGAGCTCTTTGTTTCAGGTTAGTGCCAAACATATGCATGATAATAGTGTATATGATATGACTAAAAGAACTATGTAGTGGTGATTCATGAAGAGATCATTTTTTCTTCTTCTTCTTCTGAGAGTGCTTGCAAATGCCACTCAAATTGGGAGAGTTCTGTACCTGATTAAGGTGATTCCTGAAGAGATCATTCAAAGTATTTCCAGCACTTGTCAAAGATGCAACTGGAAACACAATGAAACTGATGAGGACTGTTATCATTAACCATAGGACTGCACAATTGCGCCTTTCAACCATTTCCTAAATGCTGTTGGGTCATCCTCCGTACATGTGGCATCTATGTACATCAAATCATAATGTCGATTCTATGAGCCCCAGGAGGTTCCAGGTCTGATTTCTCTAAAATTCCATTCCCTGCAATGTTGAAGAATTACAAGAAGCCTGCTGTTACTACAAACCTCATGCTTCTATCAAAATGTAAGCAACATGTAGAATGCTCAAAGTGATCTACGAACATGCATACACTCCAAGAAGTGGTAAGCAATTTCATTGAAATCAATCATGGGCCTGAAAATCCATAAACAAAAGCTGAAGTCTTGACATATTGGCATGTAGCAAAGTGTAGAAATTTGCACAAGAAGACACCCTTAGTATGCAACAACTACTAGATAGGAATAAACTGTTTAGCTTCTGGCCTTATGACAATGACAACCAAGAATAAAATGCAGAGTTAAAGTTACATGAGCTTTCACATTGTTGCATGACTTTCAGTCCCTATTCATTACCAATTCATTTCTTCTGGTATAGGTTCCTAGATCTTCATTTCTGATTACAGCCCAATTCATTTCAACTAAATAGTCAAAACATACATCTTCATCATTATCATCTAAGCATTTTCCCAACTAATTGGGGTTGGCTACATGCACAATATACTTGAGTTTTCTGCTTGTAAAGTGGGGCCCAGAGTTCAATGATCAAAAGTCTGTTGGGACACATTATGGATGGAGCACACCCCAAAAATTTTCCAGGTATGAAGATCCTTTCCACCCATCTTGAGCAATTTTTTGTTGAATGTAAAGTGTCACATTACTCTTTTCAACCATATATTTGAAGGCAACAAATTGGGAAGTTAGGGTTGTCAAAGGAGATTTGTGGCACAGTCCACCAGTGGGCATGTTCTTCCACTTTGGTGTGATCTTCTCTTTCGCTTGACCATCATGTTCAACAGCTGGTTTATCAAGGCAGAATCTAATAACATCAATGTCTGCTTTCAATCCATTTAAATTCAAAGGAATTCTCATTACAAATATGAGCATGACTTCAATGCACACCGAGGTGAAATGATGGGACAAAATCCTAGAAAATCCACTGAACTTAGGGGGAAAAACACCATAAAATCCACTATTGCATGCATTGCTTGTTTCTATTGTAAAATATCATCCTCTGTTTGATTCGTTGCTTGAATGTGTGGGTTAATGCAGGGGGATTGGAATGGCTGGATGCCACACTAGCTACAGATACTGAACCTGGCCATCTTGGTCTCTCTCATTTTCTCTATTCATGCAGTCATTTTCAAAATCGATATCTTTTCTAGAAGTCCTACTTATGGCTAAGAAAAATCTTCGATAAGTTGGAGTTGTTGGAATAATATGCAATATTGAAGGTATTACTTTAGGTGGACTCTCTCTCTCTCTCTCTCTCTCTCTCTCTCTCTCTCTCTCTCTCTCTCTCTCTCTCTCTCTCTCTCTCTCTCTCTCTCTCTCTCTCTCTCTCTCTCACACACACACACACACACACTCTCTCTCTCTCTCTCTCTCTCTCTCTCTCTCTCTCTCTCTCTCTCTCTCACCTATGTTGGTTTAAAATCCTTCCCTTGTCTTAGAGGACTTGAAAACTTGGGTTTATTTTGAGAAATGATCAGTGATTCCATAAATCCCTAATTTCCAAAACTCGACGGTATGCTTCTATGGAAATCATTTTCAATCAAAGTCTTTTCAATCATTTTCACCAATGCTCGATTACGTGAAATTTGGTGGACAACAGCTTGCATTATATGGATGCGAGAATAGTAAATGTGATAGGTGGAGTTCGGACAATGCTTGAGTATGTGAAGTGGCTTGAAAAGCAGTTCACATTGTAATGATGCGAAGAGAAAATGTGAGTCTTCAAAATCTCGTCTCTGTTTATGGAGGAATTGAATGGGTTTGCGCTTTTTGTTTTTTAAAATGGGCTTGCACTAAAATAGCTTCTGCAACTTATATGTGCATTTTCTACTGGAGTTGATTATGCTGTGCTACATGTACTGCTCTGGTGGTGTGCGCGTGCACTGCAGGATGGGGTCCACTGTGATGACTCTTAGAAATCCGTTCCATTCATACACTTCCCCTTCTAATTTAAATTGTTGAGACCAAAATTGAGGCATATCCAGATATCAGGTGGGCCTACAATCATGATTCTGAGGGCTAATATTTCCGTTGGGCCACTTCCACAGGGATCCAATGGTTGAATTTTGACATGTACGGTTAATTTATGGTCCTCAAGCCATGCAGGAAGTTTCGAGCCGAAAGGATGGTAGAAACCCTATGATCTTGCATTCTGGACGTCTTTCAAGCCCGTTTTGCGTGAGTTACTAGATTTTCTTGAATCCCGGGCGTGTGAATTCTTCAATTTTGGTCCCCTAGAGTCCGTCCTTTGCCTTGGTAATTCTGGAGTGTCAATTTTATGCATTTAACATCTTTTTTCAATCCACGCTTATAAATCCACCTTGCAACATAAACATGATTAAAACAGGTTGTTAAACAGTATCATGTTCGTAAATTCAGGTAGTAACTGGGGTTTGATATGCAATATTTGACCCTCAACATAACCCTCAACCAGCATCTTGTTAGTCCCGAGTAAAGCATGCGAAAAATAAGTTGAGAACTACAGGATAATTTCTACGAAACCAAGTGATATTTTGAAAAACGATTCAAATACGAGAAATCCAAGATATATGAATGTTGGGCATTACTTTCTTTTGGACTCAAGTGCACGACAATCCTCATAATAAAGTTCTAAGCATTAATCCATCAATTGGAAAAATTCTAAACAATGAGTTCCATGGGTGTATAGTGTAATCTCGGCTTATCGACATTAAGATTTGATTCATTATTTCATGATATGATTGGTAACCAACAAGAGGATTCATGGCAACCAAAACCTGAACCAAAGCCTACCTCATCAATTCCAACTCTTTCTTTTTTCTTTTCTTTTCTTTTTTTAATTAATTTTTTTTTTAAAGTAATGCCGAGTAGGGGAATTAAATCCTCACCTATAGGGAGCAAACCTATAGTAAAGACCATTCTCTTAGCCCTTTCCGACTGTCATTCTTGGGGAATTAAATCCTCACCTGTAGGGAGCAAACCTATGGTGAAGACCATTCGCCCAATCCTTTCAATTTCTCGGGTTGGTTCCTTTCAAGCTTAATGATCACCAAGTTAATCTTTCAATATCGAGCTGAAACCTCAATGTGTAAGCGAGATGTGACATGTGAAATCATGACTCAATCAATGTTTAAAACTTCTAACAATGGATTAACAATTCAAACTTAACTGTGAAATCTAACAGATACTGAATCTAAGAGTCATAAATTTCCAACATCACATATCTTGAAATTCTAAATTAAGGATATTCGTCAAAATCACTTCGAATTCACAAGAAATCCCAGAAATTTTTTTTTTAAAATTTTCACAATTTTCACAAATTGCCTAGGAAATCTAGATTTTCATATTAGTAAATTTTAACTGAACTCATTCTTTTGAAAAATAGAAAAAATGGGAATATTAGTAAATATGGATTTTCTTATTAAGAAGAAAATGGAAGATGGATTGAAAAAACATAAAAGAGTTTTACGGAAATTATTTGTTCCAAACGGGACATTTATCAAAGGAGCACTATTGGGTGATATTTAAGATTTTCATTGTAAATAGATTAAGAGCCAATGATAATTATAAGTAGACTTGCAGCCAAAAATAAAGAATTTGATTTTTTTCAAAACATGGAAAGACTAATCAGTCCTACTTCTTGTAACTTCAGCCACTGCTTCAAATGGAGGGACTGCCAAAGATTTGGTTAGGGAGACTATGATGGTGAACTAGCAACATTGCAACAAATATGAGAGTTACAAAGGTGAAAAGAAACATAAGTCGATCGGTAAGATAAGATGCATGATTTTCCTTTTCAATTGTTAGTCATAGATTGACAATACTTGTTTCAATTTTCTTGGATGGATGATGAATGTATTTGAGAATGTAAATGCAAATAAGAAACTTATAATATATATATATATATATGTTATTAATGGAGGATACCTTGTTTAGCGGGACATGGAATTCTTGTAGCTTATGGTATGGTGCCCCATATTGGTTGTATGTTACTAGTATGTAGTAGATAATACTAGATTCAATAGTAGATAATACTAGAAAATCCCTAAACCTAAACCTACACCTAATCCTAATCTACTCCTTAACCTGAATCCAAACCTAAACCTATACTTATAACTTAAAACTATTCTCAAATCCCAAAACCTATAACCTAAACCCAAATCCAAACCCGAACCCGAATTCCTAAACCTTAACCTAAACATATAACCTATAACTTATAACCTAAGCCTATATACTAAACCTAAAACCTAAAGCTAAAGCTAAACCTATAACATAAACCTAAACTCAAATCCCTAAACCTTAACCTAAACCTAAACCTTATAACCTTAACCTAAACCTATTCTCAAATCCCAAAACCTATAAACTTAACCTTAACCTAAACCTATAACCTAAACTCAATTCCCTAAATCTTAACCTATAACCTAACCTAAACCTAAACCTAAACCTATAACCCTAACCTAAACATAAAACCTAAACCTAAACTTAATCCTAATCACAACTCCCTAACCTAAACCTAAACCAAAACTTGAAAACCAAAAACTAAACCCGAATCCGAACCCGATCCCGATTTCCTAAACCTAAACTTATGACCTTAACCTTAACCTATTCTCAAATCCCAAAACCTATAACCTAAACCTAAACCTTAACCTAAACCTATAACCTAAACCAAAACCAAAACATATAACCTAAACCCAAACCCATTCTCAAATCCCAAAACCTATAACCTAAACCTAAACCTTAACCTATGACCTATAACCTAAACCTAAACCAATACTTGAAAACCAAAAACTAAACCCGAACTCGAACCCGAACCCGAACCCGATCCCGATTTCCTAAACCTAAACTTATGACCTTAACCTTAACCTATTCTCAAATCCCAAAACCTATAACCTAAACCTAAACCTTAACCTAAACCTAAACCTATAACCTATAACCTAAGCCAAAACCAAAACCTATAACCTAAACCGAAACCATTCTCAAATCCCAAAACCTATAACCTAAACCTAAACCTTAACCTATGACCTATAACCTAAACCAAAACCTATAACCTAAACTAAAATCAAAACTTATAACCTTAACCCAAACCCGAACCCGAACCCGAATTCCTAAACCTTAACCTAAACATATAACCTATAACTTATAACTTAAGTCTATACCCAAACCGATAAACTTACTTATAACCTAAAACTATTCTCAAATCCTTAAACCTTAACCTATAACCTAACCTAAACCTATACTTATAACCTAATACTATTCCCAAATCCCAAAACCTATAACCTTAACCTAACCTTTCCTAAACCTATAACCTAAACTCAATTCCCTAAACCTAAACCTATAACCTAAACCTAAACCTATAAGCTTGACTCAAATCCTAAACCTTAACCTATAACCCAACCTAAACCTATACTCATAACCTAAAACTATTCTCAAATCCCAAAACCTATAACCTAAACCCGAATCCAAACTCGAACTCGAACCCAAATTCCTAAACCTTAACATAAACATATAACTTATAACCTATAATCTAAGCCTATAACTTAAACTTAAACCTAAGCCTATAACCTAATCCTAAACCTATAACCTAAACTCAAATCCCTAGACCTCAACTTAAACCTAAAACCTAAACCTAAACCTATAACCTTAACTCAAATCTGTAAACCTTAACCTATAACCCAACCTAAACCTATTTATAACCTAAAACTATTGTCAAATCCGAAAACCTATAACCTAAAGTCGAATCCAAACCCGAACCCGAACCCGAATTCCTAAACCTTAAACTAAACATATAACCTATAACTTGAGCCTATACCTAAACCTAAAACCTTACTTATAACCTAAAACTATTCTCAAATCCTTAAACCTAAACCTTAACCTATAACCTATAACCTAAACTTATAACCTATAACCTAACCTAAGCTAAAACCTAAACCTTAACCAATAACCTAAAACCTAAACTTAAACCTAAAACCTAAATGTATTCTCAAATCCCTAAACCTAAACTTACACCTAATCCTAATCTCAACTTCCTAACCTAAACATAAACCTAAACTTGAAAACCCAAACCTAAACCCGATCCCGAACCCGAACCCGATTTCCTAAATCTAAACCTTAACCTATTCTCAATTCCCTAAACCTATAGCTTATAACCTAAATAACCTAAACCTAAACCTTAACCTATTCTCAAATTCCTAAACCTACACCTACACCTAATCCTAATCTAAACCCCTAACCTAAACCTAAACCTAAACTTGAAAACCCAAACCTAAACTCGAACCCGATTTCCTAAACCTAAACCTTAACATATTCTCAAATCCCTAAACCTAAACCTACACCTAATCCTAATCTAAACTCTCTAACCTAAACCTAAACCTAAACCTAAACTTGAAAACCCAAACCTAAACCCAATCCCGAACCCGAACCCGAATTCTTAAACCTAAACCTTAACCTATTCTCAAATCTCTAAACCTACACCTACACCTCATCCTAATCTCAACTCCCTAACCTAAACCTAAACCTAAACTTGAAAACCCAAACCTAAACCCAATCCTGAACCCGAACCCGATTTCCTAAACCTAAACCTTAAGCTATTCTCAATTCCCTAAACCTATAGCTTATAACCTAAACCTAAACCTTAACCTTAAGCTAAACCTAAACCCGAACCTATAACCTATAACCTAAATATATTTTCAAATCCCGAAACCTACACCTACACCTAATCCTAATCTCAACTCCCTAACCTAAACCTAAACTTTCTACTTGAAAACCCGATCCCGAACCCTAACCCGATTTCCTAAACCTAAACCTTAACCTATTCTCAATTCCCTAAACCTATATCTTATAACCTAAACCTTAACCTAAACCTAAACCTAAACCTTAACCTATTCTCAAATTCTTAAACCTACACCTACACCTACACCTAATCCTAATCTCAACTCCTAACCTAAACCTAAACCTAAACCCGATCCCGAACCCGAACCCGATTTCCTAAACCTAAACCTATTTTCAAATCTCAAAACCTAAACCTACACCTAATCCTAATCAAAACTCTCTAACCTAAACCTAAACCTAAACTTGAAAACCCAAACTCGAACCCGATTTCCTAAACCTAAATCTAAACTTGAAAACCCCAAACCTAAACCCGATCCCGATCCGAACCCGAACCCGATTCCTAAACCTAAACCTTAACCTATTCTCATTCCTTAAACCTATAGCTTATAACCTAAACCTAAACTTAAACCTTAACCTAAACCTATAACCTTAACCTAAACCAAAACCTATGACCTAAAACCTAAATGTATTCTCAAATCTCTAAACCTAAACCTACACCTAATCCTAATCTCAACTCCCTAACCTAAACCTAAACCAAAACTTGAAAACCCAAACCTAAAACCCTATCACGAACCCGAACCCGAACCCATTTCTAAACTCGAACTCGAACCTTAACCTATTCTCAAATCCCTAAACCTAAACCTAAACGTACACCTAATCCTAATCTAAACTCTCTAACCTAAACCTAAACCTAAACTTGAAAACCCAAACCTAAACCCAATCCCGAACTCCGAACCCGAATTCTTAAACCTAAACCTTAACCTATTTTGAAATCCCTAAACCTACACCTACACCTAATACTAATCTCAACTCCCTAACCTAAACTTAAACCTAAACTTGAAAACCCAAACCTAAACCCGATCCGAACCCGAACCCGAACCCGATTTCCTAAACCTAAACCTTAACCTATTCTCAATTCCCTAAACCTATAGCTTATAACCTAAACCTAAACCTTAACCTTAAGCTAAACCTAAACCTGAACCTATAACTTATAACCTAAATATATTCTCAAATCCCTAAACCTACACCTACACCTAATCCTAATCTCAACTCCCTAACCTAAACCTAAACCTAAACTTGAAAACCCAAACCTAAACCCGATCCCAAACCCGAACCCGATTTCCTAAAAACCTTAACCTATTCTCAATTCTCTAAACCTATAGCTTATAACCTAAACCTAAACCTAAACCTTAACCTATTCTCAAATTCCTAAACCTACACCTACAACTAATCCTAATCTAAACTCCCTAACATAAACCTAAACCTAAACTTGAAAACCCAAACCTAAACTAACCGAACCCGAACCCGATTTCCTAAACCTAAACCTTAACCTATTCCCAAATCCCTAAACCTTAACCTACACCTAATCCTAATCTAAACTCCCTAACCTAAACCTAAACCTAAACTTGAAAACCCAAACCTAAACCCAATCCCAAACCCGAACCCGAATTCTTAAACCTTAACCTTAACCTGTTTTCAAATCCCTAAACCTAAACCTACACCTAATCCTAATCTCAACTCCCTAACCTAAACCTAAACTTAAACTTGAAAACCCAAACCGAAACCCAATCCGAACCCGAACCGATTTCCTAAACCTAAACCTTAACTTATTCTCAAATTCCTAAACCTACACCTACATCTAATCCTAATCTAAACTCCCTAACCTAAACCTAAACCTAAACTTGAAAACCCAAACCTAAACCCAATCTCGAACCCGAACCCGAATTCTTAAACCTAAACCTTAACCATTCTCAAATCCCTAAACCTACACCTACACCTCATCCTAATCTCACTCCCTAACCTAAACCTAAACCTAAACTTGAAAACCCAAACCTAAACCCGATCCGAACCCGAACCCGATTTCCTAAAAACCTTAACCTATTCTCAATTCCCTAAACCTATAGCTTATAACCTAAACCTAAACCTAAACCTTAACCTATTCTCAAATTCCTAAACCTACACCTACAACTAATCCTAATCTAAACTCCCTAACCTAAACCTAAACCTAAACTTGAAAACCCAAACCTAAACCCGAACCCGAACTCGATTTCCTAAACCTAAACCTTAACCTATTCCCAAATCCCTAAACCTTAACCTACACCTAATCCTAATCTAAACTCCCTAACCTAAACCTAAACCTAAACTTGAAAACCCAAACCTAAACCCAATCCCGAACCCGAACCTGAATTCTTAAACCTTAACCTTAACCTGTTTTCAAATCCCTAAACCTAAACCTACACCTAATCCTAATCTCAACTCCCTAACCTAAACCTAAACCTAAACTTGAAAACCCAAACCTAAACCCGATCCGAACCCGAACCCGATTTCCTAAACCTAAACCTTAACTCTTCTCAAATCCCTAAACCTTAACCTACACCTAATCTAATCTAAACTCCCTAACCTAAACCTAAACCCTTGAAAACCCAAACCTAAACCCAATTACAATTCTTAAACCTAAATCCTAACCTAAACCTACACCTAACCTAAACCTAAACCTAAACCTAAACTTGAAAACCCAAACCGAAACCCGATCCCGAACCCGAACCCGATTTCCTAAACCTAAACCTTAACCTATTCTCAAATCCCTAAACCTTAACCACACCTAATCCTAATCTAAACTCCCTAACCTAAACCTAAACCTAAACCTAAACTTGAAAACCCAAACCTAAACCCAATTCGAACCCGAACCCAAATTCTTAAACCTTAACTGTTTTCAAATCCCTAAACCTAACCTACACCTAATCCTAATCTCAACTCTCCTAACCTAAACCTAAACCTAAACTTGAAAACCCAAACCGAAACCCGATCCCGAACCCGAACCTGATTTCCTAAACCTAAACCTTAACCTATTCTCAATTCCCTAAACCTATAGCTTATAACCTAAACCTAAACTTTTAACCTTAACCTAAACCTAAACCTGAACCTATAACCTATAACCTAAATATATTCTCAAATCCATGAACCTACACCTACACCTAATCCTAATCTCAACTCCCTAACCTAAACCCAAACCTCGAACCCGATCCCAAACCTGAACCCGATTTCCTAAACCTATAGCTTATAACCTAAACCTTAACCTAAACCTAAACCTTAACCTATTCTCAAATTCCTAAACCTACACCTACACCTAATCCTAATCTAAACTCCCTAACCTAAACCTAAGCCTAAACTTGAAAACCCAAACCTAAACCCGATCCCGAACCCGAACCCGATTTCCTAAACCTAAACCTTAACCTATTCTCAAATCCCTAAACCTAAACCTAATCCTAATCTAAACTCCCTAACCTAAACCTAAACCTAAACCTAAACTTGAAAACCCAAACGTAAACCCAATCCCGAACCCGAACCCGAATTCTTAAACCTAAACCTTAACCTATTCTCAAATCCCTAAACCTACACTTACACCTAATCCTAATCTCAACTCCTTAGCCTAAACCTAAACCTAAACTTGAAAACCCAAACCTAAACCCGATCCCGAACCCGAACCCGATTTCTTAAACATACCTTAACCTATTCTCAATTCCCTAAACCTACCTAAACCTAAACTTATTTATATGTATTATGTGTGGATGAATATAATGTGAATAAGATAGTTTGTATTTGGATGGATGTAGTTTATGTTTGGATGGATTTATGTAGTTCGGGTTTAGATGGATGTGAATGTGATGAAATGTGGATAAGATTGTTTTTTTTTTTTACTTATGAAGTTAAACTTATATGTATTATGCGTGTATGAATGTAATGTGGATAAGATTGTGTTTGGATGGATTTACGTAGTTTGGGTTTAGATGGATGTGAATGTGAATGTGATGAAATATATTGTATAACAGGTGTATAGCAGGTGTATATCAGGAAGATTGTGTTTGGATGGATTTACGTAGTTTGGGTTTAGATGGATGTGAATGTGATGAAATATATTGTTTAACAGGTGTATATCAAGAAGATTGTGTGAGTTTGGGTTTAGATAGATGTGAATGTGATGAAATATATTGTTTAACAGGTGTATATCAGGAAGATTGTGTGAGTTTGGGTTTAGATGGATGTGAATGTGATGAAATATATTGTATAACATGTGTATATTAGGATGTGAATGTGAATGTGATGAAATATATTGTATAACAGGTGTATATCAGGATGTGAATGTGATGAAATATATTGTATAACAGGTGTATATCAGGAAGAAGATACAGGTCAAATTTGAAATGTCCTTTAAGGGTGATAAGAGACTGCTGATAGCAGTCCTTTAAAAGGACGGTCCATGACCGTCCTTTTAAAGGACAGCCCATGACTGTCCTTTTAAAGGACGGTCTATAACCGTCCTTTTATGGCTCATACGAGACGGTCCATAACAGTCCTTTTTAAGGACGGTCCATGGCCGTCCTTTGAAGGCTCATATGAGACGGTTCCTGACAGTCCTTTTGAAGGACGGTCCATGACAGTCCTTTTAAAGGACGGTCCATGGCCGTCCTTGTTGGGCTCATAAGAGACGGTCTATAACAGTCCATTTTAAGGACAGTCCATGACCGTCTTTTTTTCGTCAATAATAATGACGGTTTTCAACCATCCTTTATGTAATAGGATACGTCAAAATTTGACTGCCTATGCGACGGTTCATGACCGTCCTTTTTGATCATTTGAGACGGTTTTGGATCATCCTTTTTTCGCTGTTTTGGCATAGTGGGTGTGTATATGCTTTCTATTTCTTTTGTGCAGATCATGATGTTTGTTAGTTCTTGTATACTTGAATTTTAAAACGAATGAGCGATTCTGTGTATATAAACCATCTTTGCACTTTAACTAATTGTATTCCCATCTAAGGTGAAAATGCGTCGGGTTGGGTCGGGTCGAGGGTAGAGCTGGCAATGGTCCATGGTTGGGCCTAGCAAAGACAAAATTTTAATACGCATGGTTTAATTAGTTAAAAATCCGGGCTTCAAACAACCCCAGTTGAGGGGATCTCAGACATGACTCATTTAAGAATTGGATCAGAATTTTGAACTTAGGTCTAATTGATTAACATAGTTAGGCCACAAACTGCACGTGAACACAAACATTACTCACTAAAGAGAAATTTGTAAATGATAGCTGTGTCGAGCATGCATTGTTGGATAAGCCCATTGAACAACAATGATTGTTCATCTTTTACAAATCCAAGCCCTTGAGTTATATGTTCTTAGTTTTTTCTTTTTAGCAAATCTGATTTCCGGCTTAAAAAAATTGTTTATAAATTCAAGAATTTCACCTTTGACTCTGAAATAATGTCCCAATTAATCTTCACTCTTGTCCCAAAGGCTAACACACATGACCAAAGTAAGTCTTGTGACTGGTCTTGTTTACCAACGGGAATATGAGATAGAGAGCAATATAAAGAGTTGATGCAGCCAAATGAATACACAAGCTAATTTATCAAAATTTAAAGAACTCAACTATTCTATTGTATGGATTGATGATCTGGGCTAGATTTATGGTCTGACAATTAATCTGATGAGACCAACAGTCAGATTACATTGTAAAGCTAAGAGGAACAATTGAATGGTCATTATGATTTTAGGATTTTTTTTTATATTTATTTGTATTTTTTTTTTGTTAAAAAAGATTTAGTTTAGGGTTTGGTTTAGTATATAATAGTTTTTCTCATTTATATTTTCATTAAGGCTGCTTTTGGGGTCAAATGATGTCCCCATTTGATAGCCAATTGAGTTAGCTTTCAAATGAGTTTATGATCATGGAATTGATCTAACTCCATTTGAGTGCGTTATGATCCTGTACATAAGTCCCATGTGGTAGTCATGTGATTTATGGAGAGTTTGGTCATTTACTATTTTAAGACTTCTTTACATGGTTTAAGTTTATATAAGGCTATGCTATGAAGGTATAAGGGATTATTGTATAATTATGGAATAAAAATTCACTTTCCAAATTATTTCTTTTGCTATATATTTGGCAAAAGGTTTAGAGAGGTGATTTATCTCGGTCTCTGCCTTTCAGCTAGGGGATTGTTGGGTTTTTTTTTTCCCCCACAATCTCTTTCTTTCTTCTTTTATCTCTGTATCTATTTTTAAGATTTAAATTAATTAGTGTCGGAGCAAGTTTTACTCTTGAGAAACTAAAATAAGATAATTTTCTAGTCTCAGTCCTTCCCTTTTATCTCTCTTTCTTTACTCGTTTTTCTTCCTTTTCCTTTTCTTTTCTTTTCTTTCCCTTAAACCTTACGATCAAACCCTATCTCTACCTAAAAACCTAACCCACTATAGTCTGAACTCATCAAATCCCCCTCTTCCCTTTTCCTACCCAAAAACCATTTCAAAACCCTTGGTACTTGTTTGGCATTGCTTCTAGCAACTATATAATTGATCATCAAGAAACAATTATTTAGAATTGCTTCTTGAGAATTGCTTATATATTTGAAAAAAGTGTATGTTTGATACACATGCATAAGACAAATGATTTCCTCAAGAAGGTTTCAAGGTTGAGCGTTGAATCCCAACTATTTCCTTTGGCATAGCCCACCTAAGTGTTGGATCTACCTAATTTTTGAGGTCATAGCCTAATATGATATGATGAAATGCATGGATGAAGTGGATGTCACATGGTCATCACAGTGAGCCCCATAGAGCTACGGGTGCAGGTTGGATTATCGGATCCATCCGACTTCTTTAAAGATGAGATTTGTTAAAGAATTGAATGAACTCAAGGAGAATATCTTGCAACTAATTAAGAAGGAGACTAGAGTGCTTAGAAAGATATTGCAAAAGAATTGAATGAACTCAAGGAGACAGAGAGCTTGCTTGGAGCTCTTGATTGAATGAAAAAAATTCTATGGACTTCAATCCATTGTCTTTGGAGTTCCTGAGAATGACCTGTTTGAAGTAAGTGTGGCAACTCAAGAGGAATCCACCAGTGGCTTGCTTAATGGATCAATAGCTTGATCAATGGAGTAGCAATGAAAATAGATAATTAACTATCAAATGTCACGGTTGAAGAGATTGAGGGATTAACAAATATGGACGATTTGATGGATAATGTCATGATCACCATGGTACCATCTCAACACTAATCAAGGCCCACAGATCGAAAGCCAACAAGGAAGAAGATGCCACGATCAATATTCTAGATATCCAGCTCTACAAATCACCTCTTGTAGAAAAAGTGAAAGTTAGCTCTTTGAACATGTTGGATCACAAAGAAGTGAGATAAGCATTAGTGTTACATAAAACAGTCTTAAAAGTGATGTGCCAATTCAACATGTATGCCTTCATCATCAATTGCAACCAAAGATGAGAAAGACATGCTATAAAGGTGGATTGTTTACATGAGGGCAAGTTCTTTTTTATGTCGGGTGGAGTTGATGTAACAAAATGAGTACACAAGCCGATTGGTCAAGATATGAAAAATCTAACTATTCAAGTCTTGATAGATAATTTGGACCAGATCCGTGGCCTGATAATCAAGTTGTGGTTTCATGATCAAGTTGATGTGTTCAATACTTGAAATTCTCCCCGTTATTTCCTCCCCCACCTCCCCTGTTAACCCCCCTCCCCCACCTGAACCTACCTTCCACCTTGACATTCTCCCCGTTATTTCCTCCCCCAGGCTGGACTGCCCGGACATCTCTGGGCCTCTGATGTCTGCATTGTCGGAGAAGGAACTTCAAGGCAGCACTAGCAACCTCAGTTCGAGTAACAAGACAGCAGCCCCCCCACCAGCCCTCCAGAGTTCACCTCTTCTTCCCCATGATGGGCTTGAACTCAGCAGGCCCCATACTATTCTATCTAGATCAGTCGGCAACTCCCCCATGTACTATAGCCGGAGAAGGCCACCTTTCAAAGAGATTAACCTGAATCAGCACCTGGGCTCCATGTTCTCACATGCTTCAACGAGATCCCTCGCTCCCGAGCTTGTGTTCGATCCAAAATTTCTCTCGGTGAACATTCCCCTGCTTCAAGGGGACCAAGATGCAGATATCGAGAATTTAACCTCCTCAGCTGAACAAGGTGCAGTTCCCCAAGCTATATTGGAGTTTTGTCCATCTCCACATGCGGAACACGTGAACAATCTCCTTGCCTAGAACCAGGCAGACAGTGACGAAAGTTTCTCTGAGGACGACTCTGGCCCGCAGCCTGATCAGGCCGTTGTTTCGATGAACATGGCTCCCCCTACTAGAATCCTGCCTCCCTCTTAGAGTGCTCCCTGTTCAAGAAAACCCACTCCAGAGAGCAGGATGTTGGGGGTAAAATTTGGTTCTTCTTTAGCTTGGCTTTATCTGTTTCTGTTATTCATTCTTCTTCTCAAATGATCTCTTTCTCTGTCCAACTTAGCAACCCACCTTCATATTTTACTATTTCTATTGTTTATGCCAAGTGCTCTAAGGTCCAAAGGAGAACTTTTTGGGTAGAGATTTCCTCTCTTGCCAGCCGTATTACAGGCTCGTGGGCCATTGGTGGCGACTTCAACGTTGTTCTCTCCGCCTCTGACAGAAGAGGAAGCCGACACTTCGACCATAGTAGTTCATTGGAATTCGCTATAGCCATGGACAACGCTGCTCTCCTGGACGCGGGGTTCACGAGTAACAGGTTTACTTAGTGCAACAATCAGGCGGGTACAACTCGCGTCTGGGCTAGGCTTGACAGAGTTTTTTGCAATGGAGACTGGATTTCACGTTTCCCCCTCTTTAAGGTTGAACATTTGCCTCATGTGAATTCTGATCACTCACCTTTATTGCTTGCGGCTCCTCAGGCCCCCTCATCCTCTCCCAGACCATTTCGTTTCCAAAGAATGTGGATGCTCCACCAGGGCTATCAACAGGTGGTTCAGGAAGCTTGGCAGCAGGCCCTTTCACAACCCATGGTTAATCTCTTGCTGAAAATCAGAAAGCTCAAGGGCAGACTAAGAGACTGGAATAAGCATGTTTATGGGAATGTTTTCCAAAACCTTAAAGATGCAGAACATCAGCTGGCCCTCTTGGAGAATCAGGCACAGCTAGCCCCCACCGTTATTGCTCAGTCCTCGCTCACAGAAGCCCGGGTTCAGCTGGCAAAGATGGAGCTAGCGGAAGAGGTTTTCTGGAAGCAAAAGTCCCGAAATAATTAGTTAAAAGATGGAGACCGCAACACTAAATATTTCCATTTGCAAGCAACCGAGAGAGCTAGACGGTCTAGTATCACTTCTATTTAGCTTGATTCTCAGTCTTCCACATTAGACCCTGCCCAAATCAAGTCCGCGGCAATTGAGTATTTCTTAAAGCTTTTTCAGTCTGAGAATCGTATCCACAACGATCATCTACTGGAAAATATCCCTTCCCTGCTATCCACAGCCGACAACGATTTCCTCATGCGTCTTCCCACAATGGAGGAGGTCAAGGAAGCAGTGATGGCTATCCCGGCTGATGAGACCCCTGGTTCGGATGGGATTGCTGGTGCCTTTTTCGCAGGCAGTTGGGACACAGTGGGTACAGACATCCTCCTTGCAGTCACAGATCTGTTTCAGGGAGGCACTTTCCCACGGGCTTTCACCACCACTCTCATTACCTTGATCCCAAAAGTAGCAGCCCCAAAGAGATTCTCTGATTTTCAGCCAATCAGCTTATGCAATTGCGTCTATAAAATCTTTGCCAAGGTCATTGCTACCAGATTTGCTGCTTTGCTTCCCAAGATAATTTCAGCAGAACAAGGGGCGTTCGTTAAAGGCAGATCGATCGCAGAATGTATAGCTTTGGACCAGGAGATTTTCCGGGATATTGGTCGTAAAGTTCGAGGTGGTAACATCATCCTTAAGCTTGATATGGAAAAGGCGTATGACAGAATTGAATGGGATTTCCTAATTCGGGTCCTTAAACGTTTCGGGTTTGGGAATGCATGGTTTAGGATGGTGGAGAAATGTTGGAAAAATGTGTGGATGTCGGTCTTGATTAATGGTGAAGGTGCGGGTTTCTTCAAATCTTCCAGGGGTTTACGCCAGGGGGACCCCTTATCCCCCGGCCTCTTCATAATAGCTGTGGAAGTCCTTGGAAGAGGTTTCTCCCATCTCATTTCCTCTGGTGCATGCTCCCCTTTCAAGCTCAAACGAGGATGCAAACAGGTTACCCATCTTCTTTATGCAGATGACACGGTGCTCTTTCTAAACGGGGGCAGACCTTCTATTTTGGCTACAAATGTTTTCCTTGCAGCCTACCAATCAACGTCAGGGCAGAAGATAAACCCCTCCAAGAGCTGCTTTTACCACGCTCAGGCTCTCCCTCTTTGTAGATCAAGATGGATCGAAAGAATCCTTGGTATTCGGGGTTCCTTGGCAAGTTTCTCATATCTCGGCATTCCTATGATCATTGGCAGAAACCGTTGCTCTAACTTCCAACCTTTGGTGGCAAAGATTGAGGCCAAAATTCTCGGGTGGTCGACGCGTGTCCTGTCTCAGGCGGGCAGAAGCATGCACATTAATCACGTCCTTGCCAGTATTCTAATCCACCTGATGGCAGCGACTTCTATTCCCTCCCAGATTCTAGCAAAGATCGAAGTGAAAATGACAAATTTCTTCTGGGGCTGCCAGGAAGGTAAACCGAAGCTACATTGGTTGAATTGGAATAGGATTGCTTTACCAAAGGAGGAGGGAGGGCTGGGCTTTCACCGTCTCAAGGATGTCCTTAAAGCGCTGAGATTAAAGATGGCTTGGACGGTGGTGACAAACAATGGTTCTAGCATTTGGGCAGATTTTACTATTTCAAAATACGGTCTGCCGTGGTCAGATGATGTTGTGCAAATCCATCGGTATGATTCCTCTCTGTTATGGAAACAGGTTGCCAATATGTCCCATTTGATCGAAAATGCCTCTCAATGGTTTGTGGGAGTGGGGGAAATGAATTTCTGGGATTGTAATTGGTCTAGCCTGGGTCCTCTGGCCAATTTCGCTCTTCACCCGATCCCCTTGGACTCTCTTCATCTAAAGGTAAATGACATCTTGTCTCCTGCTGGCCCTCAAATCCCATATCACATTGCAAATCTTCTCCCCGAGGAAGTTATTCCTCACATCCAGGCACAGGGTTTCTGCACCACGACAGCCCCTGACGAGCGTTTCTGGCCTCTTGACCGCACGGGAGTTTTCACGATCAAATCCGGATGGAACCTTTGCAGATCCAGGAATCAGGTGGTGGCTTGGGCTAAGCGTATTTGGGACCCTCTTATTCCCCTTAAGATCTCAATGTTCGTATGGCGATTAATTCAGGGGGCGGTCCCAACTGAAGACAGAATTCAGCGTAGAGGTGTCAGTTTGGCGTTGAAGTGCAGCTGTTGTAGGAGTGCTCACCCCCTTTTAAATGCTCACAGTGAAACCATCCCCCATCTCTTCATTAACAGGCATGTTACCAGAAGTGTGTGGGATCGTTATATCGCCTTCTTCAACCTCCATGTTCCCCCGCACGCTTCAGTTAGTGAGAGGCTTGCCGCTTGGTGGAGCGCCCAGCCCTTGGGTAAGGGTCCTTCTCGCATCCAATGTGCCATTCTCTGTTTTATTCTTTGGGAACCGTGGAAAGCTAGGAACGCCACTCGCTTTGAAAATGTTCGTCCTTCGATCAACAACGTAGTAAACCGTATCGGGTGGTGGGTAGCTTCTCTTACCTATGACCAAACTGGAGCCAAGCACCGACGCAGGTCAGACCGGCTTGCCCTCCAACGTTTAAATATTCGCCATTCCCAGGCTGTTGAGAAATCCTTTCAGGTTGTATTTTGGTCCAGACCCAAAACTGGTTGGATAAAGGTTAACGTTGATGGTGCTGCAACCGGAAATCCGGGTCCATCTGGGGGAGGCGGTATTGGCAGGGATTCCTCCGGCTCCCTCCTCTTTGCTTTCTCTTTTGGTTATGGTAATGGCACAAACAATAGAGCTGAACTTCGAGCCCTGCACGATGCTATGGTCATTTCTCTGAGCCGAGGTTATCATCAGATTATTCTTGAGTCTGATTCCAAGTGTGTGGTGGATGCTTTCATCGGAAAGTCTTCCCCAGCTTGGAAATGGAGATATTGGTGGACTAGAATCACTCTCTGCGGGAAAAGGGCTGTTTTGTTATCTTCTTCATCCCGAGGGAAGGTAACAATCCAGCGGATGGTTTGGCTAAGGAGGGCGTATCCACCCAAAGGCGATCAACATTTCTCACTCCTTCAGAGCTTCCTTTCTGCGTTAGGGGCCTCTATAGGCTCGATAAATTGGGTCTGGGCTCCTTTCGGGAGTGCTAATGGTTTGGTCATCTTGCCTTTTTTCTGTAGTGGCTTCCCATGGGTGTCTCAGTGTCTGTAAATTTTGTGTTTCTTCCTTTTGTTGGTGGGGTATAATGAAAATACCCCATCCTGTTTTATCACATGATAGGTGGGCCCTCCTTCCCTTTTTGTTGGGGTCCACCCGAAAGGTTATACATTTTGTTGATCAATGGAAAAAGAGCCGTTTGATTTTTATTTTAAAAAAAAAAAAAGTTGATGTGTTCAATAGTCAGATTACATTGTGAGGCTAAGAGGATTCATTGAATGGTCATTATATTTTTAGGATTTATTTGTTTTAGTTAATTATTAGGATTTGATTGAGTATTTGGTAATTTCTCTTGTTTTATATTTTCACCATGGCCACTTTTAGACCATCAAATGATGTTTGAATGGCACAAAATTGGCCCTATTTGATAGCCCATTGAGTAAGCTTTGATATGAGCCCAAGATCATACAATTCTAACTTTATTTAAGTTATGATCCATTCACATAAGGCTCATGTGGTAGTAACGAGATCTAGGAGCAGTTCGGTCATTTTCTATTATAAGGGTTTCTACGAAGATGTAAGGGATTATTATTATGATTATGAAATAAAAATTCACTTTTCTGGTATATTTCTTTTGTTTGATACATTAAAAGCTTTGGAGAGGAGTTTATCACGGTCTCTAGCATTCAGTTGGAGAATTGTTGGGTACTTTCTGGCAATCTCTTTTTTCTTTTCTTTGATTTATTTACGTTCCCTTGTTGGGTTTGCATAAAAGACTCAACAGAGCGTTTATGACTTTGATAAACTCTCAAAATATGAGTTGGGAATCTCCATCCCATCAAGCATGCTGATTATTATAACAGCATTGAGAATGTGGTTAGCAAAATAAGCCAGTCCAATCTCAAGTGATATGCTCAGTGTAAAATGGATAATGACCTGGACATTGTATGCTGTATAATACCTCTTGTTTTTACAACAATTGGACAATCCTGTTTGCCATATGTGTGGGCCGATCTAATGTGCCATCAATTTCGGGCAATAGTGGATGTAGGCTGGTGTATATTGGAACAAAAAACCTTGGCTGGATGTAAGAAAATGCATACTTAGAAAATATAGGGAGCCAATGTCACTTGCCGGTTTTTATTCCATTTGAGAACTCTTCCTCCTTTAATTCCTTTATCAGAGTGTGTCTACCAAGCAACAATCCCCATCACATTAATTCATGTTGGTTCCTAGAGATTGGTGACCCAAATCCCATTATTATCTATAGTATGATAAAATGGGAGGGTCTCATCAGTCTTTGTTCTTACCTTTAACAAATGGTGGTGAATCTTCAATTGTATGCGTTGCATAGTAGCATGGCACCCGCCTCACACAGGTGAGGCCTAACTCATATGAGCCACTCGCCTCACACGGGCCCCCCACTCCGAATATGCCCATGCATCTCACTGGCCACTCCACTCGAAAAATGCCCTTGCATTACTTTTTCTCTTTGAATTTGGACCACTTGGCATTTTAATTTTAATAATCCATTTAATAGCCATCAATTAGTGATTATTATGATTTTAGGGATATGCTCCATCCACAGTGGGACCCCACAATTTGGGTAGTCTGGATGTACATTAGTGCCACATCTGAAGAGGATGAGTCAATATACATAGATATTACCGAATTAAAACATTCATATCTAAACATTAAGAAATTGATAATAAAAAAGAGAATTGAAAAGATTCACTGCATGTTTGAGAAAACACCAGGTTAAAGAGAAAAACAACAACATTGAATGGCGTAATAGGCGGGATGGGGGCATTAGCCCCCGTAGAGAATTAATGAGACCGTTTGCTAAGGCATATGTGGACAAGAGAAACGGAGAATAATGCCATGTTTTTCAAGAAAGGTTTTGAACTTCATGTATTAACCGCCAACATTAGTTTGAATACTTTTGATTATGCAAAACATATTCTCAATGTGCAACTTAAATCTTTGACCAAACACTAAGTGTATACCAAGGAAAAATACCATGTAAATCTACTAACATCATCAATGAAATGCTTTCCCATAAAATAAAATAAAAGCGCCTTCCCAAGGAAATGTACTAACATCATCAATGAAATGTATCTAATAGGGAAACAGAGCTTGTCACTAGATTAGAAAGTACAAATTCCAAAGGTTTATTGGCTAAACTAAAGTTCACATATTTAAAGGAGAAAGGAAGTTAAAAGTGAGAAAGCACACAATGAACCATACATGTTGTTGGATGATAAGACAGAGATGATAATTAGTGTAAGGAATTTGGGGTTGCCGCTAGATGATAGATATCGCCTTTCTTCAAGTCATGCCTCAGTAATCTCCCATCCTGATGTTCCTTCACAAAGAAAATAGTTGGATGAAACTCAAAAGTGAAGCAAATACCAATTAGCTAGATAGGGGGACTTGGATGCCAAATGCATCTATGTGTATGTGTTGGTTTCTATACACTTAACTAATTAATAGATCATTTCTCAAATTTAAACACTCCAAAGATAGTGATTAACTAGAAGAAACCGCCGACAAGTAGAGCATATGAGCCATTGCTATACTTTTCTAAATCATTTATTTTTTATTTTTATAAATGTGTGGTCCACTTGATGAGTTGCCCCACCTATTTTTGTTATGATCATGTATGCTTAGAAGCATCAGATGGATTGATCATCCGTAACAAGGAAGGTCCTTGTGGGCATATCACTACAACAGGAAATGGTAACAAAACAAGAAAGTTGATAAGGTAGAGCCATCCCTTTACTGCACATGGGTTATGGTCATGTATCAATTGAGATCGTCCATCTAGTAGGACCCATCTTAAATCATGTTCCCTTCATTTATTTATTTTTTGGTCATGTACCTAGCCTAAATTTGTTCGACTGTTGGTTTGGAATCTGCCAACCAGATGGCTATGATCATCCAATTTATATATTTTTAATCATGTTTCATCAACAACAGGGGCAATTAAATGAACATACTGAATTGGCACGTCACCCCTGCCATGTATACTATGGAAAGGTCCCTGTAATCCTACAATTCCAGTTCCACCAGCTTTGCCATAATTTCTTCTTTCTATTAGAATTATTATATGACTAAAAGCACAACTGATGGGGGTATTTATCGAATCAGTACTGGGTCCATACACATACATACCTGCTTCTTCTTCTTCTTCTTTTTCTTCTTCTTCTTCCTCTTCTTCTTCTTCTTCTACGACACCTTTAAGAAGCAAGCCTAAAAAGGTAGAAAAAGATGGAAGTGAGGTTAGAAATGCCTTCAAAGGAATTTATAGGTGGTTTTGACACTTGAAATTTGAAGAATCTACATCTATATATAGTAATTGGATTCTTGAGAATTTCAGTGTCAAGTTGTGTTTAACACCTTGAAATTTAAATAATCTCTAAGAATATGAAAAGTAGCTTTTTACAAAGAATTGTAAATGGCTTAAAATTAGAAATTAAACTTTGGCCAAATTCTAAATTGTCAAAAGTGAAAATTAGCTCCAGAATTAGATTTTCATTTCAAAGGACAATAATTTGAAGAAAAATAAAATTAGAACGCCTTAAATGTCATCAATGATAATCAAGCACTGTGATGTTAGTGTCGTATCCACACCATCTGTCCATTTAATCACCAACTCATTTTAGGATATGAGCCCATAACTGAACCCTATCCAAAGCTCAAGTGAACCACACCACAGGAAACAATGGGAATTGAATGCCTACCGTTGAAAATTTTGTGGGGGCTACAGAAGTTTTAGAGCAAGTTGATATTTGTGTTTTCCCTTGATCTCTGTCTTTGTGACCTCGTTAACAGGTTGGATGAGAAATAAACATCATCGTGAGCCCTGGGAAGGTTTCAACAGTAGATGTGTAGGTTGTTGTATATCGGAACCAAAAACCTTGATGGGAGTAAAGGAATGTACGCTTAGAAAACATCGGGAGCCAATGTCACTTGCTGGTTTTTATTCCATTTGAGAACTCTTCCTCCTATAATTCCTTTACGAGCATGTGTCTACCAAGCAACAATCCCCATCACATTCATGTTGGTTCATTGAGATAGGTGACCTGAATCACATTATTATCTATATAGTATGATCAAATGGGAGGGTCTCATCAGTTTTAGCTCTTACATCACATGGGTGGGGCCTAACTCACACGAGCCACCTACCTCACACGGGCCACTCAACACCAGTGTGCCCTTGCATCTCACAAGCCACCTCATTCGAGCCTGGTGTGAAAATGTCCCTGCATTAATCACCCCTGATACATCAATTTAATGCAGGATAACTAGTCACTTGCTCTGAACACTCAAACTGATAGAGCGTGGTGAATCAATCCTTTTATCTCATAGCTAGGCTCCACATCCCATGAGTTATGTCATTAGTCAAACCCCTCGTGGCCTCACATCATATGGGTTTCACCTCACACGAGCTACCCAGCTCACACGGGTGGGGCCTGACTCACACAAGCTACCTGCCTCACACGGGCTGCCCACCCCAAGTGCCCTTGCATCTCATAGGCCACCCCACTCAAGCCCGGTGTGAAAATGCGATTGCATTACTTTTTCTCATTGAATTTATACCACTTACTATTTTACTTTTAACCATCCATTTAATAGCCATTAATTAGTGATTATTGTGATTTTAGAGATATACTCCATCCACAATGGGACCCTACAATTTGTATAGTCTAGTTGTACATTAGCGCCACGTTAAGAGGATGAGTCAGTACATAGCCATAACCGAAGTAAAAAATCAGAACCTTAAAGAAATTGATAATAAAAAAGAGAATTGAAAAGATTTAATGTGTGTTTGAGAAAATACCTGGTTAAAGAGAGAAAAACAAAAACAAAAATAACATTGAATGGCATAATAGGTGGGATGGGGGCATTGGTCACCATAGAGAATTAATGAGACGAGACACAGAGAAGCAGAGAATAATGCCATGTGTTTCGAGAATGGTTTTGAACTTCATGTATTAACTGCCACCATTAGTTTGAATACTTTTGATTATGTAAAACATATTCTCAATGTTCAATTTAAATATTTGAACAAACACTAATTGCATACCAAGGAAAAATACCATGTAAATCTACTAACATCATCAATGAAATGCTTTTTAATTAATAAAAAAAGCGCTTTCCAAAAGAAAATCTACTAAGATCATTAATGAAATGTATCTAATAGTAGGGGTGTACATCGAGTCGAACCGAGTTGAGCTGGCCTCAGCTTGACTCGGCTCGGCCACTGGCTGACCTCAGCTCGACTCGGCTCAGCCACTGGCTGACCTCAGCTCGAACTCGGCTCGGCTCGGTCCTCGAGCCTGACTGGCCAACTCAGCTCGGTTCGGTTAGCAGCTCAGGCCAGCTCGGGCCGAGTTCGAGCCAAGATCGAGCCAAGTTCGCCATTGAGGCATTTCCACAAACACCTGAACTGCAACTTCAAAATCCCACTGTTTTACAAACAGAGGCAATGGTTTTACAAGTATTTTATCAAACACCTTCTAAGCAACATAAAAATTAAGATAAACAAAGAGAAAAAGGGTATTTGTTTCATGTACATACCTTCCTTTCCACCAACCACATTTCGTTAAGTCATTTTATCAAACTATTGGTGAGCAACATCAATGGCAAAGTAACCGAGTCACCGAACTGGTTCGATCCGAGTTCGATTCAAGCTGGATTCGATACGAGTCGAGTCGATCTAGGCCTGCTCAAACTCGGCTCGAACTCATTTTCGAGCTCAAAAATCAGCTCAACTCGGCTCGAACTCGGCTTCGAACCAAGTCGAATCGATCTTTTTCGAGTCGAGTCGAGCAAGCTAACCGAGCTAGCTCAGTTCGTGTACACCCCTATCTAATAGGGAAGCAGAGCTTGTCACTAGATACAGAAAGTACAAATTCTAAAGGTTTATTGGCTACACTAGAGTTCACATATTTAAAGGAGAAAGGAAGCTAAAACCGAGAAGGAAATGATGAACCATACATATTGTTGGATGACAAGAATTAGATGATAAGTGCAAGGAATTTGGAGTTGCCATTAGATGGTAGTAATAGCCTTTCTTTAAGTCATGCCTTAGTAATCTCCCAGATAGGGGGACTGTGGATGCCAAATGTATCAATGTACATGTGTTGGTTTCTATACAGTTAGTTAAATAGATCGTTTCTCAAATTTGAACACTCCAAAGATAGTGATTAACTAGAAGAAACCGCCGACAAGAGCAATTACTATACTTTTCTAAATCATTTATTTTTTATTTTTATAAATGTGTGGCCCACTTGATGAGTTGCCCTACCTGTTTTTGTTATGATTATGTATGCTTAGAAGCACCAGATGGATTGATCATCTGCAACAAGGGAGGTCCTTGCTGGCATACCACTACAAAAGGAAATGGTAACAAAAGAAGAAAGTTGATAAGGTAGAGCCATTAGAACTGGAATGTGGTAATGCCATCCCTTTACTTCACATGGGTTATGGTCATGTGTCAATTGAGACCGTCCATCTAGTAGGACCCATCTTAAATCATGTTCTCTTCATTTTTATTTTATTTTGGTTATGTAAACCTAGCCTAAATTTCTTCGGACTGTTGGTTAGGAATCTGCCAACCAGATGGCTAGATCATCCAATTTATATATTTTTAATCATGTTTCATCAACAACAGGGGCAATTATATGAACATACTGAGTTGGCACGTCACCCCTGTCATGTATACTATAGAAAGGTCTCTGTAATCCTACACCGGTTCCACCAGCTTTGCCATAATTTCTTCTTTCTATTAGTATTATTATATGACTAAAAGCACAACTGATGGGGGTATTTATCGAATCAATACTGGATCCATACAAAACATACGTGGCATTTGTGATCCACTAAGATTGCCTCAAGGTATTTGAGCCAAGAATGTCATGGGAAAAGCATGTGCATACATACCTACGTCTGCTTCTTCTTCTTCCTCTTCTTCTTTTGTTGCTGCTGCTGCGACACCTTTAAGATGTAAGCCTAAAAAAGTAGAAAAAAGGCAGAAAAAGATGGAAGTGAGGTTAGAAAAGTCTTCAAAGGAATTTATAGGTGATTTGGACACTTAAAATTTGAAGAATCTACATCTATAGTAATTGGATTCTTGAGAATTTCAATGTGTCAAGTTGTGTTTAACACCTTGAAATTTAAACAATCTCTAAGAATATGAAAAGTTGCTTTTTAGAAAGAATTGTAAATGGCTTAAAATTAGAAATTGAACTTTGGCCAAATTCCAAATTGTCAAAAGTGAAAATTAGCTCTAGAATTAAATTTTAATTTCAAAGGACAATAATTTGAAAAAATAAAATAAAATTAGAACTCTTTAAATGTCATCAATGATAATGAAGCACTTAACTTATTTAATTATTTGTCTATTGGATTGGCGGACATTTCTTGGATGATTAAAAATAAAAAAATATTCAATAATGTTTTTATTTCAACAAAAAAGTGTTCCCCATTAGAGTTTAGGATTCTTGGACCAATCTAACTATTGGGATATGAGGTAGATACTGTGATTCCATAAGTTAATTGGTTTAATTTGAGTTGAAGCCATGTGTACCATTTCTAAATGTTTGTGTATCAAGTGTCCCATGTGGCTAGAGTATTAAATAACCTGAGCAGTAGCATATCAGTCATATGTCAGGTCAGTCAAAAGTGATAGTCCGAACATGGAGGTTTGCTAATTTACACGTGTGGGAGTGCATCACAACATGATACATGCGTGACATCGTAGCTTCCCATGAGGTGTGATATTGTGTTTTGATCTAGATTGCCTCACACAAAAGTCAGGCCAGCTGTAAATAACTATGTGGGTTGCACTATAATGGTTGTGTCTTATACAGACCATCCGTCCATTTAATTATGTGCTCATTTTAGGGTATGAGCATATAGCTGAACACTATCCAAAGCTCAAGCCAACCACACCACAGGAAACAGTGGGAATTGAGTGTTACAGAATTTTAGATCAAGCTGATATTTGTGTTTTCCCTTGATCTTGGTCTTTGTGACCTCATTAACAGGTTGGATGAGAAATAAACATCACTGTGAGCCCTGGGAAGGTTTCAACACTAGATAAACGTCACTATCCCATTGTTTCCTGTGGTGTGGTCCACTTGAACTTTGGATATGCTTCTATTTTAGTCTCTTGCTCTAAAGTGATCTGGAGAAACAGATGAACGGCGTGGATAAAAACACATACATCCAAAGTGGGCCCCACAGAGTTAACTCGGTAGTCTATACTCTGGACGCAATCCGCTTTTCCAGAGATTGAATGGGTAATCGCGGCACACTTGCCAACACGGCACACGTACGAGAGTAATGAAAAAGGTATGACGTGGCATAGTGCAGTGCTCGCGAATCGCCTCTTCAATGCCTCTAACGCAGGCTTCACAAATGGTTTTGGATATACAAAATTAATTAAGTTTTGGTTACCCTTTAATTACCTGAATCTACTTCTTCTTTCCTCCATTTCTTCCACTCCCAAATATCATCTGTAACATCGAATGGGAATGACTTGAGCTTCGGACACCCGTAAACCCTGAGGAGTCTTAAAGACGGCATTGCCCTTCGCATCCTCTGCCACTCATCTTCCATCTCTTCTAATTCATCTAGCACCAATACCTCCACTTTCCATTCCCCACTCTCGCTGTCCCAAAATCTGGGACCCATCTCCCTAATCCTTCCTCTCCAAATCTCAAGAAACCGAAGATTGGGAAGGGAAGTAGGACTGAGCCACGCAGGTGTCCTTTCTCCTGGCCAGTCCCAAATATACAACTCTCTGAGGAATTTAAGAGGACGAGAAAGCTCACCTTCAATCTTATTTACAACTCCATCTCTTTCAACAGAAATTCCACCAAAATCTAACTTTAGAATTTGCAGATGCTGGAGCATTGATAACAAATTCCATTCCCCTTCTTCTATTTCTTCAACTGACTTTATCTTCATCCAAAGTTCTCTAAGTTTTGTCAAGCTCTTCAACTCCGAAATACCGGATCCATTTTTATTCACAGGACTAAACCATCCTAACCGTTTGAGATTTGAAAGCTTTCCAATCCCTTCCGGCATGCATTCTAAAGATTCACACTCATAAATTTGGATAGCTGTTAGCTTCTCTAATGTTGTGATTGACACAGGAAGCCTTTTCAAATTGGGGCAGTTGGATAAACATAGAATCCGAAGATTACGAAGATTTCCGATTGAATCGGGCAGTGATCTTAAGGCAGAACTACTCTCTATCTTAAGATAAACGAGGTGCTGTAATGACCCTATCCCACTCAACCATTCACTGCACACCACATCTTTAGGAGATTCCGGTCTGACAATGAAAGAGATAACACCCTCAACCACCTTACTTTCCATAGTTTTGCTTTTAGACTTGCAATCATCTCTGTGCTCTGAATGTCCATACCAACCAATGCCCGCAGCTTGGTGGGACTGTTTCCGATGCTCTCTACAGCTGTATTCCCCACAATTCCCAAACGACGAGACTGCTCACTAAATGCGGGACTACCTCCATAGTCCAACCTCATAAAAAAGCTCTCTTCTCTAGCAATTCTTATAACCATATCTCGAACCATATCATGCATTTTGCACAAAATATAGCTTCTCTCGAAATCATCTTTATCCACTCCAAGTATCAAAAATCGATTAAATAATTCTGAAAGACATTCTTCTCCTATTTCAAATGCCGTTTTCCCTTTTCTTCCCCAAACAAAACCCTCACCAATCCACCAGTTAACCATGTCACAAACATTAATTTCATAATCTTCAGGAAACATGGCAAAGCACAAAAAGCAAGGTTTTAAGTGTGTTGGGAGCTCTTCGTAGCTCAACTGTAGTCTCGAAATGATTAGTTCATCTTTCTTATCGATTCCCAACTCCTCGCGCTCTGATATTTCCCTCCATTCATGGATAGAATCACTCTTCCCCAGCATCATTCCGCCCACAACCTTGATTGCTAATGGTAGTTCCCCGCACCTCGCAACAATCTCCTTTCCCAAGCCCTCCAACTCTGGATTTGTGCACTTACCTCCAGTTCTTGCAAAAGCTACTTTACTGAACAAGGACCAACTATCTTCTTTTGAAAGAGTTTGGGGATAGTGTATGTGTCTGCCGGCCGCTCCCATTGATTTAGCAACCTTTTCATTCCTAGTTGTAACAATAACGCAGCTACCCTCCACTCGGGGAAAACCAGACTTCAAGCTATCCCACCACATCCCTTCATTCGTTTCCCAAACATCATCCAAAACTACCAAGTATTTCGCATCTAATTTCCGGTTGAGACTTTCCAATAGCTTCTCAACATCCTTTCCCCTCAGAGATTCCTCTTCTACATCTAACTTTTTTAGCATCTTCTTTAGCAATTCATCCAATTTGAAACTTTGAGAAACAGTAACAAAAACCAAGTGATTAAAAGAGTTTTTCACACTCTCACTACGACATATCTTTTGAGCGAGTGTGGTTTTACCGATTCCCCCCATTCCAACTATTCCAATAACCGTTGAGGGTCCATCTACTTCTAAGATACACTTTCTAATCTTCGCTGAGTCATCTTCTAATCCTACCATTTCAGCTTCATGCATTAGGATTGGGTAGGTCATTCGCATATTCCCACCATCTTCATCTTTGCCAGGTTGGCGAGGAGCTGTTTGCAAGTAGGACTTCATATTCTCCTTCACCTTCGTCACCCCTTGATTTATTTTCCTCAGCTGCTTTCCCAACTGATGACGGGATTTCAAATGAGTAAGAAAGCAATAACTTGTAAAATTAGGTGCACACCCTTAGTGTTTTTTCTGGAATAGAAGTTGACAATCTGCAATTACATCTTCAGCGTCGTATACCAACTCTCTTAAGTTGCTCATTACCCTCTTGAGAATCTCATTCCTATCTCTTCTCTTCACCTGATCAGCTTCCTTGAGATAGCTCTGCATGTACTGAAGCTCCTCCTTTGTTTCCTTAAACTGGTCATCAAACTCAAGTAGTTGACGACCTTCGCTTACGAGTATTGACAACAAATTATCTAGGAGAACACTGACAACAGCTTCTGCCATTTTCCTGTGAAATAGTATCATACCATTATGAAAATGGAATTCAAAACCAGGTGGAGGGAAAGAGGAAAAACTAAAGACTGTAGAAAATATTGCAATTAAATTGGCTACAAGAAAGTAATTGCATCTCTTTTTGAGCCTCGGATCTGCTCATTTTTTGGGCTTATAACTCAAAATGATATGGCCAAATGGATGAACCGTGTGGATAAACCCAGACATCACAGTGGCCCCCAGCCCGTGTTCAGATCAGGACAAGGAGTGTTGTACCCAATCTGCATCCGATTGGAAATGGTCACAACAGCATACAAAGGGCATGAGTTCATTCATGTTTCAGTCAGTTGTGACTGTGAGGACCACCTCTATGTATGTGTTGTATATCCATGCCGTCCATCTGTTTTGCCAGCTTATTTTAGAACATGGTCACAAAATTGAATCATATTCAAATCTCAGGTAAATTACACTACAGGAAACAGTGATCATTGAATGCCTACCATTAAAAACTTCATAGGATTTACAGTAATGTTTATTTGCCATCCAACCTATTGATAATTAAGGTCACACGACCCGGATGAAGGGAGAAAATTAAATATCAACTTGATCGAAAACTTTTATAGCCTACACAGCTTTTAATGGCCTATTACTACGGTTTCTTATGATGGTCACAGGATGGTTTATAGCTACCATTTCTTATGTGTTGAGGGAGCAGATTAGGTGTGCCCGCCTCATCCAAGAAGGCGTAGTCCATAACATGGGGCCCACCTTGATGTATTTAATTTATATCCATGCCGTCCATTCGTTTTGCTAGATCATTTAAGGGCAAGAGCACAAAAATGAAGAACATCCAATTCTAAGGTGGACTATACCATAGGAAATGGTAGTGATTGAACCCTACCATTAAAAGCTTCCTAGGGCCCACTGTAATGTTTCCATATTGTTTGTTTGCCATCCAACCTATTGATAAGGTGACACAAGTGTAGATGAAGGGGAAAAAATAAATATTAGTTTGACCTAAAACTTTTGTGGCCCATTAATGTTCACTAACCACTATTTCCTATAGTATGATCCACCTGAGAATTGAATCTTCTTCATTTTTGGGCTCATGTGCTTAAATGATTACTTAAAATGGATGGACGAAGTGGATATAGAATACATATATCAAGGTGGGCCCAATGGTAAAGGGCGGTGCGGTTGAGGGCAGTGCCTAATCCACTTCCTTGTGTTGAGCGTGAGTTAGCTGCGACACCAGAACTAGTGATGTAGATTGGGCATTGTATATACACGCCATCCATATACTTTCCATCTTATTTTAGGGCATGATCTAAAAAATGAAGTATATACAAATTTCAAATGGACCATATCACAGGAAACATTAGTTATTGGTAATTAAAAGTCTTTTGTAGGTGACGAAAGTTTTAGATCAAGGTGATATTTGTTATTATTATTATTATTATTATTATTATTATTATTTTCCTTTCTTCCAAGTTTATGTGTCTGTTTCATATGGTTGGATGGTCAATAAGCATTATGGTGGATCTTAGGAAGTTTTTAATGATGCCTTCAATGACCAATATGCTCAATTACTGGTTTTTCTTAAATATGGGTGGAATTTAGCTTGGTTCCATTTTAGTCTAAACCAACATTAAAATCAAGCCCATTTAAAACCACAATCCAAATAGGGTTGGATCAATTTGAGAGGACCTATGCTTATTAATTAGCAACTTTTAGGCTTAGAGCTACACCATGGTCGATGCAGGGATGAATATGATAAGGTTGATCATCGTCTTCCTCAAGGATAATTACTCTGAATCCATGGAGCTTCTCTAGACTCTTCATAGAGGCTTCTCGAATCCACAAGGGAAAAAAAATAATAAATTCTAGAAAATTCATAAATTGATTGAAGATATAAATAAACAAGTTTACAACCCTTTAAATAGAGACACCAAGCTTTGGAAGAAGTTTTGGACTCATACTATAACTAAAACTCCTAAAAATCGTGACTTACTATAAAGAGTAAACTTACTATTTATAGACTGTCCTGATTCCTACTAGTCATCATGGTTTTTGGCCAAAAATAGTAGGTGTCCTATTTGGCTCAACCATGTGATACTCCTAATTATTCCAAGCACTTTTCATGTTGGACGCAACTTCTAAAGCCCAAAAGAGTTATAATCAAACTAAAACTTATTATAAATAGTAAAAACAAAAACAAAATGGAAATTCGACCGTCAATCTGGTGGAATCTCGCAAATTCGGCATGGGAAAATCAACTTAGCCAAGTTGGGTGGCTAAAGTAGCTCGTTCTACCCCAAAATCATATATAGCACGTCGGATAACTCATTCCATTTTGCAAGATACGCCTGTTTTAAGGTCCTAACAGTCCGGATCACTTCCGCCTCCGATCGGACCTTTTCGGGCCCATCTTGGCCATGAAACTATCTGAGACCCGCTCTACATCAATGGTCCAAATTTTGAACATTGGCCCACTCAGGTCCAATGACCATAGGGTGATACACTTGCAGCCCTACATCTCTATTTAGGTAAGGTATAAAATATTCCAAAATTTTGAACAGGGCCTGCCCAACCGGCCTAGCTAGTCAAATTATGGGTCGAAACCAACCCAATTCAGAACCGCTTCTGCAATTAGTCAGAGAAAGAAACGCTCTGGGCAGATGATACTAGCCACTCAATTATCAGTCCCTTATAAGTCATTATCAGTCCCTTATAAGTCATAATATATAAAACAGTAGAAAGAAGTATACCAGAGAGAAGGGAGAGCTTCTCAAAAGAGGAAGATGGAAGATGAATTCTGCAATCAGTCGGAGAGTTTTAGAGAGATTGGAGATGGCCAAGGCAGCATATAAAGAACTTTCTACTATAATAACAAAAAAACAATTAGTATAAAGTCCTTTTTACTTATAAAAGGAAAGAAAAAAAAAAAAGTATATAAATCACTTTTTACTTTTAAGAGAAGAAAAAAGGTATACATAACACTATTTACTTTTGAAAATGGAAAAAAATTAAAAATAAATTAATAGCGGGTGGGACACCGATAGCGTGGTGTGGCACGTGTGTTGAGCTGGCAAAGTTCTGTTGGCCCACCATGGTATAACACATATCCTTGTTATCCGAGATCATTTTAAGGCGTGAGCAGAAAATTGAAGCAGATATCACTTTGTTGGGGGCCTTGCACAAAACCTTAGGATCTAGCCCTCCAGAATAAACCAGAATTATGGATAATAATGCAATGTAAACAATCAATGCATCAATCACACACCACACAAGAGATTTTTATGTGGAAAACCCTCAAAGAGGTAAAAACCACGGGACCTCGTCCAGATCAACTATCCACTATGAAGTAGAACATTACAACCTTCTCCACTCATGCAGGAGTGGATAAACAATAAGAGAAATAGAGAAAATGGAGAGATCTAACCGATTGCGAGGACATAGAAGCGCTGAGATATAGATTGCACAGTAGATAACCTCCACGAGCATAACCTTCCTTCTATAAGCTTCCTCTCTCTCTCTCTCTCTCTCTCTCTCTCTCTCTCTCTCTCTCTCTCTCTCTCTCTCTCACCTTTGATAGCCCTAAACCCTTTAGAAAATCCCTTGTAAAGCTTTAGAAAACCTTCTTGTCATTACCTAGAAAACCCTAGGCAATCCCTTTTATAGTTTTGGAAACTCCTTTTCGCATCCCAGTTGCGAAAGGACTTGCGACACGAAATCCGCGCAAAATCATGGAACGAATCTACGTAACTTCGACTGGTCGAACCGAGTCTACGACCGGTCGAGAGCCACCTTCGACCGGTCGAGCACCTCATTCGACTGGTCGAGCACCCCGGAGAAAATCATTCCACTGTCGCTGGACTTTGAGTCGTGCCACGACTCGTCTCTTCGACTAGTCGACCACCAGCCTTCGACCGGTCGACGATGGGTCAAAAACCCATCAAATCTCCCCCCTTTTGACCTAGGAGGTATCCACTTTTTTCAAGCCAGCCAGGTTTTTACAAACATTAAACTTGCCCTTAAGCAAAGCCTTGGTCATCATGTTTGACCCATTATCGTCCATGTGGACCTTCTCAAGCTGTAACACCTTATGTTCCAAAGTATCTTTGATCCAATGATACCGAATCTCTATGTGCTTTGACTTGGAATGCTGATTTGGATTCTTGCTCAAGTGTATAGCACTCTAACTATCACAATAGACCACGTGCTCCTCCTGCTTCAGGTTAAGTTCCTGTAGGAACCTCTTCATCCAAAGCATCTCTTTACATGCCTCTATGACTGCAATATATTCGGCCTCTGTCGTCGACAATGCTACGACCTTCTGTAACTTGCTCTGCCAAGAAACTGCTCCCCTTGCAAACGTGAACATGAACCCCGGTGTAGACTTCCTGGAGTCTATGTCACCTGTCATATCTGCATCTGTAAAGCCCTCTAACACAGGTTTACCGTCACCATAGCATAGGCTCAACCTGGATGAGCCTCTTAGATACCGCAGTATCTATTTAACCGCTACCCAATGCTCTTTGCCAGGATTGACAAGATACCGGCTGACAACACCAATCGCATATGCTATGTCTGGGCGTGTACACATCATAGCATACATCAAACTTCCTCCAGCTGACGCGTAGGGTATATTCTGCATCTCTTCCATATCTGCCTTCATCTTGGGACACTGCCTGTCGCTCGATCTGAAGTGACCATCTAGTGGAGTACTGACCGGCTTCGCTGCATTCATATTGAACTGTTCTAGGACTTTCTCAATATACTGCTCTTGTGATAGCTAGAGCTTCCTTTTGCTTCTGTCACGGGTTATCTCCATTCCTAGGATCTGTTTAGTCGGGCCCAAGTCTTTCATCGCAAAAGACTTGCCCAACTCCTGTTTCAGCCTGTCGATCTTCTTGATGTCTTTTCCCATGATGAGCATGTCATCAACGTATAATAGCAGAACTAAGAAATCACCATCTGAGAACTTGCACGTGAACACACAGTGGTCTGACTCCGTTCTGTCATACCCATGTTTCAACATAAACGAGTCGAACTTCTTGTACCATTGCCGTGGAGCTTGTTTCAGCCCATACAAGCTCGTCCTCAGCCTACACATCATATGCTCTTTGCCCTTGACTTCGAACCCCTCTGGTTGGTGCATGTAGATCTCTTCTTCCAAGTCACTATGGAGAAAGACAGTTTTAACATCTAACTGCTCTATCTCTAGATCCGTGTTAGCCGTCAACCCAAGCAACACCCGTATGAATGTCATCTTCACCCTTGGTGAGAATATCTCTTCGAAGTCTATGCCTTTCCTCTGACCAAACCCTTTTACCACAAGTCTATCCTTGAATCTTGTCTGTGAATTCTTCTGCTCGATCTTTTTTCTGAACACCCACTTATTGCTCAAAGCTTTCTTGCCCTTAGGCAATTTCACCATATCATAGGTGTGGTTCTTATGCAAGGATTCCATCTCCTCTTGCATAGCTTTCAACCACTCCCTCTTATGCTTGTCAGCTAGGGCCTCAAAATAATCTTCTGGCTCTCCCCCATTAGTCAGCATAATACACTCATATGGTGAGTACCTCTTGGACGGCTGTCTGTTCTTAGATGACCTCCTCACCTGTGGCTCAACAAGTGGATCAAGTGGGGGCTGCTCCCCTGGTCTATCTTCTAAAGGAACTCCCTCGTCCTCTACACCTTATTGTACTCCCCCATCATCAGGCGCCACGGGAGGAGTAACCGAATCCATGTCCTCTAGCTCACTTGAACTAGGCTGGTTCTTCTCTAGCTTACCAATGTCTTCTATACACTGATCTTCAAAGAAAACCACATCTCTGCTCCTGACGAGCTTCTTCTTGGTCGGATCTCATAACCTGTAACCGAACTTTTCATCACCGTACCCTAAGAACAAACACTGCCTGATCTTCATATCGAGCTTGGACCTCTCGTCCTTTGGTACGTGAACGGATGTCCTGCATCCAAACACTCTGAGATGACTGTACGATGGATCATGTCCAGTCCACACCTTCTCAGGTACTTCTCCATTTAACGAGGCTGATGGAGACCTGTTTATCAAATACACTGCCGTGTGCATTGCTTCTCCCCAGAATGTCTTGGGCAATTTCACATGAGATAACATGCATCTGATTCTCTCAATAATGGTGCGATTCATTCGCTCAGCTACACCATTATGCTGGAGGGTCTTGGGAACCATCTATTCATGTCGTATACCCAGGGACTTGCAGTACTCATGAAAGTCGCCAATGTATTCACCACCATTGTCAGTGCGGATGCACTTCAATGATCTACCTGTCTCTCTCTCGACCATAGCATGAAACAATTTAAACACACCAAAGACCTCGTCCTTGAATTTCAAAGCATAAACCCAAACCCTCCTAGATGCATCATCTATAAAAGTGACAAAATACAATGCCCCACCCAAGGTTTTTATCCTCATAGGATCACAAACATCAAAATATACCAAATCTAATGCATGCACTTTATTAATATGAGAAACAGTTTTAACAAATGAAACTCTATATTGTTTCCCTAATAAACAATCAAGACAGGTTTTGAGAGGTGTACCTGTCATGTCTGGAAGGAGCCACTTCTTTACTAGCACCTGAAGCCCTTTTTCACTCATGTGGCTTAGACGCCTGTGCTACATGTCAATAGTTGAATCTTCTGCTGCGTTTAACCCACCCTTCTACATACTGACACTTGCCTTGTAAAGGGTGCAACACTTCTTTCCTCTGGTCACGATCAACGAACCCTTGATGAGCTTCCATCGCCCACTAGCAAACCGGCTTTTATAGCCATCATCATCCAACCTTCCCATCGACATCAAGTTGAGGTGAAGGTCTGGGATATACCTCACATCCTTGAGAACCAATGTGCAGCCCACATCAGTCTTCACACAAATATCACCGACTCCTACGATTTTTGACACGCCAGAATTTCCCATCTTCACAGTCCCATAGTCACCTTACTTGTAGCTTGTGAAGAAGTCCCTGTATGGAGTCACATAAAAAGAAGCTCCCGAGTCTATCACCCAGTCAGTGTCCTGACTCATAGCCGTGAGACATACATCGTGATCTGCTGAAAGAATAACTACAACGTCGCCATCTGAAGCGACCGCAGTGGAATCTGATTCATCTTCCTTCCCTTTCCTTTCTTGTCGTTCTTCTTACCATGACATTCATGCTTATAGTGGCCCTTCTTGCCACAATTCCAGCAATCAACATCTTTCTTATTACTTGACTTGCCTCTTGATTTATCTCGGGCCTTCCTGCCCTTCCTGTTCTTTCCTCTCCCCCGTTCTTGTGTTACAAGGGCCTCTTGTTATGTAGACCCCTGAGACTTCCTCTTTGTCTCTTCATTGAAGAAACAACTAGTTACCTGTTCCATGGATATCTTTCCATTTGGCGAGAAGTTACGTAGAGACACCACCAATGTCTCCCAACTGTCAGGCAATGAACTAAGTAATAGTAAAGCCGACAATTTATCATCCAGGACCATCTTCATAGAGGTGAGTTGGTTCACTATATTACTGACCTCATTCATGTGCTCGGCCACAGAACCGCCATCCTTGAACTTGAGATTCACAAGTCGCCTTATCAGAAAAATCATGTTACCAGCTGTCTTCCTCTCATACAGCCCTTGTAATTTCAGCCATAGGCTAGCGGCTGAGGTTTCTGTAGACACATGATGAAACACAAAATTATCCAACCATTGTCTAACAAATCCCACCACCTTTCTGTCCATCTTCTTCCAATCATCAGTCATATCCTTAGATTTTGCTGATATGCCTAAAATTGGAGAATATAGGTCTTTGCAATAAAGCAAGTCCTCCATCTTAGCCTTCCATATAGTCCACTTAGAACCATTGAGGCTGATCATCCTTGATGAGCCACCTTCCATAATTCAAAAACTGATCCTACTCGTTCAATGAACTTAGCTCTGATACCACTTTGTTGGGGGCCTTGCACAAAACCTTAGGATCTAGCCCTCCAGAACAAACCAAAATTATGGATAATAATGCAATGTAAACAATCAATGCATCAATCACATACCACACAAGAGATTTTACGTGGAAAACCCTCAAAGTGGTAAAAACCACGGGACCTCGTCCAGATCAACAATCCACTATGAAGTAGAACGTTACAACCTTCTTCACTCACGCAGGAGTGGATAAACAATAAGAGAAATAGAGAAAACGGAGAGATCTAACCGATTACGAGGACATAGAAGCGCTGAGATATAGATTGCAAAGTAGATAACCTCCACGAGCATAACCTCCCTTCTATAAGCTTCCTCTCTCTCTCTCTCTCTCACCTTTGATAGCCCTAAACCCTTTAGCAAATCCCTTGTAAAGCTTTAGAAAACCCTCTTGTCATTACCTACAAAATCCTAGGCAACCCCTTTTATAGTTTTGGAAACTCCTTTCCGCATCCCAGTTGCGAAAGGACTTACGACACGAAATCCGCGCAAAATCGCAGAACGAATCTGCGTAACTTCGACTGGTCAAACCGAGTTTACGACCGGTCGAGCACCTCGTTCGACTGGTCGAGCACCCCGGAGAAAATCAGTCCACAGTCGCTGGACTTTGAGTCGTGCCACGACTCGTCTCTTCGACTGGTCGACCACCAGCCTTCGACCGGTCGAGCGAGGCTCACGACCGGTCGACGACGGGTCAAAAACCCATCAATTGGACTATACCACAAAAAGCAATAGAGATTAAACACCTACAGTTGAGAATTACTTGGGAATAATGATAAAGAGTTTTCGATGAAGCTATAATATTTGTCCATTCCCTGTATCCGGGTCTGCTTGACTTTATGAGCAGATTGGATGGCTTAATTTAAACAGTCCACTCAATGGCTTGTAGAGATTGATGGACAAGATTGTTCGTTAAAGATGAGTTGAGTAATAGATGTTTAGGACCACCTGATTGCTGTAGTTTTTGTAGAGTGATGAAAGAAAAATTAGCCTAAGCTATTATCCGTCAATCACTTTTCAATGATGATCGTAACCTTTGATTTGTAAATTGAATTGGAGCCATTGAAAAATATACTCTTGAGTGTTCTGAATTCAATTACAGGAAGTGATCCTCAAAATCATCCAGTCAGTGTAATTTTCTTGTAGTGGACCAAATAGAATAGGGTCCACAAGATGGACGGTTCTGATCATTAAAGCACTGATCCGCTATGGGTGGGGACAGACGCTGGATCGTGAGTAGCCACATAGGCGAAATCGTACTCTTATTATAATGTTAAAATTCGGTCCACGAGAACGCCCCTGTTCAAATGGTTTTCTTGGTAGAAGTAGGTAGACGTATAGGACAACAACTTTAATACTCGGGCGGAGTGCGATGATATGCAGGCACTTGTAATTTTCACAAGTCATCCAAACTATACTTTCCAAATTAATGGTTAACGGTTCAGATGCATCAGGAACAAAAATTGAGACCAGATCCTCTACAACTGCTGTAGAATAAGTTCATTCTACAACACGGTAGTGGGCACATCCAATCCGTCTAAAAGGTTCACCCTCCATTTGAGCGCGACTTGGATGAGACCCATAACTGGCGACGTGGGTCCAGCGCTGACCGTGGGGCCCACATTGACGTATATATTGTATATCCACGCCGTCCATCCGTTTTTCAGATCATTTCAGGGCACGAACCCAAAAATAAAGTAAATATAAGTTTCAGGTGGACCACACCATAGGAAACATTGGTTATTGGCCATTAAAAACCTTTTGTGAGCCACAATAGTCAGGGCCGGCCCCACATCGACTGGTTCCGGACCGCAGCCAGGTCGCGCTCCCCCCAGTTATCTCCATGTCCCAAAAACAGCCTCGTAAGAAAAGCAGGTGAGTTACAGCACAGCGACCACTTGGGATAGGGACGCCATCATCAAAATCTTCTAGGCTGTGTGGGGCCCACCATTCTGTATAGACAATCCAATCGACTCAAAAGATGAGCCCCACCCTAATCAATAGGCACTGAAAAAATAAAATAAAAAATAGTCCATTACAAAATAAGTGGGCCACCCCAAGTGATTTTATTAGTTTTACGCCCACTTCAGTCCTAAATTAGCCTGTTTTCTAGGCTCAAATTAGAACAAGAGGGGGCGGACATGATGGACAGATTGAATGTCATATAAAGATCACGGTGGGCCCCACACACCTTGTTGTATAATAAGATCACGATGGATAACGACATCCATCGTTGAAACCTTCATAGGCCCCATGGTGAAGCGGATGGAATATATATATATATATATATATATATATATATATATATATATATATATACACACACACACACCAGCTTGAATGATTAGCAGAAGCTGGAGTAGCAATAGAAGAAAAAAAGATAAATAATAATAATATATCCAATTTCATAATTAAGGTCTTGTAGGTATGGATAAAACTAAAAACCAAAATATAAGTTTGAAAGGTCATCTGCCCTGAGAAGTTTCCAATGTAGGTGTTAATTGCCCATTATTTCTTATTGGGTGGTCCACTCAAGCTTGGGATATGCTTCAATTTTAGGTTAATACCTTAAAATGGAAGCAGATTGGCTAGTGTACAACACACCACCTACCTGGCTGGTGTGTTGAGATCACCAAGTTCTGTACATGTGAGTCCCATCATAAGGTATGTGTTATATCTAAATCGTTTATCTATATAAAAGCTGAGCCGAAAAATAAGACATATATAAAGATAAGGTAAACCACACCACAAAAACCAGTGGGGTATTGAGCGTCTACTATTAAAACCCTTTAAGGAGTCACGGAAGTTTTGGATCATATGATATTCGTTTTTCCTCTTCATACAGGTCTCTGGAGCCTTATGGGTACAGATTGGAAATAAGCGGTATTATGAGCCCTACGAATGTTTTAACGGTGAGAATCATCGTCCCACTGCTATTTCTGGTGTGGTCCACTTGACCTTTGGATATGACTCATTTTTGGGGTCATCTTCTAAAATAATCTGGCCAAATTGATGAATGGTGTGGATATAATTAATACATCATTGTGGGACCTAGGCCCATGTAACTTTGATCTCCTTTGAACCGTTTTTGCCGCTCAAAGCTTGAGGAGCGTCAGCCCTCCTTGGTACACCAGCCAATTCGATTCCCTCAAAATGAGCTGATAAATTGGATGGATAGCGTGGATAATTAGGCATATATACTCACGATGTGCCCAATAAAGTTTAGGACCAGTCTCTGTGGGCCACGATGATATATTGGTTTTATCCACACCTTCAATCTATTTTTCCATATCACTACTAGATACTAACCCAAAAAAAATAAAAAGGCATATCCAAGGCTCAAGTGGACCACACCACAGGAAGCACCAGTGATAATGATGTCCACCCTTGAAACCATCCTAGGGACCATTATGATGGTTCTCATACACTAGGATGAAGGGAAAAGACAAATATCAATTTGATCCAAAACTTCAATGTCCTTCAAAATGTTTCCAATGGTAGGCGTTTGATCTCCACTATGTGGTCCGCTTAACCGTTGAATCTGACTCATTTTTAATGAGGATTGTGTACAACCCATGTCCCTAACTAGGAACGAACATCCACATTGTCCATTCATTTTGACATGCCATTCCTGATCATCTGCTTTCCACATGTAGGAAAACCCTGCTTTCCTGCATCATGATTGGTCCATATCATCACTGACATTGCCGATATTGTTGCATTAAATGTAGTGTGTGATGATGTGGTCCAATTAGATTACAACAAGCAGAGGATCTGGATTCATCATTTTAGGGTTTAGTTCCAAAACTAAGGCACATCTAAGTCTAAGGAGACCACTCCACATGAAGGGGTGACGATAATGACACCCACCTTTAAAGCTTTCTTAAGGCCCACCGTGATGCAATTTCCATCCAACCTGATTATAAGGCCGAGTAGACCTGGATGAAGGGAAAACACAAATATTAACTTGACCCAAAACTTCTAAAGCACATAAGAAGTTTTCAATGGGAAGGGTTTAATCCCATTGGGCGGTTCACTTGAGCATTGGAATTGCTTCATTAGTAGACTTTTTACTCTAAAATGATATGGCAAAATGGATGAATGGTGCAGATAAAATCCATATCTCATAGTAAACCCATAAAGCCCTTGTCCGCTCATATGTTAGGACAAGCGAGGGTAGTACCTACTGTTGCTGCTTCTAAGTGCTATAGGTCCCAACATGATGTATGTGTTTTATCCATGTTGTCCATCCATTTTAGTGCATGAGCCCAAAAGTGAGGCAGATCCAAATCTCAACTTGACTACACAGCAGAAACAGTAGTGATTGAATACCCACTCTTGAGAGCCGTAAAATTAGTTTTGGATCAAGCTCATATTGGATGGCAAATAAACATTATGTTGGATCATAAGAAGCTTTCAATGGTGGGTATTCCGTCACTACTATTTTCCCCATTGAAGTGTGGTCCACTTGAGATTTGGTTTTGCATCATTTGGGGCTCATGTCCTGAGCTGGAAAAATAGATGGACAAGTGGATTAAAAGCATTCATCATGGTGGAGCCCACATAGCATTGAATAATAGACTTGTATCTGGAAGGGACAGTGACTAATAATAGACGTATATCTAGAAGGGTCCAATTGCAATTAGCCTCCGAAAGAAGCGGATCGGAGTTAATGGAGTCATACGAATACTCAGAGATTGGAAATGACACGGATTGGGTACATGGGCATTCAATCCTATGTAACTTTAAAAATACATTGGATGGAAAATTAACATAAACGGTGAGCTTCATTGTCACCGCTGCTTCCTATGGTGTGGTCCACCTTTTGCTCATTTTTTTAGCGTTACCTCAAAATGATATGGCCAAACGGATGAACTGTGTGGATAAACCCATACATCATAGTGGGCCCCTCGGAGCCCTAGCGTATGCCAAGCTCAGGACAGGGAGGGGTAGCACCCAGTCCACGTCTGATTGAAATAGTCACGGCAGGATATAAAGGGTAGAGTTTTGATGTAGGGAAGGACGTGATGATGTCGGTCGCCAATATTCTTCAAATCCACGAGGAAAGAAAGTAGAAATAATTTCTATTAATTTAAAATAAATTGATTGGCGATAAAACAAAAAAAAATTACAATCCTTTAAATAGTGAACTCAAACCTAGAAGTTTTAGAATCAAACTCCCTAAAAACGTGACTTACTATAAATAGTAAACTTATTATTTATACGCAATCATGATTCTTATTAGATTTCATGATTTTCGGCCAAAAATAGTAAGTATTCAATTCGTCCTAACCATGTTATTCTCCTAAATTTTCTAAGCCCTTTTCATGTTGGGCACCACTCCTAAAACTCAAAGGATCAAAAGTTATGATTGAATTAAAACTTACTATTAATAGTAAAAATGAGAATAAAAATGACTTTTGACTGTCGATTTGAAGGAATATCTCAAATCCGGCGGGGGCAACCCGACGTAGCTGGGTTGGTTGGGTAAAGTACCTTTTCCTTACGTTAGGGTTTCATCGCCTCTCAAAGTTATAAAAGGAGCACGTGATGAAGAGCTCTAGGCTCATGCCAATAAGCCTATACAATATTGCAACACTGCTTTTATTTCTTATAATGTCTTTATCTTAGCTTAGTTTTTGTCTCTTTACTTGTATCCAACTATGCTACAGAATGTCTGAAGTTTAATTTAGCTCTGATCTTTATTAGCCAGTAACATTGAAGAATATGTCTGAAGTTTAGGTTAACTTAGATCTCTATTGGCTAGTGCTATCGTTGTAGTATGCTTAGTATAATATAAATATTCGTAACATTACATTATCAAATACTAATCAATCGAGTTGGTACCTAGAAAATCAAACACTCTTATCACATCCTACTAACTATTTGCCTTGATTGTTTATCCACACAAGTGGTTTAAGTATTTATTTCTCATTTTATTTATTTTCTCTAGTTTATTTATTTCTCTATGAATTATTGATAAATAAAATTGGCACTATTTTTAGTCTTTTTTACTTCAAATCTAATAATCTTATTTCTCTTGAGAAATACATTAGCAGCAATTACTGGTGAAAGAACAAGATCTTTAGACACGAGGCAAAATGAATCCATTCAAGATGACTAACCCCCTCCCATTTTATAAATTGCTTGATCACTATTACTATTGGTGGTTGAGCGGCCAGCCGGATCCTTAAATTCAGTCTTAAATGGTTTATCTTAGTACAGAGATACTAGTGTTACATCAAATTCTAGTCAAGTAGGACTCTGGCATATGCCCACATTATCATAATCGCACAATCTAACATGTGTGGCTTCATGTTTAATTGAATTATGCAAACATGGTAGGCCCTAAGATGGTTTCAACAGTCAGTGTCAATGTAACCATGCCTTCCTATGGTGTAGTCCACCTGACCCTTTGATATGTGTACTTTTTGGGCTCATGCCCCCATAGTGATCAGTCAAGATGGATGGGCAGCGTTGATAAAACACATACATCATGGTCAGCCCCTGGCAGGGCAGTCCCTCTCTAGCTAGGTCTCGGTGGGAGTAGATTAGGTGTAGCCACCTCACCTAAGATGGTGCGGCCCTTACTGTGCAGCCCACCTTGATGTACACATTCTATATCCTCATCATCCATCCATTTTGACATATCAATTTAGGGCATGAGCCCAAAAATAAAACAAAATCCAAATTTCAGGTCGACCATACCATTGAAAACGGTGGTGATTTAACATTAAAAGCTTCTTATGGGTTACAAAAGTTTTAAATAAAGCTGATATTTATTTTATCCCTCAATTCATATTTTTATGACCTTGTTAAAAAGTTTGATGATAAATAAACATCATGAAAACATTGCAACGTGTCCTAAGAAGTTTTTAAGATGAGCTATTTAATCTCCCTTCCAATATATAATATAGTCCACCTGAAATTTGGGTTTGCTTCATTTTTAGGGTTCTTACCCAGAGAAACAGATGGATGGCTGTATATAAAATACATACATCAATGTGGGCCCATGGTAAGGGCTGCACCCAATCCGCTCCCAGTCTGGGTGGAAAGCAGATTACGTCCTGCCCTGCCAGGACTATAATCTGTCAGGCGGGGCTTTGTGGGGGTTCACTGTGATGTATGGATTTTATCACATTGTACATTCATTCTGAAGGATTTGAACTCTAAAATTAGGTACACCCTGATCCACAGCTCAATTGGTAGACTGAGTAGAGATACCTCGTCTCAACACGCTGGGGGTGGCTAACAGCGCAGTGTGTTGTGGGTTTGTACTAACAAACTAACAAATTTTTTTTTTTATTTTTTTTTTCAAGAGTCTAAAATTAGGCATATCAAAGGCTCAAGTGGACCATAAAGTGGGGATTGAACCATCTATGAATCAGATCTGCCTCATTTTGAACTTAATATAATTAAATGGTCTGAAAAAATTGGATAAAACCCTTACATCAGGGTGGACCCCACAGAGCCCCTGACTAGACCAATTTCCATCAGGCGGGAGCAGGACACAATCGGCTTCCATCTGGTGGGGTTGGTTACCCAGTCGGCGTCCAGACGGGATGTCGACTGGGTATACCTAGCTCCCGGGCCTCATCAATACGGTGGGGCCCACCTTGATATATGTATTGCATATCCACACTGTTGATCCGTTTTGCTATCTCATTTTAGAGCACAGATCTCCATCTCAGGAAAATCACACCACAGTAAACAGTGGTAATTGAACACCACACACCACTATTAAAAACTTCTTATAGGACACAACATTGTTGGATCAAGCTGATATTTGTATTTTCCTTTTATCTAGGTCTGTTTGACCTACTCAACAAGTTGGATGAAAACTAAACATTACAGTAGGCCATACAAAGTTTTTAATAGTAGGTATTATAATTCATCATTATTTTTCTATCTTGTGGTCCAGTGAATTATTGATCTGCCTCAATTTTAAATTCATACATTAAAATATTATGGAAAAATAGATGTACAGTGTGGATAGAACATATACAATTTGGTGGACCCATATCGAACTGACCAGCAGGGAGGTTAGTTGTGGCACGGTCATCATGCAATCCACGCCCGGCAGCAGCGTTCTGGAACCAAGGGTAAGAGTAGAAGGAAGATGGCTTCTAAAGTCAATTGGAGACATTAGAAATGGGAGTGGCCCGACCTCACCCACAGCGGTCCAGCCTTTATCATGGGCCACCTTGATGTATATATTTTGTATTCATGCCGTCCATCCAATTTTATTTTATTTTTTTTCATATTATTTTAGGGTATTAGCCCAAAAATGAAACAGATTAAAATCTTAGAAGGATCATGCCATAGGAAATAGTGGTGATTGACAATTAAATACTTCTTGTGGGCCACAAAAGTTTTAGAACAAGTAGATACTTAGCTTTTCCCCTTCATAAATATTTTTTAAAACCGCATCAACAGGTTGGATGGCAAATAAACATTACAGAAACAAGACAGTAGGCCTTGAGAAGTTTTGAACGGTGGGGGCACTCAATCACCACTATTTCTTGTGGTATGAGATTTTGATTAGTTTCATTTTTAGGCTCATAACCTAAAATGATCAGGCAAAAATGAATGGACAGCGTGGATACAAAATACATACATCATGGTGGGCCCACGGTAAGGGTCGCACCATCTTAAGGCATGTCTGGGACACACCTACTCCACTCCCATCAGAAATGGGAGCAGATTGCCTGTGACCGGGGCCAAGGCTGTGTATATATGTGACAAATCCACTCCATCCATCTATTTTTAAAGACCATAATAGCTCAGGCTTCTGAAAATCAGGCAGATCCAAGATTAAGGTAGGCCATACCAACAAAACAGTGGGAACAACAACATCCACCATTGAAACCTTTCCACAGCTGATCGTGATGTTTATATGTCATCCGAATCGTTCTCAGAATTATAAATAGGGCTGTCAATTGGCCAGGTAGTCCCAATGGTCCTTCGGGCTTGGCCTGATTGGGCTGGGTTCGGGGTAGTGTATCAGGCCCGAAGGTCGGCCCGGGGTAAAATCAGAACCCTGATTGTAAAATCGGACCGGACTCGAACTTAGCACTCCCGAGCTCATGAACCTAGCCTGGCCGATAGCTCTTTTCAAAACCTTATTTGCCCTTTTTCTTTCATTCTCTCCCCTCTCTCTCACACATGAGACACCAAAATATCATTTATCCACTGAGATATTCGAGGCCCAGGCTTGGACGGACTCATGTCAGGCTTTGTGTAAATGTCTCGGGTCGGACTCACGCTGGACAATTTGAAGCCGGTCACGGGCCTGGGATGGATTTAGGCTTAGGTTCAGAATTGCAGGTTGAGCTTAGATAGACCTCAGCCCGGTCCTAACACAGCCCATTGATAGCCCTAATTATAAACACTCAGAATGAACTGTAGGAAGACATATTATCCTAATAATTAAAAAACTTCTGGTATTGCCGGGCATTCAATCCTCACTGTTTTGTGTAATATGACTCACATAAGTTTTGGGTCTGCCTGATTTTTAAAATTCTGCCCTACTGTGGTCTTTCAAAATAGATGGGTGGAGTGATGGACCCCACACAGTTCTGGGCCAGAGATAGGCCAGAGATAGGCCAGAGATATATAGGTAATCCGCTCCCATAAGAAATGGCCGAGGCAGCTTAGAAATCAAGTTTAACTTTTCGGAAGAAAAAAGAAACAAATGGAAAAGACTTTTTACTATAGAGAGAGAATATAAAGCACTTCTTACAAAAATAAATAAATAAATAATAAGACATATAAAGCACTTCTTAAAGGAGAGCCGCCACATTTCATCAGGTCATGAGTGAATGGACCCAAGTTGATGTATGTATTATTGCATGGATGTAGATTGCACACTCGATAGCTTAATACAATCTATGGGTTCTATTGTGATGTATGTGTCTTGTCATGTTGTCTATTCATTTTATGAGCTCATTTTAAAGTATAAGCCCAAAATTGAAGCATATCCAAAGTTGGAGTGGACCGCATCATAGGAAACATTGGGGATCCAAAAAAGTCCATGATGGAAACCTTTTTAACCCCCACCGTGATGTTTATTTGTCATCTAACTCATTTATAAGGTCACACGGATATGGATGATGGGAAATTACAAATATCAACTTATCTAAGACTTTTTGTGGCCCCTAAGAAGATATCAACAGTTATGTGGTGTTGTCCACTTAGCTTCGGGTATACTTCAATTATGGGATAATGCCCTAAAATGAGTTGGAAAAACAGATGGTCAGCCAACCTAAGACATATACATCCACGCCATCTATACAGTTTTTAACTTCTTTTAGGATGTCCAGCCCAAGTAGTAGATCTAAATCTCAGGTAGACTGCACCATAGGAAAAATGGTGATTGAACACCTACCAGTAAAAACTTCTTAGTGCTATGGTTTATTAGCCATCTGGCTAGTTGGTAAGGTCAAACATGCTTGGATGAAGGGAAAACACAAATGTTACCTAGATTTAAAACATTTGTGGCTCAAAATCACCACTATTTAATACATTGACGACTTTGGACATATCGGATACTTGAAACATCAAACAACATCAGCTAAAGATGCAAGAACCACATCAATCAAATGATTGAACCTTGTGATCAATAGCATACAAGATTGGAAGGTCAAGATTAATCAAAGAAAAGAGGTCTTATCATAAACTTGATGCATCTATTAAAGGGAATCTGCCTAGGATTGTTTATGTTTCAAAAAACCAACTTTGGTTAGACAATGCTGGTCACTCAATCTATGAATTGTAAAATTGATGGTAAAAATAAAAATATAAAAAATCTAGCATTCAAAGGAATACATCCTATCCTTAATAAATCATGATAAAGCGATAGAAGAATACCAGAATAAATGGAGAGCTTGTAAACGGTAGAAGAAGGAAGATGGCTTCTGCAATCAGTTGGCCACTCGAGATTAGAAATGGATGAGGTAGCATAGAAAGAATTAATTACTTATGTTTTTTTTTTTTTTTTTTTTTTTTTTTATTTTTTTTATTTTTTATTTTTTAAGCACTTTTCAAAGGTAACGCTGTCAAGGCCAAGAATGCTTTTTAAATTATTTGGGATCCCAAGTTACTTAAGTAGCTTATATTCATTTATATTTATTAAGTAAATAAAAAATGATTGGTAAACAATATACTTATTAGTCAAAAAGTAAAAAAAGCATGTTTAGCTTCCAATATTATAAGTAATTATCCCTCAAGTTTGTTTAGTCCCCCTCACATCCATCATCCATCATTTGGGGCCAACCTATGATGTGGACCATTCATTGTGTACGTGGACCCTACCTTTGATGTGGGTTGTCCATCATGCAGGGCCCACCATGGATGTGGGCCATTCATCATTAGGGACTAACCTCTTATGTGCATTGTTCATTATATAGGGCCCATCTTTGATGTTTGTAATCCATCATGTGAGGCCCACCATCAATGTTATTGTCCATCATGTGGGGCCTACCTTCCCTATCCACCAACCATCATATGGAGTCTAGATTTGATGTGTACCGTCTATCATGTAAGCCCCACCTTTGATGTGGGTTGTCCATCATGCGGAACCTGCCTTTGGATATAGGCTAGTCATCATTAGTGTTGACCTTTGATGCATGTGGACCATCCATCATATGGGGCCATGTTGACATGTTGATATGGATCATCCATAATGTGAGGCTCACCATGAATAATTGTCCATCATGTGGAGCCCAACTTTGATGTGTATCATCCATCATGAATGAGTGTGTGTGTGTGTGTGTACACACACACACACACACACACACGGAAACACTCACCTGCGAACCAGTTCGCATGGACTACCTACGAACGTTTTTAAGAACTCGTCATACGTGATGAGTCTCGAAAATCTGAACGGTCCACATGAAGCGTTTTTAAGAACTCGTCATACGTGATGAGTCTCGAAAATCTGAAGGGTCCACGTGAAGCAGAGCCTCATTAAACCCCTTGGTACCAATTTTTACTTTGAACCAAAACTTCGGTGGGCCATGAAAAATGCAAACAATTTCTTCCCTTAATTTGCATTTCTCTTTGCTATGGCCCAACAGAATCTTAGATCAGGGTGAAAATTCACCCCCTGAGGTTTCATGAGATTCCTCATCTTATGGACCGTTCGGATTCGACTTCTATAACATGTGTGCAAAGGTGCGCACGTGCATAAGTTCGTAGGTGAGCATGCCTATATATATATATATATATATATATATATATATATATATATATATATATATATATATATATATATATATATATATAAAGCAAAAAATATCCAATGGTTGTACTATGAGAATTTTTTAATCAACATGACTTTTTAGATGATGCCAATTTGTAGTAGGCCTCACAAAAAGAATTGTCTAATTTGAGTTAATGCCGGAGACATGTATAGTTCTTGTGTGAGTATCAACCTGCAAGATTAAGCAACCATGCGGGCAAACATGGGCCTTGCAAGTATAGGCACCAGTGGTTACATGTAAATGGCCTGGCCCAGAATCGGATGGCTGTCCATACCATGAGTCCAGTATGCATCCTCTTTCAGCCTCGAAGGTCCAATACGCCATGAATGATCACGTGTAGCAGTTGGCCAATGTGCTCAACCTTAATGGATTTTCCTGTCCTTAGCACAGCACATCTGTCCATCATGTGAGGCCATCTTTTATGTGGACCATCCACCATGTGAGCCCCACCTCTAATGTAGATATACCATCATGTGGGGCCTTCTTTTATATGGCCTATGAGAAAGCCTCCTTAGACATGTACCGTGAGAGAGAGAGAGTAAAAAAGTCATGGATTGAAAAGCTTTAAAAAAATAATTTATTAAGTTGCTTTTAACTTAAGGGTGGCACGGGTGTCACACCTAATCTGCTCTCTTGTGTTGAGCTAAGTTGGATGTGTCCCTGCAACCTGCATGTGTGAGACATTGTACATCCGTGCCAATCCATCTGTTTTCCAGCTTATTTTAGGACATGTTCCAAAAACATGAAGTAGATACAAGACCACACCATAGGAAAAATTGATTATTTACAGTTAAAACCTTTTGTAACTGACAAAAGTTTTAAATCAAGCTTATATATGTTTTTCTTTCTTTCTTTCAGGTTTGTACTACCTTATCAATGAAGTTGGATGGTCATTAAACATTAGGGTGTATACTAGGAAGTTTTTAATGGTGGGCGTTCAATGACCAATACACTTAATTACTGTTTTTTCTTGAATCTGATGGAATTTAGCTGGTTCCATTTTAGCATGAACCAAAATCAAAATCAGGTCCATTCAAAAACTGGCTCCAAATGGGTTTGATCAAGTTGATTTTGAGGGGACCTAGACTCATTTAGCAACTTTTAGACCTAGAGGCTAGAGCCACCCAATGGTCCAAATTTTCGACTTAGGCCCACTTAGGTCCAATGACCCTTGGGTTGATTCGGTACACTTGTCAATCTACTCAAGTAAGGTGGAAAATATTCTAGGTTGGGCTAAATCAAAATTTTGAATAGAGCCTGCCCAACAAGCATAGCTAGTCGCATCAACTATACGAACCATTCATGAGGTCCAACTTGCTCTTCATAGACAGCCTTGTCAAAATTGAAAGCGGATTGGCTGGTGTACGCTACCGATTTGGCTGGTGTGAGTTTTGTGGCTACTATCACGAGGTATGAATAATATCCAAACCGTTCGTCCAGTTAGTGAGCTCGTTGTTAGGCTTGAAATGAAAAATAAGATAGATCCAAAAATCAAGTGGACCACACTGTAAAAAGCCGTGGGATATTGAATGCCTGCCATTGAAACCCTTTTGGAGGTCACAGAAATTTTGGATCAATAAGATATTTGTTTTTTTGATCTTCATCCAGGTCTGTGTAACCTTATGAACAGATTGGATGGAAAGTAAACATTACGGTGGGCCTACGAGTGTTATAATGGTGAGAATCATTGTCCCCACTGCTATTTGTGGTGTGGTATACTTGAGCCTTGAAAATTACTCATTTTTGGGATCAAGATCTAAGATGAACTCGCCAAATGGATGAACAGTGTAGATATGATAAATACATCATAGTGGGGCCATGTAAACTTGATCTCCTTTGAACCGTTCATATAACTCGGAGCTCAAGGAGTGTCAGCGCTTCTCTTTCCCACGACACGTACCCACACCAGCTAGGTTGGTGGTGCGTGGTACACCAGCCAATATCATAAATGATCAAGATGATTTAAACAGTCCAGTCAGTGGCTTTTAGAGATTGATAGACAAAATTGTTAATTAAAGATGAGTCCGCTACGGCTGTTTCTGCCCACCACCTGATTGTCGTAGTTTTTTTTTTTTTTTTTTTTTTTTTTAAATTTTTATTTTAGTATAGTGATGAAATAAGATTAGAATAAATGTGATGGAATTCACCACTTTGGACGTGTTCTCGAAGCATAGAACAACATCAGCTAAAGATGCAAGAATCACATAAATTAAATGATCCAACATCCCAATCAATAGCATACAAGATTGGAAGAACAAGATCTAACAAAGAAAACGAGGTCCAATAATAAACTTGTGCATCTACTCATCTACCAACATATTGTTTATGTTTCTAAAATAACACTGTATTATAAAATGGATGGTTATTATTAAAATAAAAAAATAAAAAATCCAACATTCACAGGGATAAAATTCCAACATTCACATACCTGAATGATTAGCCTGTAAAGGATGACGAGGAAGATGGTTTTTCAGATCAGTCCGAGAAGGAAGCATTATGAGTCATGTTAGATCAATCATAAGTCCACGCATTGAGGGGTGCGGGTCGGTTTGGTCCGGTTATGGGGTGAAAAGAACCAAACCGTTCCCTAATTTGGTTCCTTGGAACCGGAATGGTTGGAAGAAGCCTGAATGGAACCAGGAAAAGAGAAACCGTTGCATGGGACGAACAAAGAAATGAAAAGATGGAAAATGCAATTTTGCGAAAAAGGGACCCATTTCAGTCCGAGAAGGAAGCACTTGAAAAAAAAAAAAAAAAACCAATAAAAACTAAAACCCATTTGAAAAAAAAAAAAACGATGGAAGGAAATGCAATAGTCCTTCTCAGCACTCCATAAGTCCACGCAGTCGTGATCGAGAGAGGGAAGCTGGGGCTGGGATGATGAGAGAGAGAGGGGCTGGGAAGAGAAAAAAAAAGGCAGGGTCGGGCTCTTAAATGGTGGCCGGTGGGGATAAGTACATGCATCTTGAGTAAACTACCAGTTATCTACCCATCTCCGGATCATTTTATGGGTTCAACCCAAATTTTATTTATATAGAAAGCTCAAGTGGACCATACCCTTTGGAAAAAAGAAATATTGATTTCAACCGTTGAAAATCTGATTTATCTTTCATGAAAGTAAATCACAAAATAATAAAACTCCAAACCGTTTATCAGGTCCAAAACACATTTTATGGGCTACGAGAGAATCGTCATGACATGGATGAATGCTGGCCCATTGGTGTGGTCCATTTGAAAGTTTTAATTATGTGTTAAAGAGAAGCCGGAGTAGATTGTGAATGAAGTTACTACGATCTTGTGATCCGCTTCCCTCAATTTGAACTATTAACCATTTGATCCATTGGCCTTTAATGTGGACGGTCCATATTAATATTTGCACAAAAAATAATTTAAATCAATTAAAAATCTGAGCCAAAATATCTATTTAATTGAACTTCTAGTGGGCGAGGGCCCACTAAATTTCTGATTTCATAGATTACTTGTAAAAACACCATAAAAATTATTTCTAAAAGAATCAAAATAGATCAAACTAATAAAGCTAAATAAAAACAATATAACACAATCATCAATCTATCCATGCCTTGGAAGGCAGATGGAAATAGAAATCATAAGATGGAGGTAGGATGGTACAAAGTGGATCATCCTATTAACACCATTGACGGTAGTAAAGTTTTGCGGTGTAACTTTAAAATGTTGTAATGATAATTACAAATCCACTCCGACTATAATATGAGTTCTCCCCTTTTAGACCTAGGACCTAAATTTTAGGGTTATTTCTATTTCAAGTTGATCACAAAGAGTGGTTGAATTTGTTTTCATTCATACGGCCCACTTGAATGATATTTATCCCTAAATTTTTTTTTCAAATCTTAAATTTTAATGGGCTATATAATGGCTGGATTACACCATCCATATAATTATCATGGTGAAACATATGAATAAAGTGTTCTTGTCCCTCCATTCATTATTTAATTTGGTGTATACTAAATTAAGTATAATATTTTCAAAGTACTAAAATACAATTACTCGCTTTCCTTCAAGTATCCGTCTCCTTCAACACGTCTCCTTCCATACCACATGAATAGACGGTAGCCCCACATTAAAGTTTAAAGGCAGGCAGATTGGATAACGGATGCAGCTAATCACATAGTCGAACAGATTTTGTAACCCGTTTTAGATAACATGATAATAGATGGACTAAAATATAAAGTAACCTGGGCTGAAAACCAGGTTGACGTCTCCTTCCATACAATGGCGCACCAAACTTCCGGCGGAGGTGCACTCTAGCGCCAGCAACCCTATACCGCCTGTTCTGAAGAAGGAGCTCTGGACAGGGGCATTGGCTGCCAAGGTAGGAGGGCCACCGAGGGATCACCGTGATGTATATCCACACTGTCCATCTATTACGGTGCCAAACGACCCCTTTTCATATCATTTTAAGAATAATTGACAAGACCCAAAAAGGGCATCTGTTATAACGGTTCTAAGGCTCAAATTACCACCTTAGACCGGACAAACCACCGATCCAACGGTTTCGGGGTTACACGGTTCAACGGTTAAATTAAATTTCATACCAGTTATTGTACACGCAAGTAATCTATTTATCTTTCATGAAAGAATAATAAAACTCCAAACCGTTTATCAGGTCCAACACACATTTTATGGGCTACGAGAGAATCGTCACACCAATTTGAACTATTAACCATTTGATCCATGGCCTTTAATGTGGACGGTCCATATTAATATTTGCACAAAAATAATTTAAATCAATAATCTGAGCCATCTACTTGTTCGGGCTGATCATAGATTATATCTAAAGACAGGCCCTATTGCCTTGGATGGAAAATAGAAAATAAGATGGATATGGTGTGGATCATCCTAGAAGGTTTGTGATATTGCAATGGTACCCGATAACATGTCCAGGTTGACACCACTGTTCTCTCCTATGGATCACCGTGATGTCCATCTATTATTTTCATATCATTTTAGAATAATTGACCAAAAAAAGGGCATATACAAGGCTCAATTGGACCACACAATGGGGATTAAATTTCTACCATTTGAAATATTCTTAGGGTACACAGAAGTTTTTGATTTAGATGATATTTATTTTTTCACTTCATCCAGGTGTACATGACTATATCAACAGGTTGGATGGAAAATAAACGATATGGTGAACCCGTAGAAGGTTTCAATGGTGGGTGTCCTTGACACCACTTCTTCCTATGGTGTGGTCCACTTGAGCCTTGTATCTTCCTTATTTTTATCCCAATTTTCTAAAATAATATAGAAAAATAGATGGACAGTGTTGATAAAATACATACATCATGGTGATCCCTCAGTAGCCCTCGGAGCCTCCACCTGTCCCGAGCTCCGAACAGGCGGCGTAGTACCTAATCCACGCCCGAGCCACACACGCGGATGGGCAGACCGAACTTCTTAAATAAGGGGTCTGCTATCCAACTGGTTGGGCTATAAGTTAAAAGTCCATCCAGTGAATAATTTCCAATTTTTCCTATACGTAATACATCCAACTCATCCAGTAGGTTGGCCCTATCAATATGATCACTTTAAACAAAATTCAGAGATATCCATTCATTGACTAAACTGAACTTTTGTTTCTCTATTTATCAATAGTAGAAGTTGTTTTCTATTATGTAGCCTATATGATAAGTGCACAGGACTGATTTTTTCACTATGTGATACTTACAGTGAGACCAATCTATTGTACGGATTGGATTTCACTTGGACTTAATAGGTTGGAATTTATTCTCAAGGTAGACCGTTTCGTGATCCAATTAGTTGGACCTAATACGTCTTAAATTAAATGGACACCCCCGTCGGATCCTCCTTTTCCATTTAACTTTGGCAGCTAACATGCTGTCGGCATGTCCAACACACATGTGACTATCTATGATTAGAGGTGGGCAACTTAGGCCTGATCCGGTAGATACGACCCAATCAAACCCGACTCGGTACCGTTCTGAATAGAACCGACGGTCTGATCGGGCCTAATCAATTATGATGGTCCAAATCTGAAAGTATTTCGAATCAGGTTCGTATAATACTGTATCCGAACAAATCCGATCTGAATACCCAGACCAAATGGGTCCGAACCGACGGTGAGAATCATTGTCCCCACTCCCCACTGCTATTTGTGGTGTGGCATTGAAAATTACTCATTTTTGGGATCAAGATCTGAAATGAAATCGCCAAATGGATGAACAGTGTAGATATGATAAATACATCATTGTAGGGCCATGTAAGTTTGATCTCCTTTGAACCGTTTTTGTAGTGCTCGTTTTCGCACGACAAGTAATCACACCTGCCAATATCATAAAGGTATTTTTGCCGTACTTGCACTGTTGTAGGGTCGATTGGAAGATAGGAAGATCAAGATCGAGCAAAGAAAACGAGATCTAATAATAAACTTATTCATCTACTCATCTACCAAGATGGTTTATGTTTCTAAAAAAAAAAATGACAGTGATGTAAAATGGATGGTTATTATAATTTATTTTTTGCAAAAAAAATTCCAGCATTCACAGTGATAGGATTCCTCCCCTTATGAGTCATGATAAAGCAGCAGAAAGATGCACACCCGAGTGATTGGAGAGCTTGTAAAGATAGCGATGAGGGAAATGGTTTTTGCAGATCGGTCCGAGAAAGAAGCACTTGGGTGAGACAATGTTAGTCAACGCGGTCATTGACTGATAAAGCGGTAGAAAAAAAACATACCAGTTATGTACCCATCTGCGGTGTACACGCAAGTAATCTATTTATCTTACATGAAAGAATAATAAAAATCCAAACCGTTCATTAGGTCCAACACGAATTTCATGAGCTACAATACAATCGCCACGCCAAATTTGAACTATTAGCCATTTGATCCATGGCTTTTAATGTGGACGGTCAATATTATTTGCACAAATATGATTAAAATCAACAATTTGAGCCATCTACTTGTTAGGGTCAATCATGGATTGCATGTGTTTCTAAAGAATGAAAATGGAAGTCCCATCCATGCCTTGGAAAGTGGATGGATATAGAAAATAAGGCGGAGCAGGATGGTTTGGATCATCCCACCATTGTGGTTTTTGCATGGTTAGGGTTTTGGGACAGGGAATCTGATCAACATATAAGGGATGGATATGACCTTGCAAACGGATGCCAGCTTGCCATGTGTACCCGATAACATGTATATAGATGCACCATACACGCGGATGGGCAGACGGAACATCTTAAATAAGGGGTCTGCTGTCCAACCGATTGGGCTATAAGTTATAAGTCCATCCATTGAATAACTTCCAATGTTTCCTATATGTAACACATCCAACTCGTCCAGTAGGTTGGACCTATCAGCATGATCACTTTAAACAAAATTTAGAGATATCCATTCATTGACTAAACTGAACTGTTGTTTCTCTATTTATCAATGGTAGAAATTGTGTTTTCTATTATGTAGCTTATATGAAAAGTGCATATGACTGATTTTTGCAATAGTTGATACTTACAGTGAAGAAAATCTATTGTAAGGTTTGGATTTATTGTCAAGGTAGACCGTACCGTGATCCAATTAGTTGGACCTAAGCACGTCTTAAATTAAATGGACACTCCAGTCACATCTCTTCCCCATTTGACTTTAGCAGCTAACAGGCTGTCGGCATCTCCACTAACAGGCTGTCGGCGTCTCCACCACACGTGATTATCTATGATTACATTAATAGAAAAAATTTACATGGATTGACTTATGAAGTATAATTTGTAGCTTGCAAACAGACAATAATCAGCCAGGAGATCCAGAACACGACCATGGGTGCGTACACACTGAGAAAATTTTAGAGTGATGCTTAGGGCCTGATTGGGAGCGTGGATTTGGAACCCCCTGGATTCGCACCCCCAGGATTGAAAACCCCCTGGATTGGCAATCCTCTCGTGTGTTTCGCACCCTGGGTTGTGAATCAACTTTAATTCAAAAATACGTATACATGGCATATTTAAAGGGGTTTGAATTTAATTACTAAATTAACTTTAATATCTCCAATTAGTGAGATATATAATTTTTGACACTCTGGTTGTGATAAGCCCGCTAAAATATATGTTTTACCTAAAAACGATGAAATTCCAAGTCTCAGATGGACCGCAAGCACAAGATCATGTCTGAGTGGCTAACCAACGATTTTTAATCGTTGATTAATATGGACAATGTTTGAACGGTGCTGTATAATATTTGGATGGTGCTGATCTACATGAACAATGTTTGGACAGTGTTGATCATCGTTAGTGGGCCATGTGCCCAGTAGAATGATAGTGTACAATGACATACATTTATACCTGCAACTATTGAAATAATTTTAGGTGTAATCCAAGCTCTCACCGTGGATTACAAACCCCCTTAAAGAGGGGATTGGCAATCCCCAGTTGCTTTATGCTGCCAAACAACCAAGGGGATTTGAAACCCCCTCTAATCCCCTCTAATCCAAGGTGCCAAATGACCCCTTAGTGGTATTCGGCCGGTAGACCATCTTGGTTTGGAAAGATGGTTTTACTTAAAAAATGAGTTCTCCCCATTTTGTTTAATCATAATTATGAATTACAGATCATAGTTTATATAATTGTTTTGCACTCCACATTTCTGTACCTCTATTGTTTTATTCTTTTGGTTTTCTGCTATAGTTGGGAGTGATTAAAAAGTTTCAAAGCATCTCTGTAATCACAAGGGTAATGGATTAAGGAAATCTTACTTGACCCACTTGGGTTATTGATGTAGAGCGGGTCGCGGACAGTTTCATGGCCAAGATGGATCAGAAAAGGCCCGGTCGGCGACAGAAGTGATCCAGACCATCGGACCTTAAATCGGGCGTATCTCACAATCCGGAACGAGTTAGCTGACGTAAAATATATGATTTTGAGGTAGAACGAGCTACTTTAGCCAACCAACCCAGCTATGCCGGGTTGTGACGCCCGGAATTGCGAAAAACCCCTGGATCGATAATCGTTTCCCTGTTTTAATTTCGTTTTTACTATAAATAGTAAGTTTTAGTTTGATTATAACTCTTCATCCGTCGAGTTTTAGGAGTTGCGCCCAACGTGAAAAGAGCTTAGAATAATTAGGAGAACGGTTTGGTGAAGCCAAATAGGACACTTACTATTTTTGGCGAAAACCTTGCGCACTAGTAGACATCATGATTGTCTATAAATAGTAAGTTTACTATTTATAGTAAGTCGCGATTTCTAGGAGTTTTAGTTGCAGTTTGATTCTGATTTCTTTCCCATTGCTTGGTACCCCTATTTAAAGGGTTGTGAACTCATTTTTATTCATTCATTAATCAATTTCAAATTTATTTCTATTTTATGCTTTCTTTCCTCGTGGATTCGAGAAGTCTCTGTGAGGAGTCCAGAAAAGTTCCATGGATTCGGAATACTTATCCTCTTGAGGAAGACGGTGCTCGACCTCACGTCCTCCCCTGCGTCAATTATGGTCTCATATAAGATGTAATAGATGATAATGTGATCAAATTTGGGGTGTCTAGTCTAATTTCAAGCAGAAATTTGAATTCATAATGAAATTGGGTCTTACAAATATGGTTTGAAACTAGATGAGTTTTCATAACAAAAAAATTTCTTTGCATGATTTATAATTATAGTAAAGATTTGAGTTGGGTCAAACCGATCTGGTCAAGCCAAAGACTCAGTCGAGTTTTCAAGCTTTTAAACTGTGGCTGTCAGTGAACACAATAAGCTAGCTCTAAAATGTAATCGGTACAACTTAAACTAAATCAAAATTAGATATGGAAATTCATTTTCAATTTCATAGCCTTTTGAAATGAAGTTTGATCTCTATTTCAAAAAAAAAAAAAAAAAAAAAAAAGTCTAAACCAAGTGTGTTTTCTATTTCACCGATTAAAAAAAAAAAAAATCTAAATGAAGTATGATTTTTTTTTTTTTTTTTAAACATCTAAACTAAGTATGATTTTATTATTATTATTATTTTTAAGCACCAGAGCCTAAACAACTAAGGTTTTCTTTTTTCTTTTTCTTTATTTAAAAAAAAAAAAAAACAAAAACTTTTTTTCCATGATTTTTCATTTGATCAACCGTACATATGGACAATATGGAATTTGGGATTTTTGTTTCGCCCAAATCAAGGATAAATTGACCTGACTCACCCTATTTGATGTCGGGACCACACGAAATTGCCTATGCCCCAGGTATTTTGGGGAATATTTATGAGTCCATCACAATGTCTATGAGTAATCCTCTCCGTCCATCAGTTCTCCAGCTCATGTTAGGACATGATTCCAAAAACAAGTTAAATCCAAAACTCTACTGGGGCATACTTTAGGAAATAACGTGGATTGAACACTCACTAATAAAACCACCATGGACACTAGAATTTTCAGAATGGCTAATATTTGCTTCTTCTAATTTTCAGAATAGGCTAATATTTGCTTTTTCTTTTTTAAGTTCATCACAATAAGAATGATCCTATGAACATTTGAATTATATGTAAACATTACAGTGGGCCAAGAAAGGTTTTGACGGTGGGGTTTCCATTCCAAATGTTTATTGTCGAGTGAAATCCTCACGGACATCACAATGGCCCCCACATGGCTTCCACCAAGCAATTCACATCCGAACTTGGAGGTGACTCATGATACCAACCCGTTTGGGACCGGCTGAGTCGGAGTCCACTTGGTTGACAAACCATGAGGATCGCATGCGCATATCAGTCCTCTCTACTTATCAAGAGCGCCCACTCGGTAGAAGACAATGCCTAGTCATTAATAAATAATAAAATATAAATGCAGTCCACTTAGTAAATTTATAGGGCTGAATTTTGCACAAGGTGATCCTCGTGGTGGGGTCAATCCGTTGGATGTCTCTGGCACATAAAAGGTTGGAATTTATCAATTGGGTGGACTGTAATTAACTAGAGTCTAATTAGTTAGACGCGAGACCTTTTTATATATATGCCTAATGTTTTAATTTATTTATAATAAATAATTTACATATAATGGTACAGGCAGATGCTATATATATTGCTGCGCGATGCCTGATTTCTATGTAATGTGTGTGCCATCCAATTTCTGTTGGTGTGCGATTTGTACGAGATCTAACCTATCTAATAAGGTGACCGAACCTATCTAATAAGGTGACCGATAGACTGTGAAATTGAGATGGCCCATCATCCATGGATGTTATTTATAAGTTTTTCATATATAAAATGGCATATTACATACTTTCCTTATTTATTTTTTTGAAGAAAAATTTATTGGTTTTTGGGGCCATGTTTGATAGATGCAGAAAAATCTCAAGTATATATGTTAATGCTCATTTCGGATAGGTGGATTTAGCGTGACTTTTGGACTGTAGACCGCCAGACAAACTAGGGCCTAATAGATGAACAGTGTGAAAATCTTTCTTATCGTGACACTTGTATAATAATGAACACCACTAGCATATGAAATCCCATGAGAGCTCTATGTTGGGATAAGTGTAACCAACGGTAGGATGAGATTGGACGTATAAATGAAGAAGTTACTGCTTCACGGTAATCTGATTGCCTATTGTGAATGTATGCGGTTTATCCAGGCAGTCCATTCATTTTTTTTCTGCTTATTTTAGGGGATGAGCTCAAAATTGAATCATGACCAAAGCTCAACTGGACCACACAACAAGAAATGGTGGGAATAATGATTTCCACTGTTGAAACCTTGCTAGCTAGGTCCCATTGATGTTTATTTGTTATCTAACCTGTTCATAGGATCATACGGACATGGATGAAGGGTAAAAACAAACAAATATTTGATCCAAAACTTATATGGCCTTTCAACCGTAGGCGTTGAATGCACTGTTTCCTATGGTATTGTCCAATTTAGCTTTGGATATGCTTCATTTATGAGCTTCAACCCTAAAATTATATGGTAAAATGGATGGACCGAGTGGATAAAACACATAAATCACAGTGGACCCCAAGAGAGTTTACTCAATGTGCAGTCTATTTTCT